>JADRCG010010366.1:691875-721527 GCA_019844195.1 Rhabdomys dilectus | reverse complement strand
AAAAAAAAAAAAAAAAAAAAAAAAAAAAAAAAAAAAAAAAAAAAAACTCAACAAAAGTAGAGAACTTCTGGCCTATTTTTCTTATTAACATTGATACAAAAATACTGAATCAAATAATGAATCAAATACTGGCAAACTGAATCCAGAAACACATCAAAAACATCACTCATCATAATCAGGTAGAACTTATCTCATGGATGGAGGGATGGCTCAATATAGGAAAATCATCAATGCAATCCGACATGTAAGCGAACTAAAAAAAAAAAAATCACATGGTCATATCATTACAAGCTAAAAAAGCCTTTGACAAATTCCAATACACCGTCATACCTAAACATAATCAAAGTAATATATTGTGAGGCACTGACAGAAGGCAGATATCATCCTTGCAGCCATCTTGAGCCATATACCCTGATAAGAGACTTGTTTACAATATCCTACAACAGCTGAGCACACTACGATAACATCTTGGTTTAGATACCCAGGATTTTCCCTTGGGTGTGTGAGACTTAAAGGTGTGAGACTTAAGGGCATGACTTAGAGATCAGATTTAGAGACAAGACCTAAGAGCATGATGTAACGTATGACTTAAAGGCATGGCTTAGAAGTAAGACATATAAAAGGCGAGAGGCAGACAAAAGAAATTATTAGTTATTAGACATTAGACATTAGGTAGTAGGCATGTGAGACTCGAGACAGGCATCTTGGATTAGGCACTTGGTACTAGGAACTAGGAATTTGGAGAGAAGAAGAGAGACTGAAGAATAAACGGGATTGAATTATACTCTTTCTGGTTTTTATTCTTTGCTCCCTCCTTACTCTCTCTCTATTGCTGAACCCCGACCTTTGGACTGGAGCAGCTTGGGGCAGTACAAGCGGGAAAAATTTATCATCCAAGGCTTTTTGGCAGTGCTGGTTCCAACACTGACAGAGCAGTCCAACATTTTGGCACCTAATGTGCAGCAGCTCGGGCTGCAACATTTTTGGTGCCCAAGATGGGGCAGCTTGGGACACAACAATATGTAGCAACCAAATAGCCAACATTAAGCTAAATGGAGAGAAACTTTAAGCAACTACATTACAATCAGGGACAAGACAAGGCTGCCCACTGTCTTCCAATCTATTCAATATAGTGCTTGAAGTTCTATCCAGAGCAATAAGACAACTAAAGGAGATAAAGGAGATACAAATTGGAAAAGAAAACTGAAAGTATTGCTATTTACAGGTGATGAGAGTATACATAAGTGATCTAAAAAAAATCTACCAAAGAACACCTACAGCTGATAAAAATATTCAGCAAAGTATCTGGATACAAAATTAACTCAAAGAAATCACTAGCCTTCCTTCATGCTGATGATCAATCGGCCAAGAAAGAAATTAGGGAAACAGCACCCTTCACAATAGCCACAAATAATATAAAATATCTTGATGTACCTCTAAACAAGCAATCAAAATATCTGTATGACAAGAACGTTAAATCCCTAAAGAAATAAATTGATGAAGATACAGAAGACAGAAATACTCACGGATAAGTCAGATTAACAAAGTAAAAATGGCCATCTTACAAAAATTAATCTGGAGATTCAATGCAATTCCCATCGATATTTTTATACACAATTTTTATAGATCTTGAAAGACCAATTCCCAACAAAATATGGAAAAACAAAAAATCCAGGATAGCCAAATAATATTCTGAACTGTAAAAGAATTTCAGGAGGAATCAGCAACCCTGAACTCAAGCAGTCCTATAGAACAATAGTGGAAAAAAAAAAACAGCATGATATTAGTGCAGGAACAAACATGTTGATCAATGCAATCGAATTGATGACTCAGAGAAAAAAAACTCACACACTTATGGACAATTGATATTTGATAAAGAAGCCACAACTATATAATGGAAAAATAAAAGCATCTTCAACAAATGGTGCTGACCTAACTGTCTGCATGTAGAAGCATGAAAATAAGTCTGTATTTGTCACCCTGCACAAAACTCAACTCTAAGTGGATCAAGGGCATCAACATAAAACCAAACACATTGAATCTCACAGAAGAGAGAGTGGGAAACACCCTTGAATGCGTTGGTCCAGAAGAGAATTTCCTGAACTAAACATCAATGGCATAGGCTCTAATATCAAAATTTGATAAACAAAACCTTGTGAAACTGCAGAGCTTCTGTAAGTCAAAGGACACTGTCAATAAGACAAAATGACAGACTACAGATTGAGAAAGTATTTTTTCTCCCATTCCTACATCTGACAGAGGCTTAATAGCCAATATTTATAAAGACCTCAAAAAATTAAACACCAACACCTCTACTAACCCAATTATAAAAGGGGCAGAGAGTTAAACAGAGAATTCTCAACAGAAGAATTTTAAGTGGCCAAGAAGCACTTAGAGAAACAAATCAAAAACAAGTTTATGATTCCATATTATAACTGTCAAAATGGTGAAGATCAAAAACTCAAGTGATTGCACATGCTGATGACGATGTGGAGCAAGGCACAGTTCTACAAGGCCTACAAGGCCTACAAGTCCAAGTCCTACAAGTCCTACACGTCCTACAAGTGCTACAAGTCCTACAAGGCTGGTGGGAGTATGAACATTTAAAACTGTTTTGGGGCCAGCGGGTGGCGCTCGCCTTTAATCCCAGCACTTGGGAGGCAGAGGCAGGCAGATTTCTGAGTTTGAGGCCAGCCTGGTCTACCGAGTGAGTTCCAGGACAGCCAGGGCTACACAGAGAAACCCTGACTCGAAAAAACAGAAAAAAAAAAAAAAAAAGAACTGTTTTGGGAATCAATTTGACATTTTCTCAGAAAATAGGATGTAGTTCTACATCAAGACCAAGCTATACTACTCCTGGACATATAACCAAAACATGTTCCACTATTCCCCAAAAATACTTGTTCAACTCTGTTTATAGAAGCTATACTTACAATATCCAGAAACTGGAAACAACCTAGGTGTCCCTCAACTGAAAACTGGATGAAACAAATATGGTATATCTGCACCATGGAATACTATTTAGCTATGAAAAACAAAGACATCATGGATTTTTCAGGCAAATAGATGGACCACAAAAATATCATCTTGAGTGAGGTAACCCAGTGTCAAAAAGACATCCATGGTATATATTCAATTATATGTAGATATTAGCAATATAATAAAGGATGCCCATGCTATATTCCATGGACCTAAGGAGGCTGGACAGGAAGAAGGTACCAAGCATGAATGCTTGAGTCTCACTTGGAAGGGGGAATAGAATGAGCATATAGAAGGAGGAAACTGGGTGGCAGAGGGGATGAAGAAAAGAGTGGTGGTGGCACAATCTAGATCAGGTGTGTGGAAGGTCAGGGTGATGGCCAGATGGCTTTAAGAATAAATAGAAATCTGCAACTGGTTGGGAAAGAGCTGTGGGGCATCTCCAGGAAGAGATAGAGACCTGGAATAAGGGAGGTACCCAAGAATCAGTGGGGGTGTCCTTAGCTGTTACTCACAGTATTGATGTATGTAGCCTGGGGAGGCTGCCTCTCCTATGGCCAGACAGAAACCCCAAAGGAGTGACAAGTACACCATCTCACCCACAAAACTTTGATCCAAAATGTATCCTGTCTACCAGAAATGCAGGGGGATGGAGCAAAGACTGATGGAAGAACCAATCAATAACTGGCTCAACTTGAGGCCAATCATATAGACAAGCACCAATAACTGACACTAATAATGATTGTCTGCTATGCTTGAAGACAGAAATCTAGCAAGGCTGCCTCAGTTGTCCCAGCAACTGAGGCAGACACATACAGACACCCACAGCCTAACAGTGAATAGAGCTCAGAAACTCTTATAGAAGAGAGGGAGGATTGAAGACCTTAAAGGGCTAAGACTTCCACAGGAAGATCAACAAACTCAACTAACCTGGACAGTTGGGTTTTTGAGAGACTTAACCACCCAACCAAAGACAATATACTGGCTGGACATAGGACTCCCCAAACTTATGTAACAAATGTGCAGCTGTGTCTTCATGTGAATCCTGAACAATTGGAGCCTGAGATATGACAAAAGCTGTTGCATGTCTAGCGTCAGTGGGAGAGGAAGTGTCTAGCCTCACAGAGACTTAAAGTGACAGGGGCGGAAGATACCCAGGGAAGCCCCCACCTGCTTAGAGAAGAGGGGGACAGATGATGAAGAAAATATTGTGGGTGAGGTTGAATGGGAGTAGAGCAGTAAAAGGGATGTAAAGTGAATAAGTATTTTTTTTTAATTTTAAATAAACAAACAAACACCTCCTACATTCTTTATACTCCTGTGATCCACAATATTATCTCAGCGTTAAGTATAGTGCTTATTACTAAACATATCATTTGGAACAGAGCATCATCATTCAGTTGTACTTTGTGTGTTTTTACTATTACTTTAAAATTTTTACAGTCCATTCTTCTCTCACTGAGGCCAGACCAGGCAGCCCTATGCTATATATACATCAGGGGCTTTGAACTAGCTCCTGTATGCTGCCTGGTTGGTGGCTCAGTGTCAGAGAGCTCAGGGGTAAAGGATAGTTGAGACTGCTTGTCTCTGTGTGGGTTTGCCCTCCTCCTAAGCTTTTTCCAGCCTTTCCCTAATTCAACTACAGGGGTCCTCAACTTCAGTCCATAGGTTAGGTGTCAGTATCTGTGTCTCTGTAAGTCAGCTGCTTGTTGGACCTTTCAGAGGACGCAAGTTGGTCCATTGTCTGACCCTATCATATAAGGAAATTCACTCCTGGGTAAGATAATCCTCCAGCAACTTTTTGATCGCTACCTTTGCTGTCTCAGACTTGGTTGAAAACTCCTCTGTCCATCCAAAGAAAATTTCTACAAATATCAGCAGATATTTACAGCTATACTTTCCAGGCTTGATCTCTGTAAAATCAATTTCCCAGTAGACACACCCTCCAGTCCCCCGTATCTTACCTCACACTACAGAACCTGGATGTTTGGGATTATTAAGAGTACTTGTCAATTGGCAAGCTTTATAAATTGTCACTATATTCTCAAGAGTGATCTGTATATCTTTAAAAGTGACTTCGGTGACCACATCTGCCATTTATCTGTCACACATGCGGGTGACTCCATGGTTTTTTTGAGAATGGTTCTTGTTAAAGAGGCAGGTAATGTTACCTTACCAGCCCTCTAGAGATTAACTCATGGGCTGGTTTTTAACCCAGTTAATTTCTTCTTCTGTATATACTGGTTGTTCTCAGTGGTTCAGGTACGACAGTGGCTAACACAGGAATGGCTGTTTCCTGTAAAGCTATGTTCTTAGCAACCTCATCAGCTAGGATGTTACTACTAGCCATTGGTGTTGTTCCTTTTTGAAATCATGGTCAATGAATGATTGTCAGTTTCGTTGACAGCCAGGGGACTTTAAGGAGTTGTAAAATTTTATCTTTATTTTTAATAGTTTTATTTTTTTCTGCTGTTTGGAGCCTTCATTCCTGGTAAATGGTTCCATGTACATGAGCAGTTGTAAATGCACACCTGGCTGTCAACGTAGATGTTAACAGCTAGTCCTTTGCCCATGACGAGGGCCTGTGTTAATGTTATCAGCTCTGCCCTTTGAACTGAAGTGCCTGGAGGAAAAGACTGAGTACAGTATTTTCTCGGTTTTGTAGTCATTGCTTCCCCTGTTTTACTCTGACCCTCATGGATAAAACTGCTTCCATCCATAAACCAGGTCTGCTTTGCCTCTGGCAGAGGAAAGTTCCTCAGGTGAGATCAGGTACTGTGTGCCTGGGCCAGAACCTTGTCACATTGTCAGAGTAGACAGTTCAAGTCAGAGCAAACACAGGATAGGTTCAAGAAAACAGGCACCTGGAAAATAACTCTGCCAGGATTAATGAGTGAATTTTGATAATGAATCATGTGGTCATTACTGAGCCTTCAATCAGGAGACTGTTTGAATACTTCTTCAATTGCATGGGGGGGTTGTGGGTGATAGTCATAGTCAAATTCTATACCAAAGTTAATTTATCTGAATCTTTAACCAACAATGTCATGGTTTTAATAATATGCAGGCAAGCTGGCCATTCTGAGGCCACTGAGTCTAATTTCTTTGATAAATAAGCCACTGACCAACCGTTTTTAGAGTCCTAGTGTTTGTGTCAAGACACCTTTAGCCACCCCTTCTCCAATAATCTGTTGTATATTGGCATATCCTTTCTCTAGGATCTGAGGCCTTGTTGGCTAGAAGGGCTCTGTCTAAATGTTGATTTAATGTCTTTTCTGTCTTAATCTGCTTTTCTTCTGCACTTTCTCTCTTACTGTATATCTTCTCTGTGACTTACACTAGATCCCTCTATGACTTTTCTCTTAATCTTTTTTTGTCTCTGTATATTTTTTCTGATATCCAGTGCTGAGTGATTGGTGAAAGTCAGGGCTACCATGTTAGAATTCTCTGTTTGCTCAGAATCTATCTGTGTATAGCCACAAAAAGCCTTTATGACCTGTTTAGGAAATATCACTGGACTTTCATCAGTTCTCTCTCTAATATCATATCTAAACCTTGATCAAATTATTGTTGAGACCTTCCAGAAGAGCCTGGTGGTAGATTTGGAGATGACCCTTATATTGAGCTGTGTTGAAGTCCCAGTCTGGTCTCCTACGGGTCTCATTTTCAAGAGTCTCTAGTATAATGTGCAGTAAAAAGAATCTGCAAAAGCTGTTGACAACCATTATAAGTCACCAAGTGATTGCTGAGGATTGAACTCAGGACCTCTGGAATAATAATCTGTGCTCTTAACCACTGAACCATCCCTCCAGCCTTGGATGTATTAGAGGACACTCACATCACACCTACTTTTGTGCCCCACACAGTTGCCTCTTCCAGCCCTAAAGCTGACACAACTGTGACAGGTGGTAGGGTTGGAGATGGTGTCTGTTGTTTCTTGTCACCCTGTAACACAGGCACACAGGTTCCACAGGTGGAGGAGGGAGGGATGAGGTCCTGTAAGGCAACATTGTGTTGGGTAGTTTTTACTTTTTGGTCACCAGGGTCCGAACTGTTCCTGTTGATGAAGAAATGTTAGCAGGGGAAAAAGATAAAGCTTTTGAAACACATTATCTTCTATTACTGACACCATGGGGAGACAGAAGTCCCCTCCCTTAGCCATCTAATATCAAAAGCCAGCCACTCCAAGCTGCAGAAACTGGTTCCAAGCCCTAACTTCCTTAAAATGACTCAGAACAAGATTAAAGTGAAAGCAGTCTGGCCCATGTCTTAAAAACAAAATTATTCTGCTAATTTAATCCATACAGTTTGTGCCTTTTAACCCAAAATTTTCATGTTTCTTTATTTAAATGTTTAATTTTCTCCATAGCATTTGTATTTTTTAACCTAAAATTGTCCTAAAATTTTCCATTCATTTAAAATTTCTTTTAAGTTTAAAAAAATCATATTTAATCTACTCCTACAGATCAAAGCAACTGTGCTGATAACTATTATTCAATGTTTAATTAACACCCAGTTTCATTTTACAGACAAGCTGTTACTGCCTATCCCAGATACAAAATTAACATGATATTCTTTTCCTCTGCCATCCAAAGCAGACTTAAAGGACGCCTTGAAGGACTAAATTCCTCAACTTGCTTTCTAGGATCCTAACAATAGATTATAATGAGTTCCCAAGCAACTGTGCTGCTGACACAGGGCAGTAAGACCCAGACAGAGACTTACATACCATCTCCTTGGATCCACCTAGGGTGATGAAGCTGCCTTCATCCAGACTCATCTGACCGAAGGCTCTGGAAACAAACACCATGAGATCCACAGATAACAGCTAAGACCTGCAGAGGACAGACTTGGGGCCTTACAGCTGCAGATGAACTCTCTTGCCAAAGTAAAATGGCTACTGAAGTTGAGAATATTTACATAATAGTAAAAAAAATTATGTCTCTATAGATTGATCAAATGTTGTTTAAAACCAGGGTTGTTTAAAACCCTCACAAACTGTATAATCCATTGAAAAATTAATTGGTTCAATAAGCCCTTGTCTTCCAAGCCCCCTCCCCTACATGCCCCTCTGGCTTATGTTGTGCTACCACTCTGGTTAGTGTTGTGTCTTATTTTGATATCTCTATCCCACCCAAAATTCTTTCTACAGTAACTCCAGTGACACTTCTACTATAAAAAGAAAAGGGAAGAATTGTGTGACATAAAGTTATGCCAGGAAACTTTGTGAGTAGAGGAGGTTAGGACCAGGGAGATTCAGTGGGCACACACTTGAGAGTTAGGTGATTCCCCACTCTCTGCTAGACTCCTGAGCTGGAACATGTACCATGTTCTTCATATAAAAGAAACTCGTCCTGTGATCAAACATGCTCAAAACAGAGTTCTCCATGCTAATGAGGTGCCAAGAGGCCCTGAGGCCTTAGCCAATAAGTTTCCTTTCCCAGACATTCTTCCTACAAAAGATATTTAATCTCAAGTCAGATCCTGAGAAAAGGGTTATGTGTTCATTTTCTTCCATGAACAGCTAATTAACATGAAAAAAAGACTTTCAAAGGTGACACAAACCCCAGAGTAAGACATTACCAATGATACAATTACAACAATCACAGCCATTGAGCAAACAGATTAAGGTATTTCAATTTCTTGGGATGCTTTTCTAATCCTTTACACTAATCCTAGTTCAGTCCTTCAAATTTTTGATGCTCTGTATTTTCATCACTGTTCTTCACAACAGTAAACTTCAAATCTAGTTCTCAGAGATAGGATCTGGGATAATAGGGAAGAAAGAGTTCCTGAAGAGTGGAGGAGAATAAGAAAGTTTAATAGGAAATGTATACAATAACACTTATACATAATAATACATAAAATACACTAATCAAATTGCCAAAATGGTTCTGTATTAAACAGTTAATTGAATTAAGTAAATAAAACACACCAAAGTTAAGAAAAACACAGATATTCAAACACTAAAATAAGTTGGATGTTTTCTGTCTGTCCATTTATTTTGTACTAGAACAGTAGCCTATAAAGTTTGAGTTGTCCCTAATTCTCACTTAAATTCATAGTTCTGTGGCTATAAATTACTATTTAGTCAATAAACCAGATGGATCGTCATGCGTTAAACACAAAGTGAATCAAAAGAAACTTTCAGAAGAGCTCAAAATGTGCCTGAATTTTTATTTTATATCTTTTAAAGCATGAGCTGAAAAAAAATCACTACACTTTTCCATTATTATAATACTCATCATGACGAAAGACATATGTTCTATTTAACTGAGATATTAACAATACTAATATTCATAGGAGGTTATGAGCTGCTCTGTAGTTTTTAATTTTTTATGTAATTGGACAGTGGAGATTCTTGATCCTTATGAATGATTTCATGTCAAAAGTCACTAAGAGAAAGAAACTTTCAAAAAGTTGGGTACATAAGATAAAACTAGTCACTGTGCTTGGCTTTTCTTGTTGTAAACATACGTGCACTATGTATAAAAACATAAGAGCTTTACAGGAAGTAAGAAAACAAATGAGTAAATAACATAGGTGAAATAAAGTAGAAGTACAAGTACCCTGAAATATGGAGTAAAATTAAAATATGTAAAACATTTGGTGAAATATTATAAAAAATAAACAGAACTATTTGTGAAAGTTTTGCTCAATGGAAAAATGTTCATTTATGATGTATAAGATGCTAGATTCTAATCTCATCACTAACAACAAAATAGAAACCAGTTGAATGTAAAGCTCATTATGAGTACAAGTTATAAATTAGCGAGTAATTCATGACTCAATTTTTAAAATTTAAATATATTATGGCCCTAAAATTTTTAGGCAGACTCTATGGCCACTCACTCCATTGGTGCTGTAAAAGACACAGATGATATCAAGAGTACTCACCTGTGTATATTGAGCATTAGTTTGCTTCAAATATTTCTTATCTATTGAACCTCAATTCTGAACCTCATAGGCACATTGTAAAAACTAAAGGCCCAGGAGGTACTACAGATGCATGAAAGGTATGAAGACAGAAAGCAATGGGTAAATATTGACTACCAAAAGAGTGATTCAAGGAATCTGGTTCTCCTTTCTACTCTTAGACTCCATCTAATTCGATCAGTTCCCCATTTGTCCTGCTACTTGTCTTCAATTGGTTCACTTTTTCACTTCTTTTTTTCATTTATTCAAAATATTTTTTTTCATATAATATATTCTGATTATTGTTGCTTTCATGTATCTTCTCTGATATCCTTCCACTTTCTCTCTCATCTGAACCCATACCCTTTCTCTATTTAAGAAACAAACAAGCATCTGAAGAAGAAAGATAAAGTGAAATAAGATAAAACAAACAAAATAAGATAACACAAAAACATACCAGGACAAAACAAACAGAATGAAAGGAAACAAAGAAAGAGTACATGAATCATATAGAGATGCAGAAACTTGTAATTCTACAAAGTAAACATTGTTTATAAGACAGTTCCTTCTTTCTCTCTTAGAATAAACAGACTTAGAATATGTTATCCAGTAAGAAATATTTTCCAGAAACATGTCAGGGAGTGATTGTGCACTTCTTGCTTTATCATAAACAAACCATGGTGATTTACAAATATATGTCAAACACAAAAAATAATATGGAATAATATGTCTGCCAAACACAGATTATTTTATTCTCTTAATATAATTTCAATTAAGGAATATTGTATTTCTATAATTATGCAGGTGAAGTAATGACAATTTTGAGGCCATTCTTGGCTATAATGTTAAATCCAGACCAGTCAGGTCCCCCTAGGAAAATCCTGTCTCAAAATTCCTAGGAGAAAAAGAGGGATAGAGACAGCAAAGAGAAGCTTTTAAATGCTGGCATAACATGGAAATGTAATAACAATCTGGAGACTCAGAAGAAGAGCCAGTTTACAAAAGCATGGATGATTAGAAAATTGCATAATTTTGATAATACATCCAGGAAAATAGGATCTTCAAGACCAGGCATAAAAAAGTATAAAATTTCTATGAAAAGCATTATAAACAAAACTAAAATTCACAACTAGTATCACTCATTAACATTATTGTATAAAATAAAAACAAGACTATTAGCTAAAAGAATCCAACTATATGTTAACAGAATTATGCAAAATGGCCAAGTGAGGATTATTCTGCAAACAAAATTGTTTCAATTTACTGAACAATTTTTATGAAGTTTAAAAGGAAAACAAGGTTAACTCAACAAATTCAAGAGGAAAATGCAACACTTCTTTATTTCTTTCTCTTTCTCTTTCTTTCTCTCTCTCTCTGTCTCTCTCTCTTTCTTTATTTCTTCCTTCCTTTTCTATTTTTATTAATTCTTCTGTTTTATATTATATCCTGGTCACAGTTTCCCATCCCTTCTCTCCTCTCCATCCAACATACTTTCTAAATTAATATATAAAAATATTTATTCACAATGAAAAACATTCATGCTAACAAATATCTAGCAATATATCAGATGTCTAACCTTCCACCTAATGAAAATTTGATAAATCCTTCATCCCTAATGACTGGAATAAGGAGAGGAGACCCATTCACTGCTTGTGCAGTACTCTACAGCAGATTTTATTTCATACCAAAAATTAACTGAAAGAGATTAAACGTTTTTAGAAAAGAAAGAAAAAATAAAATGTATACCAGAAACCTACAATTTGCCAGGATAGAAAACTTGGAATTTATTTTAAAAAGTAACTATGGAAAATAGTTTGGAAGAACGATGTTAAAAGATATACAATCAACACAAGACTGTCAAGTGTGTGTTTATCTTGGAAACAAAATCATAAAACTAAACTTAAAATACGCTAGATAATATAGTGATAACTAAATATAGAAATAATCGTGTATAATATTTCATTAATTCTTTGATAGTTTCACATAGGAATTGTGATGGTTTATATTTGCTTGAACCAGGGAATGCTACTATTTGGAGTTGTGGCCTTGTTAGAGTAGGTGTGGCCTTATGGGAATAGGTGTGTCACTGTGGGTGTGGGTTGTAACAGCCTAGCCCTAGCTGCCTGGAATCTAATATTCTACTGGAGCCTTCAGATGAAGATGTAGAACTCTCCTCTCCTACTAAACCATGTCTGTCTGAATGCTGCCATGTTCCCACCTTGAAGATAATGAACTGAACCTTTGAATGTGTAAGTAAGCTCTAATTAAATGTTCTGATAAGAGTTGGCTTAGTTGTGGTATCTGTTCACAGCAATAAAACCCTAATGAAGACAGAAGTTGGTACATGGAACTACAGTACTGCTGTGATAAGCCTGACCATGATTTTGTTTGGCAAAATGTACATTTTGGTATATCGGGTTTCAAAAGCCTTGGAATCCTTTAAGTAAGTTTAATGGACTATCCTACCAGGAATATGAAAGACTTTGGTGCTGAGAATGATTTGAACTGGGCAGACCTAGCCCAAGAGGTTTCAGTGGAGAAGAATTTTAGTATGTATAAGAGAGACGATTTTTATGGTATTGTGGTGAATGTGGCTGCCTTTTGTCATAAGACAAAGAGGCTGCCTGAGGCTAAGGTGAAGACATTTAGATTAATTACTTTGAAAAAGGAAGTTTCAAAACAGCCTGGTATAAATTTTGTCCTATAGTTGCTAAAATTTACTCTTATGAAGAACATTTTGTTTTGTTTTGTTTGTTTGTTATATAATCAATTATTTTATTTCTTTACATTTCAAACATTGTCATCCTTCCTGGTCTCCCCTCCACAAAACCCCCATTCCATATTCCCTCCCCATTGACAGTAAGAGGGTGCTCCCACTGACCCATCCACTCAGGCCATACTGCTGTAGCATCCTCCTACCCTGGGGCATCAAGTTTCCATAGGACCAAAAGTCACCCTTACCATTGATGCCAGATAAGGCCATCCTCTGCTCCATATGTAGCTGAGCCATGGACCCATTCATTTATACTCATTGGTTGGTGGTTTAGTCCCTGGGAGCTCTAAAGGGCACAGTTAGTTGATATCATTGTTGCAAACACTTCAGTTCTTCCCTTAACTAATTGGGGTTCCCAGGCTCAATCCAAAGGTTGGCTGTGAGTATCTGTATTTAGATTAGTCAGGTGCTGGCAGAGCCTCTCAGAGGACATCTATACCAGGCTCCTGTTGCAAGCACTTCTTGGCATCAGCAATAGTGTCAGCATTTGGTGTCTGCAGATGGGCATGGATCTCTAGGAGGAGAAGTCTCTGAATTGTCTTTCCTTCAGTCTCTGCTCCATATTTTGTCAGTACATTTCCTTTAGACAGGAACAATTTTGGGTTAAAATTTTTGAGATGGGTAAGTATCCCTATCATTGCACTTGGAACCATACCAATTTGTTGGATGTTGTCTCTACAGAATCTATCTCCGATTTGGGGGGTATTTTTGGTTTTGCCATAGAATATCTTGTTTTCTGCATCTGTGCTAATTGAGAGTTTTGCTGTATATAGTAGCCTGGGCAAGCATTAGTGTTCTCTTAGGGTCTAAATGACATCTCCCCAAGATCTTCTGTCTTTTAGAGTCTCTACTAAGAAGTCTTGTATAATTTTATAGTTTTGCCTTTATATGTTACTTGACCTTTTTCTCTTATAGTTTTTAATATTATTTGATTGTTCTGTGCATTTGGCATTGGTCTGTGTTTTGATTATTATATGACAAGATGATTTTCTATTCTGGTCAAATATAGGTGTTCTGTAGACTTCTTGTATATTTATGGGCATCTCTTTCTTTAGATTGAGAAAGTTTTCTTCTATTATTTTGCTGAAGTTGTTTCCTGGCCCTTTGAACTGGAAACCTTCAGTCTCTTATACCTATTATTTTTAGGTTTGCTCTTTTCATGGTGTCCTGAATTTCCTGGATGTTTTATATTAGGAGCTTTTTGCCCTTTGTATGTTCTCTGACTACTGTGTCACTGTCTGCTATGGTATCTTCAGTGCCTTATATTCTCTCTTACACCTTTGTATTCTGTTGATGATGCTTCCGTCTGTGACTCCTGATCTCTTTCCTAGGTTTTCTATATCCAGAGTTGTCCCCCTTTGTGATTTCTTTATTGTTTCTGTTTTCAATTTTAGATCCTGGATGGTTTTGTTCAATTTCTTCACCTGTTTCATAGTGTTTTTCTGTAATTCTTTAAGAATGTATGTCTTTCCTCTTTAACAGATTCTACCTGTTTACCTGTGTTCTCCTATATTTCTTTAAGGGAGTTATTTATATCCTTCTTAAGGTCCTCTGTCATCTTCATGTGCTGGGATTTTAGATCGGAATCCTGCTTATCAGATGTGTTAAGGTTTTCAGGGCTTGCTGTGGTGGGAGAACTAGATTCTGATGTTGCCAAGTAGCACTGATTTCTGTTGCTTATGTTCTTGTGCTTGCCTCTTGACATCTGGTTATCTCTGGTTATCTTGCCTTACTGTCTCTGATTTAAGCCTATCCCTCCTGTAAGCCTTATGCTAGGCCTCTTTGGGTCAGGTTGGAAGCAGGAATGAAGAGCTTGATCTGTGAGCCTGGCAGTGTCAAAACTTCTGTGTGTCAAGTTGTATTTAGGTGTGGATGTGTGGGGCAGTGGGCTGTGAGAAGCAGCTGGGTGCCTGGTGGACCACCAGCTTGGAACCCTGAATCATTATTGGATGACAGGAGTTTGTCATTTAGCTTCAGTTCTCCACAAGCACTCCCACAGAGAGGTCTATGGCTAACAGTTAGGAGGAACAGGCCTCAGGCCCTAGAGGGATTTACATACTAATGAGGTACCTGAAGGCCAGAGGGTGGAGCCAATTAAACATTCCTCCCCAATCTCTCCCCCCTCTCTCCCTCCCTATTTAACTCAGGTCTGCCTTGGGTTTGGGGGCGGTTGTGCATGCAGATCCAACCACCATCTGCCATGGCATTAAAGCCTGTAAAAACCCATGGACTTTCTCATGTCATTGGGGCTGTGCCTTGAGGAACCATAGAGAAGCCTTTAATAAGCTGCTGTAGCCACACCCATGGAGCCTAACTTCCCAGGGGAGGAACCATCGGTGTTTCCAGCCACCCAACCCACATGGATGGGGTCTGGAGGGGATATGATGCAGAGGATATGATCCTGGACACAGATGTAAACCAGAAGGACGTGAAGAGAATTACTGAAAAGGAGCAAGCTGAGAAAAGAAAAAAAATACAAAATATATGGTGTAAGTGTTAAAGGGGCACCAGAAGGTAGACTGGAGTTGAATCCTATGTTATAAAATATAACAGATTAAGGGAGTGGGACTTGGCGACAAGATCCAAAACAACTAAATTTAGTACACACCTTTAATATCACAAGACAGGGATGCAGATCTTCAAATTCCAAGTCGATCTATAGAGCAAGATCCAGGACAGCCAAGCTTAGGCAGTGAAGGAGCTAGAAAACAGAATTTTAGTGATAATGTAATGAACATTAGGGCCAATTTCCAGCTCCTGCAAGCATTAGAATTCAGCCACTTATGCCACGTGGCTCTGGTTTTATAGGAAATGATAGAATGAACTACTGGGACAATTGATCATGGTGAACTGAAACTTAAAACTTAGTGGTATTTAAGAAGAGACAAGCATCATTGAGGTTAATCTTTTGGGAACTGTTTTCTAAAAGCACAAAGAAGCTGTGTTCCAGAGATAGCCTAAGTTCTACCTTGTGAAACAGCTGGACTTAGTGATATTTCAGGATCACCCAGGTAGTACAGGTTATGGAGGCACAAATGGGTCATGGAAAGCAGCTGAGACTTGGCACTATGGGAGGCCAGCAAAGGTCATTGGTAAAGGGGCTGCCTCAATTGCAGTTGATGGCCCAGGAAGAAGGAGTCATGCAAAGAAGTTGAGGTTTGGCCCTATAAAGAGAGCCTATGAGAGGGTATTGTAGCAGAAGACCCTAGAGCATAGGTGATGCCAGTACCGTGGGATGATCAAAGGAACAGCAGTAGCAATAGAGTGGAGTCAACCAGAGCCTAAAATACTACAGAGGGCAGAGCTAGAGATGTGACACAAGCCCTTTGGAGGAGCCCAGAAGATCATGTGTAGATCCTAGACATTGTAACAAGAAGCTGTGAAGTTGAAGTTACCTTGGAGACCCAAAGATGTTAAAGATGCTGTAGCCATTGGATACCTGCTGAAGAAAGCTGCTAAGTGGGAGTAAAACCAACCACGGAGAAAGAAGTTGTTGCAGTTAATGAAGTTGAAAAAGGAGTTGGAGATCTGAAGACCGCTTTGAAATCAGGCATGATGATGTTTGGAGTTTTTCCAGATGCTTTCCTGTCTTGCCCTGGGGACAGTAGCTAAGTGATTGGATTTGGAAGGTACTTTGAACTTTGAAGTTTTACTATTTTTGAGACTACTATAGACTATGGGGACTTTGGAAGTTGGACTAAATGTTGGACTTTTTTTTTTATTATGCTATCACTAGGTATGGCCCCCATAGACTCATGTGTTTAAACAAGCCAATGGGGACCAGGGAGTGACATGTGATGGTTTAAATATGCTTGGCCCAGGAAGTGACACTATTTGGATGTGTGGCCTTGTCAAGATAGGTTTGTCACTGTGGGTGTGGGCTTTAATACCCTATAGTCCTAGCTACCTAGAAGTCAGTATTCTTCTAGAAGTCTTTAGATAAAGATGTACAACATTCAGTTTCTCCTGCACCATGCCTGCCTTGATGCTGCCATACTCCTGTCTTGATGATAATGGACTGAACCTCTGAACCTGTAAGCCAGCCCCCAATTAAATGTTGCTTTTATTTTTTAATTTTTATTATTATTATTATTATTATTATTATTATTATTATTATTATTATTGGTTTTTTCGAGACAGAGTTTCTCTGTGTAGCCCTGGCTGTCCTGAAACTCACTCGCCCTAAGAATTGCTGTTTTAGCCATCCTGCATAAAGCATACAATGGGTGACCTTTTGTGTACTACTTGATTTTCCTTGTATGCTACTCTTGAAGTTCATTCAGGCTTCATCTTTAACCTCTACATTTGCAAATCTGTAATTTATTCTAGGGCACATATGTACCCCTATGTTTGTTAACCCTATCATTTTATAGTGACAGATGCTATAACAGTGGTTTCCATCTAGGAAGGCTAAAGAGACATCACAAAAGAAAATAGCGCATCTTTAAGAAGTAAAATTAATGCTTGCTCTCTGCTTATGGAATTTTTAATTTAGAAATTTTCATACAATATATTTAGATGACATACTTCTCCCCACCTCAATCTCTCTCAGGTCCTCTCTATGCATGACTAAACTTCATCTTTCTTCTCACTCTCTTTAAAAATAATAATAAACAATAAAAATCAAAAAGTGAAGAAAAAAATTTAAAATATTGTTTTAAAATGGAAGAAAGAGTATTATATCCAAAACAAACAGTCATTAAAAAGAAGGTAAAATGGAATCTATTTTGTGAAGGCTAACTACTTCTGGGCATGGGGCCATGTAGTTGATATATTTTGTGACACTCTACTGTAGAAAAAAATGATTTTCAGTTTTCCAGTAGGTATCAATTGCAAATAGTTGATTGGTGATGAAATTTTTTCTGTACTTTCCATTCTAAGTGTTGGCATTTTGTTTCTGTTGAAATTATGCAGGTTGTAGCCTTCCTATCAGAGTCTCTGAGTTTATTTGTGCACCTATCCTGTTCTCCCTGGAAGGAACTGTTTTGTTGGAATTTTGGATTCTTAAAGTTTTTCTACCTCCACTTCTGCCTATATGACTGAGCCTTGAGGATAGGAATTTGATAAAATTATCTATTGGAGGGTCGAGTCTTCCAAAGTCTCTCACTTTCCACGCATTGTCCAGGTATGGATCTGTCTGTCTATCACCACCTAGTGGAAGATCATTCCTTGATGTAGGTTGATTGCTGATGTGAACTACGGCTAGCAATGTGTTAATAGAAGTCATTTTACAGCTGTGGTCCTTTACAGAATAAAAGTAGACCTTTTCCTGTATGCTCATAACCTATATAGTATCAGATTATTTACCACTCTGCAAATGTAAATTTTTATTCTCTTTCATAGTAGCTGTCTTGATGATAGTTACCAATACAAAACTATACAAATATGTGTATATCAAGTTACTCATGTATGTACGACAATTATTTGCCAACCAAACATTTAGATGATCATTGATATATACCTTTGCAATGTACTTGCCCAAATGAATCAGAAAGTTTATATTTACAGCTTCAATCTTGGTACTGACAGGGTTTTTCTTTGTCACTTATTCTAGATCCAGTTTTACATTCAGTTTCACAAGTTCCACTTATGTCTCTAGAGCAATCTTTTCCAGACATTCCTTGTTCTGCTAACACCCTTCTCCTACAATACAAGTGGAAACGTGTAGGGGGAGGAGCTGATAAATAAATCTAGTTCACTAATTGTTTCTTGATTGGGTCAATAAAAACAGCAGAAACCAATCACTGGGTGAAGCATAAGGCGGGCTTTCCAGGTGGAACAGGAAAAGAAGGGGATGCAGAGAGGATTGGGGTTTTAGCCAGGCTTTGGAGAGGAGCACTGGCACCATGTAAGAGTGGGTGTATAGGATATCTAATGAGTTTAGGACAATAGATTCCAAGCCCAGTGTTTGTGTTATCTGGCTAGTTTTAAAATATTAAGGTTGTCTGGCGTTTTTCATCCACAGTGACTTGGGTGCAAAGGATAAAGCTGGACACTTGGGAAGTTGGTTGGTAGAACATGACCACGACCAGTAGCTCCAGGCATTCTCAATTTTTTAAAACTCCAGGCAACAGAAATAGATACAACTTCCAATAAAATATACAATGTAATAGCATTGGAATCCTTGTCTGTACTACAGTTTGTACCTGGACTGATTTATAGTACAGCATACACACCTACAGCACATGCAAAGTGAGCAACTGGAGAAACCCAGGAAACTGAAAGCCTAAGTTCAAGCATTCAGTCTCTAAGAAAATGCAATACATATTCATCAGTAAAATATTAGGACTTTTTTTTTGGCGAATGTACAATTGTGCACACATAGCAATGTATAGAAAATCAAAAGCAATGCCTGCCAGTATGTCAAGTTTCCTGTCAGTTTAATGCCACCCAATTAGGTTATGTCTACAAGTAATTCAAACACTGAGACCTTCAGAAGCTCTGATATTTTGGTAAGATAAAGAAGACTACATGCCCATCATTTAGCAAAGACAGTATGTAATTCCAATAAGACTGTTCTGAAAAAAGCAACCAAAAAAAAAAAAACCACTGCACACAGATATTAATGCATTTTACCATTTGAATAATACTGTATTCTCTATGTGACCCCTGCGAAGTGGAGAAAGACAGGAACACACTACAAATGATATGTCTTTTCCCCTTGATAGTCCAGCTGTGAATCCTCGGTGTCTCCATGATAAATCTAAGCTATTTATTACAACATATTACATACAATGAGTTCTCTTTGTAAAGCATTAAACATAGAAAGTTTTTTTAAAAAACTTGACCCAGGAACTGAACAATGCTGAATCATCTATGAAAAGCTGTTAAAGTCTGTATGACAAATCACTATCAACCTTGGAATTTTCACTTTTCTGATAAATATGAAGCTCAATTAAAATCTAAGCTTGCATTGAGACCAAAGACAAGACCTTTTTTGCTCTGGATACAAACCAAACTTTATTCATAGAGAAAAGACTACTTTATACCCATACATGGAGCTTTAGATTTATAGTTACATTTCCACTTTCCAAAATGACAAAGCAGATGGCATGATAAGAGTACTCTGAAACTACAGGGCAAGTGACTTCCAAATCTTGACAGATTTTTGACACAAATTTTGAGGGTCTGAGTTTTAATAAATTACCTGAGTAGAGCAATGGTCTCTCTTGGATTTATATCCTTCTAACCTTAAAGGTCAACCGTTTGCCAGACATTGTAACTTACATCTAAGAAATTCAATTCACAGGGCTAGAGAGTTGGCTCAGTGGTTGAGCACTGATTGCCTTATTGACAATGTCCTTTGCCTTACAGTTCTATGGAACTATTGTAGTAGGATATATTGCAGCCAGAACATGATCATAGATTCAAGGGTTCATGTCTGGACAGGTTTTACATGTTTTCCATTGATAGCACACAGAATAACTTCATATACCAAAGATACTAACATATAAAGGTAAAGGCTCTAAGTTGCCATCAGTGTAATTTCCCCCTGTTCACTGAGGGGTGTAGATGTTATGTTAGGCAATGCGGCCATGTTGTCAGTGTGAAAAGAACAATCTATAACCTTGATGACAGCTTTCTTTGTTTGGAGTTTCCCATGAAACCCCTTTGCCCAATGAGTCAATTAGATATAACCAAAGCCCAGTACTGAAAGTTTCATTTGATAGTTTTTAGAGGCTAAATCTTTTAAATTCAGACTCCATTTTAGAAAACTTGAACTCAGGTAAAATAACAGGCCTGTACCTAGCATTAGTTTCTAAGTTACCTCCTCACCAAAAATCCAAGCCTATCTTCAGTTTCTAGGCCAACCCCCAACAAAAACATGTATCTCCTGTTACCCCACTGAACAAATCCAGCATTTAGCATCAGTCTCCAGGTTATTCCTCCCACAAATCTATACTCCCCTCTTACAAGCTTGTCCCCCTCACCTAATAATCACCAATGCAGAAGAAAACAAAAATTAGTTTATTATTTGACTCCCAGTACCAGCCAATTATATTAAAAGCTATAGTAGCTTTCCAATTAGATACTTGCACACACACACACACACACCCTGATTGCTACTTTCTATAAAGCCTTGCTCTGAGATGTTCAGGCTTCCTGTCCTCCAAAACCCATAATGCCTTTCAGAGGTGAGCTTAAGGGCCTCAGCTAGCTAGAGTAAAGACCCTGCTGTGTGAGCTGCATCAGATTAGCTGCTGTATGTTTTGGGGGGATCACGAATACTTCTCTCGCACTATAATTTCATATAGATCACCTTCATGCCTGTATACATTTTAACAAGCTGCTATTGTATTAGCATACCATACTACCCCTTCATTTGGCCCTAAATTTTATCTGTGTCTCTTCATATTCCCTCATTCACCTCACTCTTCCCTTACTCTACATACTTTAGTCTCCTGCTCCAGTTCTCTGCCTCTTATCCATCCATAGATCTATTATAATCATCTTCCCTGTAGGGCTCTATCTTTCCCCATCTAGTTCCTTACTCTCTCTAATCTCTGAGCTAACTACTTTGGTTGTTCAAAGCCTCATGTGGCCTGATGGAGACAGTGTGACATGGTTCCTGTCCCTGAGACAAGATTGCAGTGTGAGCTTTCATAAGTGTCGATGGCTACTGTGGGCATAAGCCTTGTTTGTGTAATACTGTACATATTTTCACATTCCTCCAAGAAATATATTCTGTTAATCTTAATGGCTCCATGAGAATTAGAAATAGCACAAATCCAGGAGTTGAGGGTATGGCTACGACTTAGCAAAATGGTAAACACTGGGACCTTCAGCACAGCCCTTAAGTTTATGGGAAAGAGCTATGAATTCAAAACATGAATACATTTCATCAATTCACAAATTCTAAAGATAAACCATTTCTTAACTATGCAAAAATATAAAGGTGCCATATGAATTATGAGGGACTTTGTGAGTTTAAAGGAACAAAGGCAGCTACACTATGAGCCATCTTGGCTGCAAGATACAATGACTTAGCAGATTCCTGAGTTCAAGGTCAGCCTAAGATAGAACCAGTTATGATTGAAATGATAATTTAAGGACAGGGTTCCACCCAATTCAATTAGCTTATCATCTGTGCTGAACAAATGCAGACAGATCTCTGCATTCTTTTACAATGTTAAGAAAAATATGTATGCTTGCTGTCTCTTAAGAATAAAAGGTCTGGGTTCCTTGGATGTTGACTAAGATAATCAAAAGGAAACATAAAGTAAATGATTAGATTGATATATAAAATAATAGACTGGGCGCCCAGCGGTGGTGGCACATGCCTTTAATCCCAGTACTTGGGAGGCAGAGGCAGGCGAATTTCTGAGTTTGAGGTCAACCTGGTCTACAGAGTGAGTTCCAGGACAGCCAGGGCTACACAGAGAAACCCTGTCTCAAAAAAAACAAAAAAAAAAATAAATAAATAATAGACTGGACCTGTGTTCTGCAAGAGATGAGCTATCAAGAGAACTTTTTAGGACTAAAAACAAAAAACTATCTGGAGTTCCCACATTGATGGGTCTGCTGCCGGCACTCCCATCTTGGGAGCACATATATATGGGGGTTTCTCACAGGATACTCTTCGACTTTGAGAGCCGCACCCTAAGTCCCACCCTCCAAGCCTGCTTCTGGGACATAGTAATCCCTCTCCCTGTGTCTCTAGGGTGGGGTATCCCAAGAGCCAAGGTCTGTTTCTAATTTACAGAAATCAAAGACAAGGTACGGCCACCAGGTATAAGGTGGATGTTCCTCTGTAGTAGATCAAGCTACATCCCCAGTGGCTGATAGTACTTGCGAAGTCACTTTGGTAGGGTTGTGGGAGGTGCTGAGGCTCAGTGCAAGAAGGAAGCTATATTATAGCTATCTCATGGTTGCTCTGGTCTTGCAGAAGGGTGGGTGATCTTGAGCTTGAAAGGTTTGCTGGCTGCTATCCAGTTGGTATCAGGTGCAGGTGTTGGTCTTATGTGAATTACTCTATCCACTTTAACAGCAGTCAGGGTGGTCCACACTAGGAATGGCCTTTTCCACTTTACTTCCAAGTTTTCAACAAGATGCCTCTTAATATATACCCAATCTCTAACTTGATACTAGTGTGAAATCTCTGAGGTATGTGCATTATACATGGCACTAAATTTAGGCCACAGTTTCTGGTGACTGATCTGGAAAGCTTGTAATTGAGTCATAAGATACTTGTCAGCCTGAAAAGTCATTTGGGGGTGGAGGTGTACGTGTCAAGAGCTGAGGGAGTTGAGGGAATGAGCGTCCCATGCAGGATCTCAAAGAGAGTTAGATTGAAATGATGGGGGTATTTCTGGCCCTAAACAATGCCATGGGAAGGAATACCACCCAGTCTGCACCAGTCTCTAATTACAATTTGGTTAAGGTCTCCTTCAGGTTTCAATTCATCCTTTCTACCTGCTCTGAACTTCTGTGACAGTATGCACAATGGAATTTCCAATCTGTCCCTAAACTTACCTTCTTCCCGGCCTATCTTAGAACAAAGGCTGGCCCAATATCTAAGTTGACGGTTTTAGGCATACCAAATCAAGGAAGTATATCCTCTAGTATCTTCTTCATTACCACCTGTGCCATTTCTCTCTTGATGGGGTAGGTTTCTATCCATGCAGAAAAAGTATCTACAAAAACTCGGAGGTACATATACAAATATTTTCCTGGTCTGACTTCAGTAAAATCAACTTTCCCAAAATACTCCAGAACAATTACCCTTCAGCCATTTTCCAGATTGTGCCCTAGAAGCTTCACAATTTCTAGTTATCATGTCTGCTAGGTATCCTAAATTTAAAATAACTACACCCAACCCCTTGATCACCTGTCCTAGTTTTCTACTACCAAGGTAGTTGTATCTGCATTTGTGTAAGCAGTTCAAGGGTCTGAAGTTCTGGTAGGATGGTTGTTCCCTCCAATGTCTTCCAGTGTCTACTTTTGTTTAGATAGTTAGTGGGACACCCTTTAATCAGTTCAGAATCGGTACACCCAGGTGATGGCCAGTCATTTCTCAAGTTCCAATCTGGGCTCTCTCTCTCCTGGGTGGTGGTCTGTCAAGAAGATAATCTTTATTTCTTTCAGTGCTACTTCCTTTGCCACCAGGTCTGTCAAGTGGTTTCCACTAGCTGTGGGGTCCTCACCCTTCTGGTGCCCAGGGCAATGGATTATACTCACTTTTGCCAGTTTAAAAAAGGGCCTGTAGTAGGGCAGCTATCTCTGGTTTGGTCTTGATGACCTTGCCTTCTGATGTTAGGAGTCCCTGTTGTTAATAAACAGCCCTATGCACGTGCGTATATGCACGTGCGCAGTCGCAGAGATGTACCTGCTGCTATCTGTGTAGATGTTAAATCATCTACGTAGTCCTGAGTACCGTGCTTCTTTACAGACAACAGGGGTGTGTTCTCAGCAGAGCAGCACTTGTGCAGGACACCCAGTTGTAGCAGCCTGTCAACGAGAAGTTTAATACCTTCTCGTGACTCCTCAGACATCAGGTACTGGTGCACCAAGACAGAATCATCCTGGGACGGAAGCTCCACATACACAGGGGCCTGCAGACATACATGTCCTAGCCCAGCTATCTCAGACCAAGCAAGAGGAAACAAAGCACTATCCTCTCTCTTTGGGTTTTGGTCTCAAACAATTTGTATTTGTCCTCCAGCCTAATAGTAAAGACTGGACAGATTCTCTATGAGGACACCCTTAATTGAGGGCCCTCAGGAAGGAAGTGGATCCGAGTCCTCAACTTGGAGAGCAAACTTCTCCCAAGCAAGGGATGGGGCAGTCAGGGATGACCATGAATGAGAGGGATACCCTGCCCATGCCTTAGGTCTACAACTTTTAGGGAAGTCCATGAATATTGTGTAGTCCCAGTGGCCTCTTGGACCCACAATTTTTTGCTAGAGACTGGCCCATCAGCTTGAAGGAGAACCGAATGTTGAGCCACAGTATCCACCAAGAATTGGGTGGATTTCCCCTTCAATTTTAAGGTTACCCTGGGTTTAGGGTGGGGGTCTGAACTCTGTCCTCCCTAATTGCTATCATTCCCCAGAGCCCCTTAGCCATTTGGGGATGCTTTTCCCAAGGTCTGGGATTTTCTGCCTCTGGCTGTCATTTGTTAGGGCACTCTCGGGCCTGGTGGCCCCTCTCCTTGCAACAAGCACACTGGTCCTTTTCATGATGTTTTCAGTATTTCTTTGATTGGAATCTCTCTTCTCTCTTTGATGCTTTTTCTAAGTACTGTAGTTAAGATTCTGTGTAAATTCCTTTCCTGTTGCTTTTCTCTTTCTCTACTTCTTCTCCTCTGTCTCCCTGTTCTGGTAGACTTTCTCAGGAACCTGCACTAAATTCCTATCCTGTAATCCCTCTAGCCTCTTAAGCTTTTTTTTTTTTTTTTTTTTTTTGATATCTCTACTAGCCTGGTTTATAAAAACCATAGTCACAGTAGCTTTGTGCTCCTTGCTGCTGGGATATAGTGTGTATATTGGCAGAATGCCTCCATGAGCCACTCTGGAAAGGCAGCATTTGACTCATCTCATCCCTCTCTGACTTCACATATGTTGGTCAAATTTGTGGGCCACTGGAAAACTCCCTTGAGACCTGCCAACAGGGCCTGGTGGTAGATCTTCAGGTGCTCTTTACCTTTTGATGAAATAATGTTCCAATCAATTTGGGTTAAAGGGAGTCCTGTGTCAGTGACTACTGGGTTTGTTGGGGGAGCCTCTGTGTCCAAGGGCACATTCTTTTGGGCCACACTGAGAATTCTTTCCCCTCAGTGGTGAAGAGGACCCACATAAGCTCTTGTATCTCATCTCAGGTGGGCTGATGGATAAACAGGACAGTTTCAAAGAGACTAATCAAACCTTTGGGATTATCTAAGAAAGGGGGAAGCTGAGACTTCCAATTGTATAGGTCAGCAGACGAGATTGGCCAATATTGCATAGCCTGATTGCTCTTATCATCTAGAGGTCCTTATGCCTTCAGAGGGAAGGCCACTGTGGTATCGGGGTAGGTAGCTTTCTGACTTCAGGTACCCTTGGTAGGACCAGGAAGTTGGGGGTCTTCTCCCACTCTGACCTCCAGTAAAGAGGGGTATAAGGGCCCCGGTTCCATATGGGCCGAGGATCCCAGGGCTGGTACTGGCTTTGGCAAGGCTATGGGGGAAAGGGTAGGTGTATATGGAAGAGAAGGGTCTTGGAACAACAGGTCCAGTGTTGAAGGGTCTTGGAAGATCGACTTCTTCTCAAGTCCAGATCCTTCCTCCCATGTTTCCTTTTTCCTGATGGCCAGAACCTGTAAGGTGGGTCTTGGGGAAAGAAAGGCTTTTAATACATGGAGTGGGAGACTTCTACTATATTTTTCCATGTAAATATATAGGGCACTTGGTCTGTGTACCCAAGGGATACTGACCTAAAGACTCTTACCTCTACTGCTTTGATCACCTGCAAGTTGAAGGTCCCTACGGGTAGCCACCCTACTTCAAAGGTGGGTCATTTGCAGGAGCAGAGAGTAACTAACTTGCCCTTCTTTACTACTGCTGACAAGTTTTCTCCTCTTTCCCTAACTTCCCACCAGTGTTTAACAAAGATGTTTAATAGGGTAGATGCAGTCTATCAAAATATAATGTAAGTCTAACTCCAAGAACACAGAGAAAGACAATGAACACACAAACAGTTCTCCCCTGCCATAGGCACAGAAACCAGGTTATAGCAAGACACTGTCAGCTCCTGTGGATACTGTGTCTTGCCAATACTGTGTCTTGCCATTTCCATAAGGAGCAGAGTCCTCCTGACTCCCTCCTGAAGCATCCTCTAAACTCCCCACTTGCATTAAGGCAAGTCCTCAGGTTACAGTTGACCACACCAAACTAGAGGCCTTCCAGCTAACACTGTGCTCAAGAGACAAAAGTGAAAGCAAAAGACACAGAGACAAACACCAGTAGGCACCTGTTACAGAGCTCATTCTTTTTCCCTCTGATCAGTCTAGTCGGTGCTCACTCAGGGGTCTCACCAATTCTCAGGCAAGCCCCCAAATGTAAGACCCAACCCTCGGTCAGTGGTACTTACTTAGATAGCCCCTAAAGTGACACACTGAAAATTACTTAGAGACCGCTTCAAGTGAGACACCAAGAAGCAGATCAATACAAAAGCAAGAGATTTCTTTTCCTGACACATTGGGGTAGACCTTCAATTAGTCCTTCAAGGCGAGTGACTAGAAGGCAACCCCAAATAGTTATTACATGCAGCTTTATACGTTTTAGGAGCACAAGTTACATCAGCAAGGTTACAGTTCAAACTTATTGGCTAATCATATTGACCTTTAAATCTATTGGCTAGCAAGCATGAGCAGGCAGATCATGACACACATTTGAACTTTTTCTAGGACTTTCCAGTGGGTCAGGTGACTATCAGTACATTCTGCAGTTTTTCTGAGAATTGTTTTATCAGAGTCATTTCAGGGAAATAGTCCTGGGTACAAGAGCATGAAACTCTCCCTTGGGTCCAAACACCCTTTCCTGGAGCCATCTCAGTGTTGGGTCAGAGTTGATTAATTTTATCAAGCTAAGGATAATTTCTGCCAGTTCTATAAATTTTCCTGTATGTTTAATATCATTATTAATGGCTTAGTAGTATTCCATCATATAAATGTACCACATTTTAATTATCTATTATTCTGCTGAGCAACTTCTAGGCTGTTGCAAATTTCTCTGCTGCTGTATTCACAAAATTCATTTTTTAAAATATAAATAAATAATTAATAAGAAAAATGACATAGTAATATCTACCTTGTGAAAAATTTTAACAGGGTTTATACCATATTCATTCATTAAATTTCTGGGCAGGAATGCCATCACACCGATAAGTAAAAAAATGATGGACAGCTCTTTTACAAATAGTAGTATATCATGATCCAATTGTCCTGTTGACAGATGTGTGGTTTTTAGAGAGAATATCTGTGTCTGTATGGATGTGGAACCTATCAGTAATAAATCTTATAGCCTATAACTTAGGCAAAAACAGGAGGTAGAACATTTAGGATGCACAAAGGATTCTGAGATAGTGTCAGCCAGGAGATTCTCCCAGGAAGATGTGAAGAGACAGATACATTATACCTGGGCACAGTTAACCAGTCACATGACAAAATGTGAGTTAAAATAAAAGCTTTATTTTAATTTATAATATAGTCAGAAAAGAGAATAGTTAAGTGGTCAAATTATTTCTAAATATATTTTATATATGAACCTTATCTCTGGCAGTATGAGGCTGGAAGGAGAAATTATCAAATATATGTAAATCTGCCTGCTTCTGTTCCTAGGGAACCTACAAATAATCTTAGAATTAACACTTCACCAATACACGCCTTAGACTCACACATCTTTATTGTCAAGAAATTTTCTTTTCAAACTACTTACTCAAAAAATAGAAACTTGTAATAAACCAAAATATGAATTAACAAAATTATTTCATTATTTAAATTAGTACAGTTGATGTGTTTATAAAGAGATAAAGAGAGTATGTTCTGTGGGTGTGTGGAGAGGTATGGGGGAAGGGGATGTTTCAGCGGGCCCAGGCAGAGGCATCTCTTCCCCCTGAGGGACTAGTCCCACACCGGTATAGTATAGAATAAAGTATGTTAAGGGCATGGAATGAGGAGCCAGGAGGGTAGTAGAAGCAGAGAGAGAGAGAGAGAGAGTAAAGAAGTAGAGAAGTAGAGGCTGGCCATGACCACATGGAGAGAGAGAGAGAAACAAAAGGGGGAGGTGCAAGGGGACAGAGAAGCTAGAGGCAAGAGATCAAGAGATCAAGAGAGAGAGGAGGGGGCAAGCAGCCCCTTTTGTAGTGGTCCAGGCCTACCTGGCTGTTGCCAGGTAACTGTGGGGAGGAGCATACCTGGCTGTTGCCAGGTAACTGTGAGATGGAGTTTAGACAGAATACTAACAATAGTTACTTGTTTCTTTGATTTTTCAAATATCATCTTTAAATAATGGTTCTTAAATGCCTGAACCTCCCTCCTAGCCTACCACACACCTGAAGTAGTAGAACAGAAAGATTATTAGGATACAGGAAAAGCGGACCTGTTTAGAAATTGTTCTTTGGAGCAAATCTAATCTGTGGTGTCAGGAAATCAGCAGTTCAGTTCACAGGCATCAGCAGCACAGCAGGAGCTCAATCCACTTTCAAACAATTCTCAAATATATCAGCAGTCCAGCTCTTCAGTGTCAGGATAGCAAACATGAATCACCAGTGGTGTCGTGACCTAGCATAAACAGCCAGGCCTCTGCTGAATTGGCAGGAGTCAGCAATACGGACCATGGCCAGCAGGGACACTGGGAGAAGTTCTTTTCTGTGCCTCTCTCAATGAAATGAAATCAGCAAAGATATAAACTTGAGAACAACAACCATTGCAAAGCCCCGCCCCCCCCCCCCCCCCCCCCGTCACTATTTATTGGGTCTTATTTACACTGCCACCAAACATCTCGTGTCCTCCCGCAGGTTCTGCTTAACCATGTCAGTCTCTCTTATGAAAACTCCACATGGGTCTCTATCAGCTGACATCACTCTGGAAATAGACCCTAGTCTGAAGAAGTGGTGAGAATCTACCAGAGGACCACCAGAAGTTTTTTAGTGTGATGCTTTCCATGGAAATCCAACAAAAAAATGACCAGAAAAAATTGGACAACCAGAACCAATACAATACAGCCTCTTCAGCAAGGACCAACAATAAAAAACAAGGAATTGTAAGGTGTACCAATAACTCATAGCATCATACACTATCTGTTAGGTTATATTTATATATAAAAGCTGTATGATTCACTGTTTTATGGTTAAAACAATAAGTCATTTTATTACTAAGTTCTTTAGGATAAAAATAGTTATATAATAATTAATTATTATATAATATAATTATAATATATTATAATTATAATATATATTATATATTATTATATATTATATTATATATTATATATTATTATATATTATATA
>JADRCG010010366.1:653410-688170 GCA_019844195.1 Rhabdomys dilectus | reverse complement strand
TCTCTCTCTCTCTCTCTCTCTCTCTCTCTCTCTCTCTCTCTCTCTCTATCTGTGTGTGTGTGTGTGTGTGTGTGTTAATTCTCCAATTTGTTCTCTATTTTTATTTTTAAAAAATTCTCTGGATAGCTCATCTCCTGCAGAACACAGGTCAAGTCTCCTATTTTACATATCAATCCAGTCACTTACAACAAGTCTCCTTTCTGATTATCTTATGAATAAGTTGTTCAAGTGGGTACAAGTTTTGTTTTGTTATAGGCCACTGTTCTTCTCATACAGGTCAGTTTGGAAACCATTTTAGGGTCAAGGCTGTGAGAGTGTCAGCTATGGACTCATTTATAAATTTGGAAACTCAGTTCCTGTGTTATCTTGTGTTTGGATAACGGGCATAACTTGAGGACGGTCTTGATCAACCAGATCAATCCTTCCCAGTAATCATCTACCATATTTCATCATTTTCTCTCCCTGGAGGGCCAGGAATAGTAATTTGAGTACTCCACTGTTGTAAAAGACCCCTTCCCCATAAGTTTATGAATATATCAGCCACATAAAGTCTCAACTTCCCTGTGTACACTTTTGGTTCCACACAGGTAGTCTATCAGACACTTTATCTGATTTTTGATAATTTACCAACTCTTATAAGCTGGTTGGAAACAATTCTGAAGTAGCAAATCTGGATTCTAAGACTTAAAACCTATTAACATCAGCTCTTGTATCCACCATACTTTCTATGTCAACACCATTAATTTGTAGCATTAATTTGGGTCCCAGGTCATTAACCACTGTTTGCTACACACATTTTTTCCAGTACTCCCATGAGCCCTGTTCTTTTTACTGGAGTGGTTGGTTTATTAAAGGGAACAACAACAGTTAAGGACTTTTATCCCCTGTAATAATTTGCATAACTTTTTTCACATATGCCATGATTTTTATTTCTTCCTTTCTATCCCCATCTACTATGACTGCAATTCACAATAATTTTTTGAGAAGTTAGGGCACTTCTTTCCAATATTATTTCCACCGGCCCTGAGTATAAAAGACCACACAGACTAGGGGTTAACTTGTATAATTCTACTGTTGTGGAGAGCATAGTCAACATATATGTGTTCATATCCAAAGCTTCACTTCCTTCTATAGTGTGTATATTATCAGAAATACTTACTTTTAATTTTCTTGCCTGCTTGATACCTCCTGGCTGACCAAACAAAAATGCCTCATATTGTTTGCTTCAGGGCCCCAAATTGACAGGCTGTTTTAGCAGGACAGTTTTGTAGAGATAGATTGCAGATGATGACAGAGCAATCCAGAGAATGAGAAGAACCAGAAGATTAGAACAGATTGCCAGCGTTACATTGAGGCCAACAAGAGCAACTCAGAAGTCGAGAGAAACTGGCTTGAATCAATCAGCTTGGAGAGAAGGAAGCTGAGGCCAGAACAGCTGAGTTGATCCAGCCAGTCAGAGTTCAGAAATAGCTAGAAATGGTCAGGTTATTTGACAGTAAGCTTCTGAGATGACAATTACATGTGGTGAATAACAATTACTTTTACAAATATATACCAGGAACAAATTTTAAGAACTAAAATCATCAGAATACACTATATAAATTGTATACATTCTTTTAAAAAATACAATAAAAAAATAAAAAGAACCAGCATTAGCATTTATAAGGCAGGAGATAGAGACAATAATATTCATCGTAAAATTATAGTGCTAAGCCGGGCAGTGGTGGCGCACGCCTTTAATCCCAGCACTTGGGAGGCAGAAGCAGGCGGATTTCTGAGTTCAAGGCCAGCCTGGTCTACAGAGTGAGTTCCAGGACAGCCAGGGCTACACAGAGAAACCCTGTCTCAAAAAAACAAAAAAACAACAACAACAAAATTTATAGTGCTGACTCGTGGGTTATTTATGAATTCTCCATGTATCCAAAAAGGCAGCAGACACCGGCTGATATGAAGCCCCCAACACATATGCAGCAGAGGACTGTATTCAATCAGAGATGGTGCACCTAACCCTCAATAGACTAGAAACCCCAGGGAGTTTAGAGGTCAGGTGGGAGGGGGCAGGTGAGGACAGTCTCATGGAGACAAGGGGTGGGTTGGAGGTATGAGATGTGAAACAGCAACAGTCAGAGGGTGGACAGTGTGGGGAATAAAATAAAAAAATAAAAAACAAATAATAAAAAGAAACTTGAATTATTCTCCCATTATTGAGTAAGTCTCTAAAATCACCTTTCTTGCAACTTTTGCTGTGCTTTCAGAAACTGGAGAAAAACTGGAAGCTTCAGGAAACTAGAAAAGAATTAACAGTGGTGGTTTTGATTTCATTGTTCTCTGGTTCTTTCTATTTTTAGTATAATGGCTTCTAGTAACTGATAAGTGATCATTTTCTTAAATCACTGATAAATTTACATATTTCACTAAGAATAATGACAGGAACAAAAGCTGTACTGGGTTTGTTAAACTGATGCAATTAGTTCATTTACTCTACAAATGCAATGAATAAGAAATTTGTTTCCTTTATTCATTCATTCAGTTAGGTTCATTTTTTAGTTACTGTTTGTTTTATTAGTTTAAGCTTCTTCTTTTTTTAGCTTTTTATATGTTTGACTCGAAAGTCAAACAAAAGACAAGGACTGGCTCTGGTTGACCTGACCCTCAATCTGTAGCCTAAATTTTTCTCAACTTGAAAAAATCTTCCCATCATACTCTGAAGTACTGGTATTATAAGCAAGCATTAGCATATTAATATTTCATTAATGTAGAACATAGATTCATTCCCTAAATAAACTTAGATGTGTTAAAATATTTATTGATATTTATATACTATTGAATGCATCCTGATGATTTTTTTACATATGTGTTAGCTGATGAAAATATTTATGTATTTAAAATATTTTTTGTATATCTGTGTCATGGGTTGGCTGTTCTAATTTACTGTGTGGAGAAGTATTTCTTCCCTTTTAGCTGCTAGTATGATTTTGCTAGCATTCACAAGAAAAGAAAATAGAACAAAAACAAACAACAACAACAACAACAAAAACAAGCCAGTCTATTTTTTATATGAAAATATTTTAAACTGGATATTAAGTTTGAGTAGTTTGTTCTAGAAATTTGGGCTTTCTTGTTTTTATTTAGGATTGGTCACATTTAGACTGCTTTTATTAGGAAAGTGATATGTGTACAGAAATTTCCAGTGGATTGACAGATAAGGACACCATGTTTGTTTCCAATCTCTGTTTACCTGCTATATATCATGATTATCTAACTCCTTTCTGTCTTCACTCCCTTTTTTCGGGCTGTCTCTCCTTATTTGGTGTTTGTCCTTTGCTATTCTTTTTTGATTTGATTCTTTTCTCCTTCTTTGGATACTTTTACTGGTGAATTTTGTTATTTGGCTCATTTTAGTGTATGTTTAGAGACAGGATTTTTCTATGTAGGTTGTTCTATAACTCAAGCCCTTAGGCCTCCAGTTCATGGTTCTTTTGACTTAGACTCCCAAATCGTTGGATTACAGATTTAAAACCCAGTGTTCTTATTTTATTAAAATGATTCTATCCAACTTCTTTTCTGTTCATTTTGTTAATAGCACTAAGCATTATTTCATTAGTTCTTTATTAAAGCGGTTCCTTATTGCATTTAATCTCCTTATTCTTAGCTTATTTGATTTATAATTGTATGCTGTATCTGATTTCCCATGTTATAATTTTTACTTTTGTTGTTTCAGTTCTACCTACATGATAAAATTCCATCAGAATTTTATCTTAAGTGTATCAAGAGTAAGGTAATCATTCTACTTGTTATTCTTGTGAGATTAATATTATAATTGCTTATCATAGGCACTGTATTATTTCTTTGTTATTATTCCATTTATATGATGATATAAGATTATATAATTTAATGTATACAAATCTGTATTGATTTATTTTATTCTTAACTATTTCAATATTGATGTTTTCTGTTAAAGCCAGGAATAATTAGATGTGACAAGGTCAAAGTATAAACTTCAATTCAATTTCTCTTCCACTGAAATCATGGAATCCTAAGACAGAAGATAGATAGCCTGGTGGGATCAAGTCATCCTATTTCATCACAGCTGTTTTTTTATTTAACATAAAATTCAGGCCATGTTTTGTAGCCTTTGTAAATTTTTCAAAAGATATGAGAATATTGTTGATCCTTTTTACATTTAATTTACTTGTGTGTTTTGAGTTACATGAGTGGATTTTGGCATTAGAGCTTATATTCTCTTTATTGGTATTTTGGAAACACATCAATCAATAATAAACAGTTGCCACAGGGCGCAGGAACAGTGGAGCAGCTGGGGAGATGATTCTTCCGGTCTTGATCTGTGCACAGAGCTAAGTCTCTCCCACAGCCCTCTACACACACATTTCACCCAGACAGAGCTGGTCTCCCAAGAGTGCTTTCATTTCTAAGCCCAGAGGTGAGATCACCACTTTCACTTCAATAACTGTCCAAAGCAGGACTCCCCAAGAGCATACATGGCACAGGAACAGTGGAGCAACTGGGGAAAGACTCTTTCCAGCCTCCATCTTCACCCCAGAGTTAAGTCAGTTCCAAGTCCCTCTGGACTCAAATCCTACCCAGAAGAGAGCAGGTTTTCTTAGGAGTGTTGACACACCTAAGATTACAGGATCATAGACCAACAAGAGAGGCAAAATCCAGTAAGACAGCAAGACCAACTAACACAAGAAATAACCAGATAGTGAGAAGAAAGTATAAGAACCTAAGCAACAGAAATCAAAGCTACTTAGCATCATCAGAATCAAGTTTTCCCACTACAGCAAGTCCTGGATACCCCAGCACACCAGAAAGCAGGATTCTGATTTAAAATCACACCTCATGATGATGACATAGGACCTTAAGAAGGATATAAATAACTCCCTTTAAAAAAATACAGGAGAACACAAGTAAACAGGTAAAAGACCTCAAAGAGGAAACACAAAAATACCTTAAAGAATTATAAGAAAATACAACCAAACAGGTGAACGAATTAAACAAAACCATCCAGGATCTAAAAATGAAAATAGAAATAATAAAGAAATCCCAAAGGGAGGCAACTTTAGGGATAGAAAACCTAGGAAAGAGATCAGGAGTCATAGATGCAAGCATCACCAACAGAATACAAGAGATAGAAGAGAGAATCTCAGGTGCAGAAGACACCATAGAAAATATTGACACAACAGTCAATGAAAATGCAAAAAGTAAAAGGCTCCTAACACAAAAAAAGTCAAACCAAACCAAACTAAACCAGCCAACCAACCAACCAATCAAAAAACCCAGAAAATTCATGACACAATGAGAAAGCCAAACCTAAGGATAATAGTTATAGAAGAGAGTAAAGATTCTCAACTTAAGGGATAAGTAAATATCTTCAACAAAATTATAGAAGGGATGAAAGTGATGCCCATAAAAGTACAAGAAGCCTACAGAACTCCAAATAGATTGGACCAGAAAAGAAAGTTCTTCCATCACATAATAGTCAAAACACCAAATACACAAAACAAAGATAGAATATTAAAAACAGTAAGGGAATAAGGTCAAGTAATATATAAAGGTAAGCCTATCAGAGTTACACCAGACTTCTCATCAGAGACTATAAAAGCCAGAAGATCCTGGGCAGATGTCACACAGACACTAAGAGAACACAAATGCCAGCCCAGACTACTATACCTAGCAAAACTCTCAATTAACACAGAAGAAACCAAGATATTCCATGACAAAACCAGAATGAAAAGAGAGATATAATAAGAGAAACAGAGAAAATTCAAAAAAAATCATCAGATCGGACTATAAAAGCCTATACTCAACAAATCTTGGAAATCTGTATGAAATGGACAATTTTATAGACTGATACCAGGTACCAAAGTTAAATCAGGATCAGATAAACCATCTAAACAATCCTGTAACCCTAAAAAAAAAAAATAGAAGCAGTCATTAAATGTCTCCCAACCCCCCCAAAAAAATTCTATTAGCCCTTCAAAGAATACCTAATACCAGTACTCTTCAAAATATTTCATGAAAATAGAAACAGAAGAAACACTCCCCAATTTGTTTTATGAAGCCAAAATGACTCTTAAATCACACAAAACTTTACAAAGAGACCTAAAGACCAATTTCTCTTATGAATACTGATGCAAAGTACTCAATAAAATTCTTGCAATCCTAATCTAAAAACACATCAAAACCATCATCCATCATGATCAAATAGGCTTCATTCCACAGTTGCAGGAATGGTTCAATATACAGAAATCCACTATATAAACAAACACACAGACAAAAAAAAAAACAAAAAACAAAAAACAAAAAACCCACATGATCATTACATTAGATGCTGAGAAAGCTTTGGAAAAAATTCAATACCCTTTTATAATAAACTTGGAAAGATCAGGAATTCAAGGCCCATATCTAAACATAGTAAAATCAGTATACAGCAAACCAGTGGCTATCATCAAACTAAATGGAGAGAAATTTGAAGCAATCCTATTAAATCAGAGTCTAGACAAGGCTGCCCACTCTCTTTCAACATATTCAATATAGTATTTGAATTCCTAACCAGGGCAATTAGACAGTAAAAGGAGGTCAAAGGGCTAAAAATTGGAAAGAAAGAAGTCAAAATATCACTATTTGCAGATGATATGATAGTATACTTAAGCGACCCCAAAAATTCCACCAGAGAACTCCTAAACCTGACAAATTTAGCAAAGTGGCTGGATACAAAATTATCTCAAATGAATCAGTAGCCTTTCTCAACACAAAGGATAAGCTGAATGAAAAAAATTAGGAAAATGACACACTTTATAATAGTCACAAATAATATAAATAGATTGGTGTGATTCTAAAAAAGCAAGTGAAGGATCTATACCATAAGTTTTTCAAGTCTCTGAAGAAATAAATCAAAAAAGATCTCAGAAGATGGAAAGCTCTCCCATGCTTGTGGATTGGCAGGATTTATATAGTGAATATGGCCATCTTGTCAAAAGCAATCTACAGATTCAATTCAATCCCATCAAAATTTCAACTCAATTTTTCATAGAGTTAGAAACAGCAATTTGTAAATACATTTGGAATAACACAAAACCCAGGATAATGGAAACAATTTTCAACAATAAAAGAACTTCTTGGAGAATCACCATCCCTGACCTCAAGCTGTATTACAGAGCAATAGTGATAAAAAGAAAACTGTATGATATTGCTACAGTGACAGGCAGATAAATCAATGGAATAGAATTGAAGACCCAGAAACCAACTGACACACCTATGGTCACTTGATCTTTGACAAAGAAGCTAAAACCATACAGTGGATAAAAGACAGCATTTTCAGTAAACAGTGCTGATTCAACTAGAGGTCAACATGTAGAAGAATGTAGATGGATCCATTGTTATCTCTCTGTATAAAGCTCAAGGCCAAGTGAATCAACGACCTCCACATAAAACCAAATATACTGAAAGTAACAAAAGAGAAAGTGTGGAAGAGCCTTGAACACATGGGCACAATAAGACAAAATTGCAACCAACAGATTGGGAAAAGATCTTTACCAATCCTACATCTGGTAGAGGGCTAATATCACATATATACAAAGAACTAAAAATGGTTTACACCAGAAAACCAAATAACCCAGTTAAAAAGTGGAGTACAGGACTAAACAAAGAATTCTCAACTAAGAAAACTAGAATGGTCGAAAAGTACCTAAAGAATTGTTCAATGTTCTTAGTCATCAGGGAAATGCAAATCAAAACAACCTGAGATTCTACCTCACACCAGTCAGAATGGCTATGATCAAACACTCAGTTGACAGCATATACTGGCAAGGATGTGGAGAAAGTAAAACACTCTCCATTGTTAGTGTGATTGAAAGCTGGTACAACCACTCTGGAAATCAGTCTGCCTGTTCCTCTGAAAATTGGACATGATATTGCCTGAGAACCCAGCTATACACAAAAGATGCTCTAACATACAACAAGAATACTTGCTCCACTATGTTCATAGCAGCCTTATCTATAACAAACAAAAGCTGAAAACAACCCAGACGTCCCTCAAAAGAGGAATGTATGCAGAAAATGTAGTTACATTTACACAATCAAGTACTACTCAGCTACTAAAAACAATTATTTTATGAAGTTACATTTACACAATAGAGTACTACTCAGCTATTGAAAACAAATATTTCATGAAATTCTCAGGCAAATGGATGAAATTAGAAAATATCATCCTGAGCAAAGTAACCCAGTCACAAAAGAACACACATGTAATCACTGATAAGTGAATATTAGCCTAAAACCTTGGAATACCCAAGATACAATTCACAGACCACCTGAAGCTCCAGAAGAAGGAAAACCAAACGGTAGATGTTTTTGTCCTTCTTAGAAGGAAGAATGAAATACTCATGGGAGGAAAATGAAGACAAAATGTGGCGTAGAGACTGAAGGAAAGACCATCTAGAGTCTGTCCCACCTGCGGATCCATCCCATAGGCAGACTCTAAATCTAGACACTAATGTGGATACCATAAAGTGTCTGCTGACAGGAGCCTGATATAGCTGTTTCCTGAGAGGCTCTGACAAAGCTTGACAAATAACAGAGGCAGGTGCTCCAAGCCAACAATTGGATTGAGCATGGAGTCCCCAGTGGAGGAGGAGAGAAAGGACTAAAGGAGCTGAAGGGGTTTGCAACCCATAGGAAGAATTACAATATTGCCCAACCAGACACCTCAGAGTTCCCAGGGACTAAACCACCAACCAAAGATACACATGGAGGGACTCATGGCTTCAGCTGCATATGTAGAAGAGGATGGCCTTATGAGGCATCAGTGTGAGGAAAGGGCCTTGGTCCTGTGAAGGCTCGAAGCCCCAGTGTAGGGGAACGCCAGTGCAGGGAGGCAGGAGTGGGTGGGTGAGCAACCTCATAAAAGCAGGGGAGGAAGGATGGGATAGGGGTTTTCTTGGGGGAGAGACCAGGAAAGGGGATAACATTTGAAATGTAAATAAATAGAATATCCTATTAAAAAAAAGAAAAAAAAACAGAGAAATTTCTTTTATGCAAGCAAATTATTGTAGATCTAGATTTGATTCCCATGATTAGACTAGATTCTCTTTTTCCAAGTATTGAGCTTTTCCATCTTGCATGTGATATGTGTGTTCTTATAATAACTTGCAAATATTGTATCTGTTCAAGGTGGTCATAAATCAATACCTTGGAATTTTTATTTATTTATTCACCTTTGAGACAACAGGTCATGTAGCCATCCCATATTGGCCTCAGCATCCGGCATTGTGTAGCTGAGTTTAAATGTGTAGATGAGTTTAAGCATGTGATCCCTTTGTGTTCACCTCTGGATTGCTGGGATTACAGTCATATACCACCACATCTACGCTTGCAAATATACATTATAGTTTTTCTTTATCTGTTGTCCTTCTCTATTCCTATGGTTCTTTCTCTAGTTTCCTGTGATGAGGAATTAAAATTAAAACTACTGGCTGTTGCAAGAGAAGCAACAGAAAAGGTTTTGCAGGGGGATAAAGAAGAATGATGAAAAAGTGGCTCAATAAAAACAAAATATTATGGACTTTTCATAATGATTCTGTAGGATAGAGAATCAGTCTTTTTCTGTGTACAGCTGCTGGTGAGATGCACATGACCTTGGTCATAGTTCCACATCCATGCATATTTAGGCAAATACCAACTGTAAGGAAACCATATACCTGAGAGGAAACTGTATAGATCCTACGTTGAAGTAGAGGGAGGTAACAGATGATCAAAATGATCATAATATACTGTCCAAGTGTGTGAAATTTTCAGAGTAAATAAAATATTATTTATAAAAGTGAGTGTCATAATGAAGCCAACTACTTTGAATACTACAAGAAAACAAGAGAAATCTAATTGCAAAGTAAACATTCCTTCATGCAGAGAGACAGCTTTAAAAATTAAAAAAAAAAACAAAATGCCAGGAGAAGCTCATTTGAGCTGCTCCACAAAGCAGCTGAAGAAACTCCCAAAATAAAGCCATATGTGCTTTGGTAAATACCCTTGTTTGCATCCCAGAAGATAAAGGTATGTCTCTATTACTGAATACATCACATATTTGGGACAAAAGACTTGGAGAAGTTGAGCTATAACTGACTTGGAATTCTCCTCTTTGAAGACTTGCTCTCATAATGTTGAACAGGCTATAGACCTGGCAAGAGAGAAAATCAGTCAATAGCCCAGTCCACCCTTGAATGCTATAAATAGCAATAATGAAAATATGGCAAGATATTCTAAAAGATACAATTGTGGGAAGTGTATCCTTATTGATATCTTTTTTATCTAAAACCTGCTCAATAGGAAATATTTCATTTTTGGTGTTGGAAACTTAGCCCACTACTCATTGCTAATGGGCTGTGAATCACAGAAGACGATCTATTACTATTAATTACCTAAACCAGCATAATTCCTAACACCTTATCCTTATACCTACAGATCACTATAGCTCTTACCTCTCAACAAAGATGTCCTATTTTTGCAATAGCAGACATAGACCAATACACACACACACACACACACACACACACACACACACACACCGCAATAATACTAATAAATTGCCAAGAGATTGTGAAGTGTGTGTGCAGGAAAAAATAGAGTGAAGAGAGAGAAGAAATGATATAAATATGAAATTAAAAAAATCTTAAAAATGTCTGAACCTCCACTAGGACGGGTATAATATTGAATTATGCATGAAGATTGTGACCTGTTTTGTTGAGTGTACACTGGTACTGTGCCTATACATAATGGTAACTCAATTGCATTTCACTGTTACCAAATAACAAGAAGGTTGTTAAGGGAACAAAGTTATATTTTACTTCTGAGATGTAATCTTTAATTTTTATTTTGCTAATTTTAGTTCTTTAAAATAATTTAATTAGTCCTTAAATAATTTAACAATTAAAATATGTATTTGAAATTAAAATGCAATGTAAAATGCATTTCATAGACATTTTCTAGTGGGGATTAATACCTGTGGCCAATCAGACTGTTTTTCTGTGTTAAGTCTTCAGTTGTAATTAACAGCTAAGTCTATAGTCCTTAATTGTGGACTCTAATAATATATTATCACGAATGCATAATGGAGAGTAGAGCCTCATTCAGTCACTGCAATGTTTACCTAGATTGATGTTTCTCAAGTAGATATGTTTTGTTGGGAAAAAAATCACACCAGTGAGTTTTTTCTTTACATAAAATCTCTTTCTTTTAATAAATCCTTAGCTTCGTTGCTCTTCTATTTGTGGTTATGAAATGCACCAACATGTAACACACATCATACATCAGTGGGTTAGACAGTTAAATATATGTACTTTGGCACCATCTTGTGGTAGTTTTGAAGTATGCACTTTCACCTTCAAATAGTTCTGAATAAGCTTACCCTTGTGTTACAGCAATAGAAAAGGAAAAGCATGTTTTCCATTCAATTGTCTCAAGAAATACAATAATAACAACAAACATGAGAGTTATATTCAGCTATTGTAACATAAACATTGAATTGTATAATAGTGGAAACAAGTTTTTCATTTTTTTCTCTTTTAGTAGTTCTTTGAGGATTTCAATATATGTTTTAAAATCTATTTATTTTTACATCTGGACCAGTTTCCCCTCCTTCCTCTCTGCAAAGTCCCTCCTCAGCCACCTACTAACTTCTACTATTCATTCCACTCTTCAATTTCTTTTCAGGAATGGGCATTCAAATCCTGTCCCAACTTCAGCTACCACACCATCACTGTTCACAGATCTTTGTGTGACACTTTAAATACACATACAGAAAAAACAAAAGAATGAAAGAGAGAAAGAAAGAAAGAAAGAAATTAAGAAAGAAAGAAAGAAAGAAAGAAAGAAAGAAAGAAAGAAAGAAAGACAGAAGAAAGGAAGAGGGAGGGAGGGAAGAAGAAAGAAAGGAAGAAATAAAGAGAGAGAGAGAGTAAGAAAGAGAGAGAGAAAGAAAGAGAGAAAGAAAGAAAAATCTAGTGTAGTCTATTTTGCCTATATACTCTCATATCAAGGACCATAGCCTTAAAGAAAATTGACAAACTGTTTTGCTTCCTGCAGCTATGAGTTCTACTTGCTTCTTTGATAATGTTGTGACTTCTTGCACACACACACATCCTTCCATGCTGCGTGTTTATAAGAATCAATACTGCACAGTTCTCTAACACGCTGTCACAACTGCTGTGAGTACATGTAGGAATCTACCCAGTTGTGTCCTGAAAAAATACTATTTCCTTGTAATCTGATTCTTAAAATTCTTTTTCTCAGTTTCCATAATGATTCCTATGCTTTGACAAGGGGATATGTGATATGAATATCCTACTTTCAGCTGAGCATTCCCAAATCTCTTATTTATTCTCTGTATCTTGAATTGTTATGGATTTCTGTGGTAATAATCATCTATTGCAAGAAGAAGCTTTTGAGATGAGTGATGAAAAACTACACTAACTTAAATATAGCACTAAGTCATTGGGAATCAGTTCAATACTACTTTCATTATCAGAATACTGGTAGTAGGTTCTCCGCTAATACTGATGAGCAAGCAATGGGTTCTTGGTCCCGGTAATGGTGACAGATTTTCACTTCTAGGAAGCAAATTTCTAAAGACAAATTTATGAATTTTTTTATTTTAATTTATTTAATAAATGCTTTGAAGTGATCCTAGGTATCTTCCCCCAAAAACTCAACATCTGATCATGCTTGACCAGCATGGTTGTATTTGGAGGTTCCATGGACTCTTAGAAGGTGGGACCATGTCACTGAGAGTGTGGCACTGAAGTGATTGAGGAACCTCTTTCTTCCTGGCAATGATTGACTCTTTACTATGCATTCTAAATAGGGAAAGCAATGGAATTGGTTGAATGTTTGTTTTGAATCTTCAGAACCTGTTCTATATAAAGATTTCTTACCTGAGTAATCTGTGTCACTATTCCATCACAGTATATTTGTCCAACCAATGTCAGGTATTTTGTTATCTTGATGCAAAGCTACCATAATATTTTCTATATCTTAATCAGATGATGCATAAAAACTCAATATTTGGAATGAATTAGTTTGTATCAAATGATATATCATAGCATACATTGAAAATTCCATTGTAGGTATATTTTTATTAAATTATCATAGAAAGAACATAGAACATAGAAAGGTAGATTTGCAAAGTAATGTGGAAACTACATATATACTCAATAATATTTCTATATTAAATTTTACAAAATGATGCCTTACATACATTTAAAAAGAAGATAAATGTTCATCATAAGTTTAAAAGGCAAGAGCCAGAAGAAAAAGGGCCAAATACACTTTCTGTTGCTGCAATAAATTACTTTGACTAAAGGTAATATTGATAAAGAAAATGGCTTATTGACTTACATATTAGACTTGATCCAAGAGGGAAGCCAATACTGGAACTCAGGACAAGAACAAAAGTAAAACAATAGTCATGAATTAAGGTTGTCTGTAGGGCTGTTCATTCTTCTGCCTTTCTCAGTTACCTGTTTTATACAGCACAAGCCTACCTGCCTAGGGCTGTTAGCACCCACAATGTCTGGGACAATCCTGTCTATGGCTACCACTACCCACTGCAGGCTTGGAACTCTTACAACAATTAGACATTAAGCAAATGCCTCAAAGTGATAGACTCAAGTCAGTCAGATTGAAAAAAATTCCAAAATCAAAGTCCTTCCTCCCAGGTTACTGTATTTTTTTATGATATTGACAGGTGGAGCTAAATATAACATTCCTTCTTTTCAACTTGGGCACACCACACATCATTTTCAGGCAGCTTTACTCTTTTCATTTTCTGTCCTCAGAACTTCATGTTAATGTTACAAAAAGTAGTCCAACTTTTAAAGGTCTTTTAAAATGCTTAATTATTTAAAAGTATATTCTCTTTGAACTCTCAAGTCTTAATTATGAATTACTATATAGCCTAAAATAAGGTATATGCTTTCTATTAAAAGAGAATAACTGGGGCAAAAAAAATAATCATACTTATACATATATCTATGTAGTGTGTGTTCACGTGTGTGTAAAACATACACATCAAATATATTCATTGTGAAATATATTCAGTATTTAAACAAGTGTCATGCAAATTCAGCTTCTTAACTTTTAGATACATAAAAAGCTGCTAAAATAAATGTTTCGTCATTTTAACAATTCAAAAAAGAATTTTATTTATGGTCGATAAAATATCAGATCTACTGTAACAGGTTGTTTCTAATATAAGTGATTAGAAAGAGTAAATGGAATAATCAATTCGTTAACTCATCTTAATCGTGACTTGCAGAAAAGAAGACAAAGACAGTCTGATTTATGTTGTAAAATATTTCTTAAATATGATGGGATTTGAATTATGTTTCTCAGAAATATTATTGGATTTTCATTGAGATTGTGAACTGCTTCTTTATGCCTGGAAAGTGTGACAACAAATGAATATTATTAATCTCCAGAAATGTAAATAATTAGGCGCAGAGTGTGGCAGTTTATAGTAATTATATTTGTTATAAATATGAATGCTTTGTTGAAGTGAAATGTCTTCATAACTAAGTGTTTTGATTTAAATCATATCTAACTTTTAACATATAAAGACTTTATTGGATGCCAGTTAATATTAGTTTTTCTATGTAGCACCATAATGCTAGCTTTGGTAATGAAAGGATGACTTATAATCATACTTAATAAAATATCCTTTCCTTTGACTATGCCATTGTATTAGGTATTTAACCTACATCTACAAAACATGGAAAACAAGAATAAGGCTAAACCTGGTTGATTTTGTTCAATGCTTGTTATTTATACAAAAGGTTCTCTATATTTAAAGTTAAGTGATATGGATAATGACATTTTATCTCTATAATAAATTAAGTATCCATTTTGTAGATAAACTGTAGTATTGCATAAGTAGGCTAGCATAAAAAAGAAAAAAATCAGTTTCTAAAGTCTCCTTATAGAAATAAGAGAGATAATTTGAATACCACATCACATGTTGGAAACACAGCTTGTAAACAAGAGAAAATCTGTAAACTCTGATGATAGCCTGGGAACATGACAACTTTATAGGTGAATGTCTAAACACATAAATCTAAAGCCAGAATTTTAGATACTACATCTTAAATCATATACTAGATAACTGTGTAACGTTTGATAAGATGAGTAAACATTATTTTCTCTCTTCTCATATATAATTACTTTCCACCATTATGTGTTTATATATATATATATTTGTATCAATTGCAGTTTAAGAAATACTTACTAAATGTACCACACTTTCTCTATGCATTCCTTTGTTGAAGGACATCTGGATTCTTTCCAGCTTCTGGCTATCACAAATAAGGCTGCTATGAACAGAGTGGAGATGTGTCCTTGTTATATGTTGGATCATCTTTTGGGTATATGCCCAGGAGTAGTATAGCTGGGCCCTCAGGTAGTACTATCCAATTTTCTGAGAATCCACCAGACTAATTTCCTGAGTGGTTGTACCAGCAAGCAATCCCACCAGCAATGGAGGAGTGTTCCTCTTTCTCTACATTCTCACCAGCATCTGCTGTCACCTGAGTTTTTGATCTTAGCCATTCTGACTAGTGTGAGGTAGAATCTCAGGGTTGTTTTGATTTGCATTTTTCTGATGAATAAGGATGTTGAACATTTCTTTTGGTTTTTCTCAGCCATTAGAATTTCCTCAGTTGAAAATTCTCTGTTTAGCTCTGTCCCCCATTTACAAGGGTTATTTTGTCCTCTGGAGTCTAACATCTTGAGTTCTTTCTACATATTGGATATTAGCCCTCTATCGGACGTAGGATTGGTAAATATCTTTTTCCAATCTGTTGGTTGCCATTTGTTCCTATTGACAGAATTTTTTGCCTTACAGAAGCTTTGCAATTTTATGAGATTCCATTTGTCTATTGTTGATCTAGAGTATACTCCATTGGTGTTCTGTTCATGAACTTTCCCCCTGTGCCTATGGGTTTTAGGCGTTTACCCACATTCTCTTCTATTAGATTTAGTGTATCTGGTGTTATGTGGTGATTCTTGATCCACTTGTACTTGAGCTTTGTACAGAGAGATGAGAATGAATCAATTCACATCCTTCTCCTTTTTGTCCTACAGATGAACCAGCACGACTTGTTGAAAATGCTTTTTCCACTGGGTTGTTTAAGCTCCTTTTTCAAAGATCAAATGACCACAGGTGTTTGGGTTGATTTCTGGGTCTTGAATTCTGTTCCATTGATCTACCTGCCTGCCACTGTCACAATACTATGCAGTTTTTAATCACTTTTGCTCTGTAGTACAGCTCGAGGTCAGGGATGGTAATTCCCTAAGAGGTTCTTTTATTGTTGAGAATAGTTTTCACTATCCTGGGTTTTTGTTATTCCAAATAAATTTGAGAATTGCTCTTTCTAACTCCATGAAGAATTGAATTGGAATTTTGATGAGGATTGCATTGAATCTGTAGATTGCTTTTGGAAAGATGTCCTGTTTTACTATGTTAATCCTGACAGTTCACACTCATGGGAGATCTTTCCATTTTCTGAAGTCTTCTTAGATTTCTTTTTTCAGAGACTTGAAGTTCTTGCTGTACAGATATTTTACTTGTTTGATTAGAGTCACACCAAGATGCTTTATATTGTTAGTGACTACTGTGAAGGGTGTCATTTCCCTAATTTTTTTTTTCTCAACCTGTTTATCCTTTGAGTATAGAGAGGCAACTGATTTGTCTGAGTTAATTTTATATCCAGCCACTCTGCTGATTTTGTTTATCAGGTTTAGGTGTTCTCTGGTGGAATTTTGTGGGTCACTTAAGTATACTATCATATCACCCACAAATAGTGATATTTTGACTTCTTTCATTCCAATTTGTATCCTTTTGACCTTTTTTATGTTGTTGTCTAATCGCTCTAGCTAGAAATTCAAGTACTATTTTAAATAGATAGGGAGAGCATGTGTAGCCTTGTCTAGTTCTTGATTTTAGTGGGATTGCTTCAAGACTCCCTCCATTCAGTTCGATGTTGGCTACTGGTTTGCTGTATATTCTGTTAAAATGCTTAGGTATGGGCCTGGAATTCCTGACATCCCCAAGACTTGTAACATCAAGGAATGTTGAGATTTGTCAAATGCTTCTACAGCACCTAATGAAATGGTCGTGCGGTTTTGTTCTCTGAGTTTGTTTATGTAGTGTAGCATGTTAATGGATTTCCATATATTGAACCATTCATGAATCCCTGAGATGAAGCAGACTTGATTGTGGTGAAAGATTGTTTTGATGTGTTCTTGGATTCGGTTTGTGAGAATTTTTTTTTTCTTTTTCTTTTTTCTAAAGGAAGTATGTACTCTTAAACAGAATAACAGTTTGCGAAAGTGAAATTGTAACTGTAAATATCTCATTTTTTTTAATCAGAGGAAGGGGTGAGATGAGAGCCATACTCAAGATTTATGAATACATGGCTTGGGCTGAACCCAGAGTGGTTTTTTCCCTCCCTCCCCTCCCCCCCCCACTTCCCTTCTTTCCTGCTCGCTCCTGCCCTGCTCGCTCAGGCCCTGCTTGCTCAGGCCCAAAAGTTTTTTTTATTTATTTATTGTATGTAAGTACACTGTAGCTATCTTCAGACACCCATATGAGGGCATCAGATCTTATTGTAGATGGTTGAGAGTCATATGTGGTTGCTGGGATTTGAACTTAGGACCTCTAGAAGAGCAGTCAGTGCTCTTAACCACTGAGCCATCTCACCAGCTCCAGTTTGTGAGAATTTTATTGAGTATTTTTGCAATGATATTCATAAGGTAAATTGATCTGAAGTTCACTTTCTCTGTTGGATCTTTCTGTGGTTTTGTTATCAGTATAAATGTGGCTTCATAGAACAAATTGGGTAGTGTTTCTTCTGTTTCTATTTTGTGGGATAATTTGAAGAATATTGGTATTAGGTCTTCTTGGAAGTTCTGATAGAATTCTGCACTAAACCCATCTGGTCCTGTGTAGGGCGATGGGCAGTGAGAAGCAGCTGGGTGATTGGTCGAGCATGGGCTTGGTACCCCGGAACCTTTAACAGACTGCAAGAGTTCAGCTCTGCTCCCAAGCCCTGGTTCTTTTCATTTAGCTTCAGCCCTCCAACAACCCCTCCCACAGAGAAGTTTATGACCATCAGTTATGAGGAACAGGCCTCAGGCCCTAGAGAGATTTACATACTAATGAGGTACCTGAAGGCCAGAGGATGGAGTCAATTAAGCATTCTTCCCTATTTAACTCATGTCTGCCCTGGGTTTTGAAGGGTTGCATCCAGATCTATCCACCATCTGCCATGATATTAAAGCCTCTAAAAATCCATGGGCTTTCTTGTGTCACTGGGACTGCGCTGTGAAGAACCATGGAGCCACAGCAGCTGGTCCTAACTTCCAGCCTGGAGGAACCCAGAGAGTTTCCAGCCAACTACCCACAGCCTGGCATGAGGAACCCTGTTTCTCCAGCCACAATTACCTACAGTCCTGGACCACTTTTGGTTTGGAGACTTTCAATGACTGCTTCTATTTCTTTCGTAGTTATGGGACTGTTTAGATGGTTTATCTGATTTCTATGTAACTTTGGTACCTGGTATCTGCCTAGAAAATTGTTCATTTTATACAGATTTTCCAGTTTTCTTGAGCATAGGCTTTTATAGTAGGATCTGATGATTTTTTTTTAACTTCCTCAGTTTCTGTTGTTATAGCTCCCTTTTCATTTCTAAATTTGCTAATTTGGATACTGTCTCTTTGCCCTCTGGTTAGTCAGGCCAACCGTTTATCTATCTTGAAGATTTTCTCAAAGAACCAGCTCTTGGTTCTTTTGATTCTTTGTATACTTCTTTTTGTTTCTCCTTGGTTGATTTTAGCCCCAGGTTTGACTATTTCCTCTTATCTACTCCTCTCCCATGTATTTTCTTTTTTTTTGTTCTGGAGATTTCAGGTTTGCTGTTAAACTGCTAGTGTGTGCTCTCTCCAGTTTTTTTTTTTTTTTTAGAAGCACTCAGAGCTGTGAGTTTTCCTCATAGCACTGCTTTCATTGTGTCCCATAAGTTTGGGTATGTTGTGCCTTCATTTTCCTTAAATTTTAAAAAGTGTTTAGTTTCATTCTTTATTTCTTCCTTGACCAAGTTATCATTGGGTGATGTTTAGCTTCTATGTATATGTGAGTTTCTGTTGTTTTTTGTTGCTACTGGAGACCAGCTTTAATTCATGATGATCTGATAAGATGCACAGGAATATTTCAATCTTACTGTATCTGTTGAGACTTGTTTTCTGACTAACTATATGGTCAATTTTGGAGAAGGTACCATGAGTTGCTGAGAAAAAGGTATTTTCTTTTGTTTTAGAGTGAAATATTCTATAGATATCTTTTAAATCGATTTGGTTCATAACTTCTGTTAATTTCATTATTTTTCTGTTTAGTTTGTGTTTCCATGATTTTATCTATTGATGAGAGTGGGGGATTGAATTCTCCCACTATTTTTGTGTGAGGTACAATGTGTGCTTTGAGCTTTAGTAAAGTTTCTTTGATGAATGTGGGAGCCCTCACATTTGGAGAATAGGTGTTCAGAATTGAGAGTTTTTCTTGATAGATTCTTTTCTTTGAAGAGTATGCAGTGTTCTTTCTTTTCCTTTTTGATAACTTTTGGTTGAAAGTTGATTTTATTTGACATTAGAATGGCTACTCCAGCCATTTGTGATCATTTGCGTGGAAAATTATTTTCAGACTCTTTACTCTAAGTAAGTGCCTGTTTTTACAAAGAAGTGTGTTTCCTCTATGCAGCAAAATGTTGGGTCCTGTTTATGTATTCAGTCTTATTCTGTGTCTTTTTATTATCGATTTGAGTTCATTGATGTTAAGAGATATTAAGCAGTAGTGATTGTTGCTTCCTGTTATTTTTTATGTTATTTTTATGTTCGGTTGGCTATTTTCTTTTGGTTTGTTGAAAGAAGATTACTTTCCTGCTTTATCTGGAGTGCAGTTTCCCTCCTGGTGTTGCTGTTTTGCATTTATTATCCCTTATAGGGCTGGATTAGTGGAAAGATATCATGTAAACTTGTTTTTGCCATCAAATATCTTGGTTTCTCCATCTTTGGTAATTGAGAGTTTTGCTGGGTATAGTAGGCTGGGCTGGCAATTTTGTGCTCTTAGGGCTCTGTAAGACATGTGCCCAGGATGTTCTGGCTTTTATAGTCTCTGATAAGAAGTCTGGTGTAAGTCTGATAGGCTTGCCTTTATATATAACTAGACTTTTTCCCCTTACTTGCTTTTAATATTCTTTCTTTGTTTTGTGAATTTGGTACTTTGACTATTATGTGATGGAAGAATTTTATTTTCTGGTCTAATCTATTTAGACTTCTATAGACTTCTTTTTCATTTATGGGCATAATTTTATGTTAGGGAAGTGTTCTATAATTTTGTTGAAGATATTTACTAATTATTTAAGTTGGAAATTTTCACTGTTTTCTATAACCATTATCCTTAGGTTTGGTCTTCTCATTGTGTCTTGAATTTTCTTGGTGTTTTGGGTTAGGGGCCTTTTGCATTTTGTATTTTTTGACCGTTTTGTCAATGTTTTCTGTGATATCTTCTGCACCTGATATTCTCTCATCTATCTCTTATATTCTGTTGGTGATGCTTGCATCTATGACTCCTTATTTTCTTCCTTAGTTTTCTATCTCCAGAGTTGTCTCCCTTTGTGATTTCTTTATTTTTTCTATTTCTGTTTTTAGATCCTGGATGGTTTTGTTTTTTATCTGAAGGAATGGATACAGAAAATATGGTGCATTTACACAGTGGACTACTACACAGCAATTAAAAACAATAATTTTGTGAAATTTTCAGGTAACTGGATGGAATTAGAAAATATCATCCTGAGTGAGGTAACCTAGTCACAAAAGAACACACATTGTATACACTCACTGAGAAGTCGATATTAGCCCTAAAGCTCAGAATACTCAAGATACAATTCACTTACCACATGAAGCTCAAGAAGAAGAAAGACTAAAGTGTGGGTGCTTCATTCTTTCTTAGAATATGGAACAAAATACTCAAGTAATACTCAAGGGAAGGATATTGGGAGACATTGTGAAGCAGAGACTAACACCAAACCCAGACACTATTGTAGATGCTAAGAATTGCTTTCTGACAAGAGCCTGATATAACTGTCTCCTGAGAATTTGTGCTGGAGACTGACAAATACAGAGGAGAACGCTTGCAGTGAACACTTAAACTGAGCATGGGGACACCAATGGAGGAGTTAGAGAAAGGACTGAAGGAGCTGAAGAGGTTTGCAACCCAGAGGAATAATGACAATATCAACCAACCAGACCCCAGAGCTTCAGGACCCATGGAGGGACCCATGGCCTTAGCCACATATGTAGCAAAGGATGGCCTTATCGGCCATCAGTGGAGGAGAGGCCCTCGGTCCTGTGAAGACTCAACATCCCAGTGTAGGGGAACGCCAGTGAGGGAAATTGGGAGTGATGGGATGTTGCAGCCTGAGCTGTCCCACATTGGGCACCAAAAATGTTGAGAACCACTGTGTCAATGTTGGGAAGCGCACTACCAAAAGCCTTGGGGGCTAAATTGTTGGAGCCTGCACTGCCCCAAGCTGCTCATGTCAGCGGGTCAGGGTTCAGCATGAGAGATAGTGAGGATGGATGCAAGGAATGGAGACCAGACAGAGTGTGATTCAGTCTCATTTATTCTTCAGTCTCTCTTCTTCTCTCCAAGTCCCTAGTTACAAGTCCCTAGTTCCTAGCACCTAATCCTAGTTCCAGTTGCTAGTCTCTTTCCCAGTTCCAAGCTCTTTCTCCAAGTGTTAAGTGCCTAATGTCTAATGCTCTAATCCAAGTGTCTTTCCAAGTCCTGGAGTGTTTAACACTTCCTAGTTCTTCCTCCAAGAGCCAAGTGCCTAATACCTAATAATTCTTCTTCCGAGTTCTCTAGTCCAAGTGTCTTCTTCCTAATGCCTAATTCCTACTTCTCTGTTGTCTGGAAATTTCTTCTGTCTGCCTTTCACCTTTTATATATCTCACTTCTAAGCCACACTTCTAAGTCTTATCTCTAAATCACACCTTAAGTCATGCCCTTAAGCCTCGGCTCTAAATCACACCTTTAAGTCTCACACATCCAAGGAAAGATCCTGGGTATCTAAAATAAGATGTTATCAGAGTGTGCTCAGCTGTTGTAGGCTGTTGTAATAAAGTCTCTTGTCAGGGTATATGGCTCAAGATGGCTGCAAGGATGATAGTCCCTTCTGTTGGCTCCTCACAATGGGTGTGTGAACATCCTCATAGAAGGAGAGGGAGGAAAGATGGGATAGGTGCTTTCCAAAGGGGAAACTGGAAAACAGAATAACATTTGAAATGTAAATAAATAAAATATCCAATAAAAATAAATAAATGAAAAGATATACGTACTATGTGGATAATGCTGAAATATTTATCATCAATCTGCATGACAAAGGCAACTTGTATAAGAAAAAATTTAATTGGGGCTGGCTTACAGGTTCAGAAATTCAGTCCACTATTATCAAGGCAGGAACATGGAGGCATCCAGTCAGGCATGGTGCGTGAGTTACTAAGAGTTCTATATCTTCATATGAAGGTTTTGAACAGAAAACTGGTTTCCAGTCAGCTAGGATGAGGATCTTAAGGCCCATGTCTACAGTACCACACTTATTCCAACTGGGCCACATCTACTAATAGTGGCAGTCCCTGGGTTAAACATATACAAACCACCACACCGACTCAAAGGAGGGACAGGATCCCTTCAGGGACAGTCAAGCCAGTTAAAACCTGAGATAACCAGATAGCAAGAGGCAAGTACAAGATCAAATACAACAGAAACCAATGCCTCTTGGAACCAACAGAAGTCAGTTCTCCCATGAAAGCAAGCCCTGAATATCCTAACACACATGAAAAGTGAGACTATGACCTAAAATCCCATCTCAAGAAGAAAACAGAGGACCTTAAGGGGGGCATATATAACTCCCTTAAGGAGGTTACAGGTAAACTTCTTAAGGTAGAAGGCCTTAAGAAAAAACATAATTCTCTTAAAGAAATACAGAAAAACTCAATAAAACAGGTGAAAGAATTAAAGAAAACAATCCAAGATCTAAAACTGGAATAGAAAAAAATAAAGAAATCACAAAGGGAGACAACCCTGGAGGTGAAAAACCTAGGAAAGATGTTATGAATAACAGATGCATGCATCACCAACAGAATGTAAGAGATAGAAGAGAGAATCTCAGTCTTAGAAGATATCTTAGAAGACATCACACAACCATCAAACAAAATACAAAGTAAAAAAGCTAATAACCACAAACCTTTTCTAACCCTAGGAAATTCAGGAAACAATGAAAAGACCATACCTAAGAATAATAGAAATGGAAGAGAGAGAAAACATCCAATACAAAGGGCCAGAAAACAAGTTTAACAAAATCATAAAAGAAAACTTTCCCAACTTACAGAAAGAGATGCCCATACCCATGCAAGAAGCCTACAGAACAACTAATAGATTTGACCATGAAAGCAATTTCTCCTGTCACATAATAATCAGAACACTAAATGAACAGATAAAAGAAAGAATCTTAAAAGAAGTTAGGGGAAAAGGTTAAGTAACATATAAAGACTGACCCACCAGAATTACACCAGAACCCCCGAGAGAGAATCTTGTCCAGAAGATCTTGGACAGATGTCATACAGACCCCTAAGAGACAAGAAATGCCAACCCAAGCTACTATACCCAGGAATACTCTCAGTCACCATAGATGGAGAAACCAAGATATTCCATGACAAAACCAAATTTTAACAATATCTTTCCAATAATACAGTCCTATAAAGTATAAGGGGAATTCGAACACAAAGATGGAAACTATACTGCTCCCCCCAAAAAGAAATCAATGATCTAGAACAAACTCAAAACAAAAGAATCACACAAACATAATACCACCACTAACAATAAAAATAATAGCCAACAATCTTGCTTGTTAATATCTTTCAATATCAATGGAATAAGCTACCAGATTTGAAATGTAAACAACACCTAGCATTTGGCTGCATACAGGAAATACACCTCAATGACAAAGAAAGACACTATCTCAAAGTAAAAGGCTGGAAAAAAATTTTCAAACAAATGGTCTCAAGAAACAAGATGGAGTAACAACTCTAATATTCAATAGAATATACTTAAAAACAAAAGTTATCAAAAGACATGGGGATGGACACCTCATCAAAGGAAAATTCCACCAAGATGAACTCTCAATTCTGAACATCTAAGTGCCAAACACAAGGCCACATACATATATAAAAGAAATGTTACTGAAGCTCAAAACACACATTGATCCTCACACCAATAATAATGGGAGACTTCAACACCCCACTCTCACCAATGGACAGATCATGGAAACACAAAGTAAACAGAGACACAATGAAATTAACAATAGTTTTGAACCAAATGGATTTAACATATATCTACAGATCATTTTACCTTAAAACAAAAGAGTATGCCGCCCCCCCCAAAAATGGATACAATACAAGCCTCAATAAATACAAGAAGATGAAAATAATCCCATGCATTCTATGAGATCACCATGGACTAAAGCTGGTCTTCAGCAACAACAAAAAACAAAGAAAGCCCATATACTCCTAGAAATTCAATAACTCTTTACAATGAAAACTTCGCCAGGAAAGAAATATAGAAAAGTATTAAGACTTTCTAGAATTCAATGATAATGAAGGAATAGCATAACCAAATTTATGGGACACAATAAAAGCAGTGGTAAGAGAAATACTTACAGGTCTGAGTACATTCAAAAAAATTGGAGAGATCTGAAACCTCTAGAATAAATAGAAGCAAACATGCCTAAGAGGGGTAGAGGACAGGAAATAGTCAAACTCATGGCCTGAATCAAACAAATAAAAACAAAAAGAAGGGTAAAAATAATCAATGGAACTAAGATCTCGATATTTGTGAAAATCAACAGGATAGATAAACCCCAAGCCAAATTAACCATAGGGCCCAGAGACAATATAAAAAAAATTAACAAAATCAGAAATGAAAAGTGAGATATAACAACAGAAACCAAAGAAATTTAAAAAATATATCAGATTCTACTACAAAAGCCTATACTCAACCAATCTGGAACATCTAGATGAAATGAATAATTTTCTAGACAGTTACCAGGTACAAAACTTAAATCAGGACCTAATAAAGTATCTATACATATCTGTATCCCCTAAGGAAATACAAGTAGTCGTTAAAAGTCTCACATTCAAAAAAAAAAATGCCCAGGGCAAGATATTTTATTACAGAATTCAATGATCATTAAAGAGGACTTAATACCAATAATTCTCAAACTATTCCACAAAATAAAAATGAAAGTAATACAACTTAATTCATTCTGTGAAGCCACAATTACACTGATATCTAAGCCATAAATGATTCAACAAAGAAAGAAAACTTCAGAACAATTTCACTGATAAATATCAATACAAAAATCTTCAATAAAATCTCTCAAACTAAATTCAAGAACACATGAGAACAATCATTTACCATGATCAATTAGGCTTCATCCAAGGAATGCAATGGTGGATCAATATATGGAAATCTATCAACACTATAAACTATATAAACAAACTCAAAGAAAAAAATCACATGATCATCTTATTAGACGATGAAAAAGCCTTTAGAACAATACAACAGCTCTCTGTGTTAAAAGTGTTGAAAAGATCAAAAATTTAAGGCATATACCTAAACACAACAAAAGAAATATATAGCAAACTAACAACCAATATCAAATTAAATAAAAAGAAACTTGAAAATAATTTTAACAAATAAGAGACAAGACCAGGCTCCCCACTCTCTCCTTATTTATTCAATATACTACCTGCAATTCTAGCCAGAGCAATTTGGCAACCAAAGGAGTTCAAAGGAAAACAAATAAGAAAGGCAGGAGTCAAGGTATCATTATTTGCAGATGACATGATAGTATACATAAGTGATCCCCAAATTTCTACCAGAAAACTTCTACAACCAATAAACAACTTCAACAATGTGGCTGGATAAAAAATTAACTCAAACAAATGGCTAGACTTTCTCTGTACAAAGGATAAATGGGCTGAGAAACAAATTAAGGAAACAACACCCTTCACAATAATCACAATTGATATCAAATATCCTGGGGTAACTCTAAGCAGGCAAGCAAAAGATCTGTATGACAAGGTCTTCAAGTTTCTTAATAAAGAAATCAAAGAAGACCTCAGGAGATGAAAAGAACTCCCATGCTCTTGGATGGTTAGAATTAGTATAGTAAAAGTAGCCATCTTACCAAAAGCAATCTACAGATTGAATGTAATCCTCATCAACAATTCCAACTCAGTTCTTTACAGAAATAGGAAAAGCAATTCTCAACTTCATCTAGAATAACAAAAAACTCAGGATAGCAATTACAATTCTCAAAGATAAACAAATTTCTGGGAGAATCATCATCTCTGACCTTAAGCTGTACTACAGAGCAATATTGATAAAAACTGAATGATATTGGTACAGAGTCAAACATGTTGATCCATGGAATAGAATTGAAGACCCATAAATAAACCCAAACACCTATGCCACTTGATCATTCACAAAGAAGCCACAATCATACAGTGGACAAAAAAGCATTTTCAACAAAGGTGCTGTTCTAACTGGAGGTCTATATGTAGAAGAATGTAAATTGACCCACATTTAACAACTTCTACAAAGTTCAAGTCTAGATGGATCGAGGATATCTACATAAAACCAGATAAGCTAAATCTAATACAAGAGAAATTGGAAAAGAACCTTTAATATGTCACCACAGGGAAACATTTCTTGAGCAGAACACCAATGTCTCAAGCTCTAAGACCAACAATTGAAAAGGGAACCTCATGAAAATGAAAGGCAAAGGACACTATCAATAGGACAAATCGGCAACCTACAGACTGGGAAAAAATAAAGATCTTTTTGATAAACCATCCATTTGATAAAGGGCTAATATCCAAAATATACAAGGAACTCAAGAAGTTAGACTCCAGAAAATCAAAAAACCCTACTAGTATATTAGGTACAGCACAAAACAAACTTCTCAACTGAGAAATCATAATGACTGAGAAATACCTAAAGAAATGTTTAACATCCTTAATGATCAGGAAATTGCAAATCAAAGCTACCCTGATACCAATTAGAATGGCTAAGATCAAAAACTCAGGTGATAGCAGATGCTGCCCAGGATGTGAAGAAAGAGGAACACTCCTACATTGCTAGTGGGATTGCAAGCTGGTACAATCATTTTGGAAATTAATCTGGCAGTTCCTCATAAAATTGTGAATAGCTCTTCCTGAAGACTCAGCTATACCACTCCAGGGCATATACCCAAAAGATGCTTCAACACAAAACAAGGGAATGTGCTCCACTATGGTCCTAGCCTTATTTATTATATCCAGAAGCTGTAAATAACTTAGATGTCCCTCAACAGAAGAATGGATACAGAAAATTTGGTACTTTTACAGAATGGAATACTACTCAGCTATTAAAAATGACAACTGTGTAGGCAAACAGATGAAACTAGAACATATCATCCAGAATGAGGTAACACACACCCAAAAGGAATACATGGTATGTACTCACTAATAAGTGGATATTAACCTAAAAGTTCATAATACTCACGATACAACCCAAAAACCATATTAAGGTTAACAAAAAAGAAGGGCAAAGTGTGGATTCTTCAAACCCACATAAAGGAGGAACAAAACAATCACAGGAGGAAAAGGGAGGGAGGGATCTGGGTGGGGGAGGAGAGAGGAAGGAAGAAAAGGAGTGCAAGACAATGTGTGGGAAGAGACAGGAGAGAAGTCCAGAGGGCCAAGTGAATGAATAGAAATAAGTAACAGTGGAGGGTTAGGAACTTGGGGATACTAGAGGCTCCCAGGAGCCAATGGAGGTGATATTAGCCTAAATACCCAACAGCAAGCATATAGAAACTGGATAGACCACTTCCAATAGATAAACATGGCCTCCAGCGCAAGAATGGTGCCACCTACCCATCTCAAAAATTTTAATCCAGAAGTTTCACTGTGTAAAGGAAATGCAGGATTAAAAATGGAGCAGAGACTAAAAAAAAAAGCTATCCAGAGACCATCTCACCTTGGAATCCAGTCCATCAATAGACACCAAAGTCTGACATTATTGCTGATCCCAAAATGTACTTACAGACAGGTGTCTGGCATGACTTTTCTCTGAGAAACTGTGTCAGCACCTAAGATATTTGTGGATACTCACAGTCAACCATTGGACTAAACCTGGGGACCCAATGGAAGAGGTAGGGTAAGGACTGAAGGAACAAAAGGGGTTTGCAATCATATAGAGAGAACAATATCAACCAGATACCCCAGAGTTCCCAGGGACTAAACCACCAACCAAAGAGCATACATGGATGAGTCCACAGCCTGTGCTACATATGTAGAAGAGGACATCCTCATCTTGCGTATGTGGGAAAGGGGTTACTTGGTCCTGTGGCAGCTTGATGCCCCAGAGAGGGAGAATGCTAGAAGGCTGAGGTGTGGGTGAGCTGGGAAGCACCCTCTTACAGGCAAAGGAGAGAGAAATGGGTTATGAGGTTCATTAAGGGGAGATTGAGAAAGGGAATAATATTTGAAATGTTAACAAAATAATTAAATAATAATAATAAATTATAATAAAAAGATATATAAGACTCAAGATTGAAAATCTCATTTCAAAAATTTCTCAGGGTTGAGCATATGAGAGACATTATCTATAATCCAGCAAACAGGTAGCAAAGCATAATACAAGTGACTTTTTATATATTGGGAAGATATCAGACAATAAATGAGGTCTTGTCTGTGTAATATTATGGGTGATCCTGGATATCAGTAAATAAAATAATTCAGGCAAATGAAAATAAGAATTTGTTATTACTCTGCACATTTAGAATCTAAAATGTCGATCTAGAAGACAGAGTGATAATGATTACAAGAGAAAGGAGTCCAGTTTGGAATGTAGAAAAGAAGAACTTCCAAATGTGTACAGAGTTATGAATTAGGAATATAGCCCATTGATACTTTACACAGTAGGTGTTTATAGTTAAGAATACATTGTATATACCAAATGATAAAGAGAAGATCCTTGAATCTTTTCCCCGAAGAAAAATTAATAAATGGATTTGAAGTTTTCACATTGGGTGGGAATGGACTGCAATTCTGAGAGTATCCATGAGATAGCAGCATTTCAGCAGTAGAAAGCCATCTGCAGGACAGCCTTAACATATGTGCTGAATTAATTTCATTGCATAAAGAGTGTTCTCATTTAATAAAAAGAAATAAAAGAAGAAAAGAGAAAAAGAAAAAAAGGAAAGAAAACTAGCTAATTATTAAAGACAAAAAAGAAGTAATCGAAATGTACATTTACAGAAAGTGTTAAATTTATCTAATTTCTATTTGATTCCTCTCATTTTTAGCAAATAAACAAATAATAAACATGATTAAATGGTTGAAATTTCTGATATTTTAAACCTATTACTTTACTGAATTCTTTCAATAATAAATCTAGAAAAGAAAAATTGATATAATTATTCATCTATAAATGTGTTTGTTTTAAATATATCTTTAAATTTTCAAAACACATTTCTACATTATCCCTTTAATTCTTTCTCTTTTTTCTCCTTTTAGAAAGAAGAAGAAAACAAAGAAACCAAACTCAGCTCCTCTGCTTAGTTGTGAGAACAAACCTAATTCCAGAATTCAATCTTAGAGTGTGCCCTGGCCCATGGGAAAATCAACGAGTGACCTAGGGAGGGTGACAAAAGAATAAAGGAACAAGAGACACAAAGAAGCACAAGTCTAAAAGTCTCGATCAAGCGCTTAAACTTTAATTTCAGGTGACAGGTTATAAAGACATGTCAAAACAGAAAGTTTAGGCAAGGATCATTGCTTAAGGCTATCCCACTATCATATCCTCATTGCCTAAGACCATCACACTGTCATAACTGGCTCCCAGGAAATACCAGATGTTCTTTAAGTTCCTGAGACCTGAGAGAGTGACCATCCTTTCTTTACCTTATCTGACTAACCTTTCTAGAACAGCAGGTAATTTTATGAGTTTCTCTTAGAACAGCAGGTAATTTCATGGGTTTAGCTCCCAGCGAGAGTGATCTACTTTTTAAGCTGTTTTATGTTTTTTATAAAAGCTCTCAAACACTGGAACACCAACCAGGCAACATACACGAGCTGATATGAGGCCCCAAACACACAAACAGCAGAGGACTGCTAGTCTAGATTTAACGAGAAAAGATGCACCTAACCTTCAAGAGACTAAAGGCCAAAAGAATTTTAGAGGTCTGGTTGGGTGGGGTTGGGGACATCCTTGTAGAGACAGTGGGATGGGGAGGATGTATGGGATGTGGAACCTTCAGAGGGTATACCAGCATGGAGAATAAAATATGAAATATAAATAAATAAATAAATAAATAAATAAATAAATAAATAAATATATTAAAATGATTTTAAATAGAAACCATTCTGAAATAAAAAAAAAAAAGAAAAGAAGAAGGAAAGACTAGGGAATAAAGAAATAGTAGTATGTAGTTCAGCAACTATTTTCAATGCTGAATTCACTGCAGATTCCCTTCTTATCTAGACTTAACAATGAAGGCAGGTCCCATCTTTTTTTTTTTAACTTTTAACCTGTTTATTATATAACCTCCATAAATTTTTTTTCTTTTTTTATGAATATTTTATTTACATTTCAGATGCCATCCCCCTTCCCCATTTTCACTCCCTAGAAAACCATTATCCCATGCCCCCTTTTCCATTTTGCTTTTATACAATTTTTTTAAAATGTTAATCAAAGGCTTTATATGTATGGTAATGCTCAATCAGAAGTGTACCCAACCTAGATATATAAACTATCTTTGACTGGTGGAGAAACGTGAACTTCTGCCTCCATGCCCCCTCTCTTTCTCTCTCTCATCACCTAGCTTCTCCTCTGCTTCATCTTCTCCTCTCCTTACTCCATCTTTTCCTCTTTGTGCTCCTTCCCCCTTAGCTCCTCCTACATATCCCCCTTCCTGTTAAAATAAAACTTTTCTCTCAAAATACAATTAGAGCATAATTATTCCTATTTGTACCATTGAGGTACAAGATAGTCTTAATACCCAGTCCCTCCTTTTGTTGACTAACCAGAACCTCTGTCATCTCTCTTGACTAAAATACTTAGTTTTGAACCTGGCTTTTTTCTTGGCTTTAGAATGAATGTCAGCTGAAAACCATCCACTCAGATCTTTTCTCTCAAACTAAATAGCCAGGATTGGCTATGAGTCTATAGGTCTTCAACGCCGCCAGAAATCCAGAATGACTAGATTAACTGAAGTTATGGGAAGCACTAAGCATAGCTTCTAAAACTTAGTTAATTTATAGAGACCGCTGAACACCTGGACAGCCCTTATACTACCGAACGTTGGAGCATCAAATCTTCAGCCTTCTGGCCCAAACTCATCTGACAGACCTTAGTGATACAGAATTATTAAGGGCTGATTACTCTGTCTAGGCAGATATAATCAGTCGACTATTCTGCAAGTGTGTCTTTTTCTGGACAGTGATTTGTCTGTAGATGGAAAGAGGCAATTCTTGCCTAGTGGCTGTCTCACAATGACTGGAGTAACTCCAAGGATGCTCAATTTCTTCTTAGAATCCAAGACAGGAAGCTGTCAGGAGCAGACAAGTCTCTAATCAAACTGAACATAAATATAGAAATATTTGTGACGTCAATTCTATGGATTTCTGATGTTTTGAAATCCAACTATCCATGTAAGGTAACCTGGACTGTTGTCTGTTAACTCCTCTCAGCTATTTCTAAATAAAATATAGAAAACACCCTAACAATAAACTCAAAGCCATGAATTTGCTATAGTCCCTTAACTAGCAGGTTAGTCATCCCAAGTCAGTTAAAAAAGTTAAAGAAGGACTGAGTCTAAGCCTTGTATTCCTAAATGTGTTATACAGGCACAATGCCCATGAGAGTATCAATATTCATTTCACTTTCATATCAATAAGAAGCTCATACCAATGAAAACCTTAAATTTGAAATCCAAGTGAATTTTGTACCATTTAAGAAATTATAACTTCCTCTTGATACTAACTATACAGATTTCTACCAATAGGTTATGGCTATGCCATAAATCCTAGCTAATCCTCCTTGTTCCCACAAAACCACTACTTTTCCCCAGAAAGACAGCCCAATATTAACCACCTTAGTCCCCAAGCCCAGGGAATAGGGGCACTGACTTTTCTTTAACTTCTTCAGGTTGATTACGGGCGTTGAGATATTAGAAGAGGGGTGGGGGGAAGAGTAAATTGATAAGCTTCTGACGCTGTGTCTTCACTGCATCCAGATGGAGTTCCCGGACACCGGAGGTTTGAGCAGGTCTGTTCATTTTACTTGATGAGTAGATACACCAAGGCTGTGTATTCTGCAATATACAATTCTCAGAACAAGTTTTAGTATAAAGAAAAAAAAAATTTTCCTAGAGGGCTGACATTTTTTTTAAAGATGTTGGTTCTAACAATTTTTTTTCCCTTTTATGTAGTTGGTTATAATATTTACATTTCAAATTTTATCCTCTTATACCATTTCCTTCACCACCCAGGAACCCTTTATCCCATTTCCCCTCCTTGTGCTTCTATGAGGCTGTGCCCACACCTACCTCCCACCCCGGCTACCCCCTCCCCACCCTCACATTCCCCCCATTCTGTGTTTGTTTTTCATGGGACCAAGAATCTCCTCTCCCACCTATGCCCAACAAGGCTGTCCTCCCCTACGTATACCACTAGAGTCGTAGGTTCCTCCCTATGTGCTCCCAGGCTGGTGGTTTAGACCCTGGGGGGCTCTGGTTGTTTGGTATTGTTGTTTTGGTATTGCTTTCCTCTTGGGGTAACAAACCCTTCCTGCTCCTTCAGTGTTCTAAGTTCTCCATTGGGAAACCCTTGATCATGTCAGTGATTAGTTGCAAGCAAAAGTCCTCTGTGCCAGTCTCTGGCAGACCTCTAAGGAGACAGCTATATCATGTTCTTCACAGCCTGCACTTCCAGCCATCCACATCAGTGTCTAGCTTAGGTGACAGTACATGGGATGGATGGGCGGGCCCCATCTTAACTCATGCATATCTTATATGCAGTTTTCCCAAAATGACTTCATGTTCAGGCATGAATATATTAATACAGTTTTATGATAGTGTCAAGCTTCTTTATGTCTATAATTGACAATAATTTACTTAACAATTTGTATATTTTATTTATATTATTAAAACACATCATTCTCATTCTAGATAGTATTTAATATCTTTTGAGGGCTACGATGTTCAAAGAACACATCTGAAAAGGTGGGTTTATTGCATGAATGCAGATAGAAACCAGCAAAGACATGAAAACTAATAAATCATGTAAACAAATTTTAGGGAATAAAGAATCCAGATAAACTCCAAATGGATTGCTGTTGGGAAGGGACTTGCTTACCTATAATATTTGGAATCTGAGGTTTTAGGACCAGCAATCACAAATAGGGCATGGTGGCACATGCCTGTACTGCCAGTACTTAGTAGGCAGAGACAAAAGTATAAGAAAATTAAAGTCAAGTCATCTTCAGTTATGTCAGGAGCCCTGAGGCCAATCTGAGCTGAATGAGATTCTTTTACAAAAGGAAAAAAAATAATAATAATTTTACTATTATAGAAACATTTAAAGCCTTTTTATTAATGATTACTTTTTATGATTTTAATTTTGAGAAATACTAAAAATCATGTGAATGTTTATTATTGAATATGCATAAATACTTACATATTGGTTATAGTATTTAAAATGAAAAATGCTAGGTCAAATTTTCTCAAGAGTTCCTAGGCAATAGTCCCTTATGTTTGACTCAAGAATAAGCTGACTCTTTTCTCTTGGAAATGAGAGACAATTTGAGCCAGTAGCATCATGCATTAGTCATTAAAAAAGTAATTTTGTTACAGTCAAAGTTCCCTTTTATCAAGTAAACTAGAGTTCAAGCCAAACAAATACAGTAGGCATTTTGGAGTTGAATTGTATAAATCTAAAAAAAGATATTTTGAAGTCTTAAACTCTAGTAACTATAGTCTTGTTTGAAAACAATAACTTTAATAACATAATCAAGTTCAAAGATTGATAGTGAGGCCCATTTCTCCAGAACTCATTTTCTTATAAAATAAGAAATGTGGTCACAGAAATAGACAAATTCAGAGGCAGAATGTCATCAGGAAACACAGCAGGAAGGTCACTTGTATCAAAGAGATGGAAAGATGTCTCAGAACATCAAGACCAGACTGGCAAATCAGCTGGGAAGGAGGGATACAATCCCGGTGCATGTTTCAAAATGAACAAGTCTTTGCAAGCGCTAAGATTTTGTGCTTCTAGCTTCCAAACTGTGAGAAAATTATTATCAGTTGGTCTAAGCCAATATATTTATGACAAATAATAAACTCCATGTCCTGTAGGTTTCTAGCTTCTGGTACCTATATACAAATATCACTTGTTATACTCTCAGTAACCAAGATGTAAACTCCCAAACTAACTGTGTAAAATAGGAAGAATATGTGTGTTTGATATAGTCAATGAGTCTATCACGTAAGAACAGAGGGATGGAGGTGTAGATCTGCAGAGAAGGATTG
>JADRCG010010366.1:558232-643430 GCA_019844195.1 Rhabdomys dilectus | reverse complement strand
CATGTACATCTTCAGCCCCCGCCTGGCGGGGATTCTATGAGACCTTAGGGGGCGAACGAATGAAAAGACTAGAGACACAAAGAATGAGAGCAAGTCTGAAGTTCTGATCAAGCTCTGAAACTTTAATTTTGGGGGCAGGTTATAAAGACACAGCAAACCAGGAAGTTTGGGCAAGGGTCATTGCTTAGGGCTATCCTACTTTGGAATTTTTATTGTCTAAGACAGACCATCCCATTATCATGACCAACTCCCAAGGAATTGCCAGACATTCTTTAAGTTCCTGGGACCTGAGAGCTGTGAATGTCCTTTCTTAATCTTGTTCTAACTAATCTTTACAGAACAGCAGGTAATTTCCTGAGGTTCTCTCAGAACAGCAGGTAATTTCTTGGATATATATATATATATATATCACACTAAGAGTCAATATAATATTGTGTCTGTTTAGCAGAATAATTGGAGTACATTCTCCTCTAGGGCTTATTGCTTATCTAGACACATGTTCTTCACTCTAATTATGGTGCCAGATATTCATATCATTAGCAGACTTTAATTACAATTAGAAAATTATTAATTACTCCCATATCATCCATTCACTATTTTATCAGTAGGCATATATTGACATATTAGTTGTTATTGTAACTCATATAATAAAGATCTGGGGCAAGACTGATAGTTATTTTTTTTCCTCTGCTACTGTGCATAGGACCTTCAAGCACTTTGAAAAATAATAAAGATGATTTCAGGTGGGTATTGGTTTGATTTCTCTATGTTCTGTGACTGACGTAAGTGTTTTCTTAAATAATAGAATCTTACCATCAAGAGACTGACATTCATTTTATTAGGGATCAGGATTCTACTGTAGGTGCTATTTTTTTTATTTGCCTGTAGATATACACAGGTCTTTTTTATTTACTGGTACTACAGTGAAAAACATTTTTCATAGATTTATCTTAGTAGAAGAAATATTTGAGCATATGATATTTCTAGTTTATTTTAGGCATTTCAATACTCTTCCTTAACAGCTCTACTATTCTACATCCTGCAAACAGTGACAATGAGATGCTTTATTGTGTAACACTGGACATGTTTAACCTTTGACTTGAATTTTATCAGAATGTGATCTTTATGTGTGTTTCCTAGGAGTCTCATGGTTTTGAGTATGTTTATACCAGTTTATTAACTAGTTAAATTTCTTTTTGTTGTTGTTGTTGTTTTTTTTTTTTTTTTTTTTTTTAGTCATAGCTGTTTATATTCTTTGCCCTTTGTTAAATCATATTATTTGGAATACTGTTGTTATTACTGAGTTTTAGGAAGAATTTAAGTTCCAGAACCCAGTGGATGTCAGATGACCTCTAATTTAGAGTTCTTTCAAGTCATCCAAGTTAGCTGAATATCAATCACCACTTTAATTCTAGTATATGATTGCTTCTAAATACATTTTTATTTTATATGTACTTTTGACATTTTATAATTATTTTATTTATAGATGCTAAGTTTTATAGTTGTTCGTGAAAACTTTCTAAAAATTAAAGTCATCATGAATTGAGTAACCCATCAGAGAAATCTTAGATATTTTACATAGTATAATAATACGTGTAGGTCATTTCTGTATTTGACATATGACTTGGGGTAAGGCTGAAAGCACAGTAAATGCAAAAAAGAAGCGCAATAATAATGACCTTCTCAATATTGATAACTTTTTTATTTCCTCATTAATAGAGCTGACTTGGACAGTCTTATTATGAAGTATTTAATAAATATTGTGCAGGTAAATATGATATTGTTATATATAAATATTTAAAAACTGTGTTTGGAAACATAGTTAAATACCTAGCTGAATTATCAATATGAGGTAGGTGAATTAACTTTACCTAAACTGCTAATACAAAAATAATTAATGTTATTCTTAATTGTGAGCTGTACATCTGAAATATTTGAATTTGACATTCAAATTAAACTTCATAAATTCAAATTTGAGGAAATATTGTTTTATATTGTGCTACAGATTTTATACACTAGCCAAATGACATTTGTACATTTCCTGCAAAACATTGGGCAGTGAGTTGTGAAGGACAGCAACAGAATTCAGCACAAAACTGGTTGTTGTATTGAATTGGTTTTTCTGTTGTGTTATATTAAATTGACTTATTTGTGTAACTATTCTTTATTTTAAAGCCATGAGACTTCAGTCAATTCTATACAGGCAGGCTGGTGGCAGTCATTGTCTCAATATGCTTGCAGTGCAATTTCCTACAGATATTACATGTGTTCGCCACAAAATTTCCCAACTCTTTAAAGCTAGTCAGCAGTCTATATACTTGCAATAGTCCAGTTAGCACTAATGTGAAATGCCTCTCTGGATGTAATATAAAAATTTATATATATATATATATATATATATATATCATATACACATATACACACATACACATATACACACATACACATGCATACACACACACACACACACACACACACACACATATATATATATATATATATATATATATATATATATGTATGTATATGTCAGCCTGCAGCTCAGTCAGCTCATTGTCAGCGTAAAATTTGGTGATCTTTACTATTCATTTAATGCTGCATATTTACAGCTAGGTTGAATTAGATTTCTGATATTTCTACTTTCTTCTTTTCATCATCAAGAATCTATGACTCCTGGAGAAGTCTGCATGAGAGAAGAGCTTGCTAGAAAACTGAGTATAAGTAAAGGCAAAACTTGTAGGAGACAGTAGTTCTTCTTCCTAAAACCAAGAGAGAAATTATGAAATTTTGTAGAGTTTTTTTTGCCAGTGTCTTAGATTGAGGGGAATCATCAAATATTTGTGAAAGAAATTAATATTTCATGAAGTCATTGTTTTTAATAGCTGAGAGGTACATTTTTGTGTAATTGTACCTCAACCAACAAGACACCTCCTGCGCTCCCAAAGACTTAACCACCAAGCAAAGAGTACACATGTAGGGACCCATGGCTCCAGCTGCATATGTAGCAGCGGATGGCCTTGTCAGGCATCAATGGGAGGAGAGGCCTTTGATCCTGTGAAGGCTCAATGCACCAGGATAGAGGAATGCTAGGGCAATGAAGCAGGAGTGGGTGGGTGGGTCAGTGGGTGGGTAGGGAAGCAACCTCATAAAAGCAAGGGGGAGGGGGTTTGGGATGGGGGATTGGGTGGGGCAACTGGGAAGAGGGATAACATTTGAAATGTAAATAAATAAAATAACCAATGAAAAATTAATGTTTCATAAAAGTCATAACTGATCAATTTGAATCTATTGTTGCTCCAGAAATCAGCTAAACACAAATATGATGGGGAAAAAAAAAACAGAGGGAGAGAGACCGAGAAATATTAAAATTTATAGGTGAGACACTGTCAGAGATTTTTGTATCACAAGACGAGCTAGCTTTCATTCATTGGCTAAGAATTGTTATTTAAAAGCTGCAGCAACCAGTCAGACCTGGTAATCTATGCCTGAAAACTCTATTCTTGGGAAGATGAAACAGGAATTCTATCTTGAGTTCCTCATAATAAATCTTAGGCTAGATTGGGCCACATCCCATTCACACATGTTGCAACAATTCATCAGCAACGTTACTGAGTTGAGCTCAAGTGTTTCTACCTGTTGTATTAACCTGAACCAGAATCCAGTCTTTGATCATATTTTCACTGATTTTCCCCATCCTCCCTTCTTGTCACTCTGCTTCACACTTATTTGTACACTATTTGTACACATAAATATAAAACTTATCTTTTCATGCATCTCCAAACTGACATATTGTACTGGCTGGCTTTGTGTCAACTTGACAAAAGCTGAAGTTATCACAGAGAAAGGAGCCTCCGTTAAGAAAATGTCTCCATGACATCCAACTGTAAGGCATTTTCTCAATTAGTGATCAAGGGGGGAGGGTCTCTTGTGGGTGGTATCATCCCTGGACGGGTAGTCTTGGGTTCTATGAGAAAGCAAACTAAGCAAGCCAGTAAGTAACATACCTCCACGGTCTCTGCATCAGCTCCTGCTTTCAGACCTGTTTGAGTTCCAGTCCTTACTTCCTTTAGAAATGAACAGCAGTGTGGAAGTGTAAGTTGAATAAACCCTTTCCTTTCCAACTTACTTTTTAGTCATGATGTTTGTGCAGGAATAGAAACTCTGACTAAGACAAACTGGTACCAGCATAGTGTGGTATTCCTGTGACAACCTGACCATGTTTTGTGCAGGACTGTGGAAGGACTTTGAAACTTTAAAACTTTGAGCTAGAAGAGCCATTGGGATGTTAAGTGCTCTGTGGGATGTTCTGTAGAAGCTTGGAAGATGATGTTGAGAACAATGCAGAAGGTGGAGGCCTAGCTTGTAGAATTTCAGAGGGAAGATTAAAGACTCTTATCAGGGCTGTTGCTGTTTTGATTGTGAAGATTCTGTGTTTTTTGTTAGCTGGAGCTGAAGAATCAGCTGTGATTAACAAGATACTATAGCTACTAAAGTGAAGTCATTGCATTACTGGGACTATTGATGAAGTTAGCTGGAGCTAAGAAATTAATGGTGGTTAAGAAGAGACCAGCATCAATGAGGTGAAATCTTCTAGGAAGTGTTTTGTGAGAGCACAAAGAGTCTGTGTTCCAGAGATAGCCAAGTTGTACCTTGTGCTGTATCTGTACTTGGTAATGTGTAAGAGTCATCAAGGTAGTACTGGTTTTGAGACATGAAGGGGTCATGAAGAGCAGTTGAGGCTTGGCACTGAGAGAGGCCATGGAAGGCCATTGGTGAGGGTGCAGCCTCAGTTTCAATTGATGGCCCAGGACTGAAGGGGTCATGCAAAGGAGTTGAGGCTTGGCATCATGAAGAAAACCTATGAGAGGCTATTAGTAAGCCTAGTTGCAGTGGAAGACAGCAGTGTTTTAGAGATGCTAGTACCTTGAGATAACCACCAAGAATAGCAGCAGCAGTGGAATACAGGCAGCTGGAGCCTAGAAGACAATGTGTGCGCTACTAAGTGCAGGGCTGTAGACTTGACCAAAGCCCTTTAGGAGCCCAGAAATTCATAAGTGGATCCCAGACATTGGACCTTTGGAGTTTGATTTTTATTGTGGTATTTTTTTCCCTGTTGAAGGAAGAAAGTATTTTAGTGTAACTAACAATTAAGAGACTTTTAATTATAAAACAACTTTGAATTTTAAAAGAGATTGAATATTTTAAAGGAATTGAATTTTTAATATATAAGAATTTGCAAAGACTGGAACTTTTAAAGTTATTTAGATCTTGAGGCTGAATAAAAAATTTAAGGGTGGAGGCTTAATAGTGATTTGTTTGTGTGTCAAGTTGACAAGGGGTCAATTTTACTGGCTGGTTATGTGTCAGCTTGTCACAACCTGGAATTATCACAGAGAAAGAAGATTCAATTGAGAAAATGCCTGCATGAGATCCAGCTGTAAGGCATTTTCTCAATTAGTGATCAGGGCAGTCGGGGGAAGGCCCCTTGTGGGTGGTGTCATCCCTATGCTTGTAGTCTTAGGTTCTATAAGAAAGCAAGCTGAGCAAGCCAGGGGAAGCAAGCCAGTAAGTAACATCCCTTCATGGCCTCTGCATCAACTCCTGCTGCCTGATCTGCTTGAGTTCCAGTCCTGACTTCTTTTGGTGATGAACAGCAGTGTGGAAGTGTAAGCTGAATAAACCCTTTCCTTCCCAACTTGCTTCTTAGTCATGATGTTGATATTGCCCAGTAGCTTCTGAAAATCATTAAGAGTCCTTAATTTGTACCTTTTGTGCTTTAACCCTTTGCAGATTTATTTTCTACCCTAGATAAATAATAGAATCCACTCTTTGTATTTTTTTTTCAAGGAATTTATTTGCAGTCTCCAGCAAAGCAAGGTTTTTATACTTCATCAAATATGCTTTCCACAATATTAATATCTGGATCATCCAATAAAATATCATCTATATAATGATAAATAATGGATTAAAGAAATTGTTTGTGAATCATCTAGAAAGATTGTTGTACAAAATATTGACACAAAGTAGGGCTATTTAACATTCCATGTGGTAGAACTTTCCAGTGATATCTTTTTATGGGTGATCTCTATTGAAGGTAGGTACTGAGAAAGCAAACCTTTCCTTGTCACATTCATATAGAGGAATTGTGAAGAAACAGTCTTTCAAATCAATTACTATGATATGTCATTCCTTAGTCAACAAGAAAGACTATGTGATCCCAGGCTGCTTATTAGCTGAATAATCTTGTTAATCACTCTGAATTCTGTCAACATCCTCCATTTGCCAGATTTCTTTTTGATGACAAATACTGGAGAATTCCAAAGGTTGGCAGACTCTTCTATATCTCAAGCTTTGAGCTGCTCCTGGACTAGTTGTTCTAATGCCTGTAGTTTTTCTTTTGTCATAGACCATTGATCAATTCAGATGGGCTGGTCAGTCAGCCACCTTAGGATAAGGCTGTTGGTGTCTTGGCAGCAATGGCTCCTTGGGGTAGAGTTAAATTTTCAGCCTCTGCCAAATTTTGTTTATGAACAGCTTGGACAGCCTGTGATTGCCTTTGATAACATTCCCTAACTAATTTTAAATTTTTATTAGGAGCCTAGTGGGTTTCATGACTAGACACTGAAACTGAAAAATATTAATTTGGGTTTTCCACTGCTGTAATAGACCTCTTCCCCATAAGTTAGTGGCTGTACCAGCCATTTATAGCTTCAGTTTTCCCAATTGACCTTCTGGTTCTATACGTTTAAGCCATCTGGTGCTTTTTTTTTTTCTTTTTTTTTTTTTTTTTTTTTTGGATAAGGTCTCAACTCCTTCAAACTTGATTTCTACTTTTTGAAGTGGCCAACTTTCAGGCCAAGATTTCGAGAGATAATGGTGACATCTGCTCCAGTATCCACCATCCCTTCAATCTCAGTGTTGTTTACTAGTTTTCTTAGTTTGGGCCTTTGATTCTCTATAGAAGTTTGCCAAAATATTTGTTTTTGGCTTTCTGTGAGGTCTTTTGAGTTGTCTATAGTATTTGCCTCAGCCTTGTCTGGCCTCTGAACATCTGTGTTTGAAGCAGTGACTTTTCGTTGTCCTGAGGAAGAACACTCTCCCTGCCTGGCACTGGGGCCTGTGAGAGGCCATTCGGGGAGATTTTTGGCAGGGTATTGCCCCATTTGTCTGTTGTTGCTCTACATCCTCTAGGCAAATGACATCTTTGACATATTCCAAAAGGCATAGACCTCCTTTTAGCATTTCTTTGTTTTTTCCTGCAGTCATTTCTAACATAACCCTGGTCATGAAAACATTTGAAATCTTGGGTCATCTCTAGGTATCTAGTGTCAGCTTCTCCCATTATTGTTATATCAGCTGTATATCTAATCTACTAATCTGATGCTGACCTTGTCCTCAGTGGTCTCATTACTTCTTTACATTCAGCATTTGCATTTTCAAAGGCTAAAGACTCAATTATTGCCTTTCTTGCTGCTGAATCTGATACACTGTTTTCCACAGCTGAGGTTAGCCTTTGTAAAAAGTCAAGGAAAGTTTCTTTTAGACCTTGTATGATCTGAGTAAATGGTTCAAGTCTTCCCTGATTCTGTGACTTTGTCCCAGGCCTTTAAGCCTGACAATCAACACAATGCCAGAGTTTCTTCATCATATACAGCCTCCACCTCTACCTCAGCAAGGAAACCTTCACCAAGAAGTTGGTCTGTGGAACTCTCTCTAACTCTGGCTCTAATTTTTGTGCTCTCTCTTTTGCCTTGTCTCTCGACCATGAGAACCATTGTAAATTTGCAGCAGGTTCTAGTATTGCTCTTTCCATATCTTTCCAATCTTGGGGAATTATCCTATTTTTAATAGCCCAGGAAGTCAACATTTGTTTTACAAATGGTGAATGCATTCCAAAATTAGTGACATTTTCCGTAAATTTTCTCAGATCTAACATATCCATGGGTTGCCATTCAAATTCCTGATAACCCTGTAGATGGTCACTGTCTGGATGTTTTTCTTGTATATTATTAACTGGATAAAGCTTATTTTCTAATAACCTTTGGTTGGCTTTCTCTAATTTTATATTCTGTCTCTACCTGAGTATTTTTCTTAACTGAAATTTTAAATTACTCCCTTCATGCTTCATATCTCTCCTTTTGTCACTCTTTTTGTTCCCTGAGTTCCTGAATTCTCTGTTCAAGTTTCTGCCTCCACATTTTAATTTTGTCTTTGTATTTCAATTCTGATAGTCTGCTATTTTATTTTGATTGATTAATTTTAAAAAGTTATTCTCCAAGTCTTGCTTCCAACCCTCATTACTTTCTCTCTGCTGCTCAGTCTGATCTGTGAGCTGTTGCATCCTTTGTTTTATCATCTTTTCCAGCTCCTGTCTCCCACCTTCATTTCCATCTTTCTGTTTCTTATTCTGATCTACAATTTCTTGTGTCTTCTATTCTAGTGTTTCCTCTAGGCTATGTTGCCAAGTCTTTAATTTCTCTTTCTGTTCTTTCTGTTGTTCATGCTGCTCTATAATTTCAGTATCTTCTGTTCTAAGCCCTGTTTTCATCATCTTAGCTTCTCTTTATGTTGTAATTCTAATATTGCAGTATCTGCCTTATTTTGATTTGCTAGCTTTAATAAATTATGCTCTATACTTTGCTTCCAAATTTTATCTCTATCTCCTTGCTATTGCTTATTTTGACCAATAAAATCCTGAACCTTCAGTTCTAGTGTTACTTGGAATCATTTTTCTAAGGCAAGGAATTTTTTATCTAGGGCCCTAACTTTTGAGAAAAGTTAGTAAATGAAAAGAATTAATATTCCAATACTGATAAATGCTAAGGTGTTTATTTCCTTTAAATCCATCCCTGTCAAACCATTCAGAATATCATCATATAAAGTCCAAAAGATGTTTATTGTGTTTCTCATTTTTAAATACCAAGAGGTTATATATCTCTCTTATATCAATAAAATACCTGGTCCAGAGCCCTTTGTACCTTTGTATCCCAATTCTTTTATTCACAGGTAGGGGCTGAGTGTAGATTGATCTGTGTCTTCTGTGTCCCTGTTTGGGTTGCAGCTTGTGCTTGTGTACTGATCTCAGGCCACCAGCAGTTCAAGCAAGCAGTTTGGAAATTCCCTCTGACTGTCCTTGGAGTTAGAGGGGGGAGGTAGGGATATGGGTATATAGCTTTTATTTTACAAATTAAGGTGGGCAGAAGGTTCCCAAGAAATCACCTTTGTACTGATTCACTCCTCATCCGCTACCCCTCCCAGGAAAGCAGAATTAGAATCAAAATACCAGACCAGGGCTATCCACAACAAAAAAGGATGTATTTCATCCTAGAGTTCTACCTAACAGCTGACTACTAACAAAAAATTTTAAATTTGAAACTTAAGACAGAAAGCAGGAGATGGGAACTGAAGCAGAACAATGGAGCAATGTTGCTTTCTTGCTGGCTCTCCATGACTTGTTCATCCTGCTTTTTCACACAACCCAGGACAAACTGCCAAGAAGTGAAATAAGTCATGTCCTTCTAACATCAATCAACAATCAAGAAAGTACCCCCCAGACATACCCACAGAACAATCTAATGCACACATTTTTTTCAGGTGAGCCTCCTTCTTCCAAGATGACTTTAGCTTGCACACATTGAAAAAAAAAAGAATGAAAAGAAAAAGATGAACCATAATCAACACAGAGATCAATGTTTAACCAGAACCTGGCATCCAAGACCCTGGCATACTCACATCTTTCTCCTCAGGTTTGGAATTTCAGGCATGCACCAACACCTCAGGGTTTTTATGTGTCTATTGGGGCTACATGCTTAGGTCCTCATGTTTGTAGAGCAAGTAGCTTATTAACTGAGCTATAACCTTAGATCCATAAATTACAATTGCATATATATATATATATATATTAATTGACAGGGTTGTATTTCTGTGGCTAACCCAAGGGAGTTTATTATCTCTTTCAACCATGTGGTTCCCAAGTATTCAAATCAGGTTGTCAGACTTGGTGCCAGGATTTTTTACCTGCTGGTCCATCTCTTGTGGGATTTAAAGATCCAAAACCAAGGGACGCGCTCCCCCAGAGATACTCATGGTCTGGATTTGCTGCAATAACATGAGGTTTATTGATAAATTGAGAGTAGCCGGTGCACCGGGGCCCTTCTGCGTGTAGTTAAGAAGAACCCAGAACTGAGGTTAAGGGTAGTTTATATACAGAGTTTACAAGGACAGTTAATTACTTCTTGGACAATATCAAAAAAGGATTTCAAACGGCCATTCCCAGGCCTGGTTTCCATTCCCAGGCTCTCTTTCTAAGTAACTCAAATGTAAACCTTTATCTTTATAGCAGAGAGGGTTCCTTTAAGTGGCTTCTGTTTATCCAGGTGTACCATGTTAAGGGTTCATCTCCCTTATCTTGGGCCCTTTCCTCTGGAATGTTTATTTGAGTCTTTGTAATGTACTTCTCCCAGGATGTACCTGGGGGCAGCTAATATTTGAGTGTAAACTGAAACTCAAAACTTAAGAATCATTTAATATTAAGTTTACACTGTGACCTGAAATTACATTCCTACACTCTTCTTCATATTTTTAATTAAACTACAGAAATCTTTATATAATGTTAATATGACCTACTGTCTATAAATATGCCCACAGTTATTACTGATTTCTGACCAACAGTAAATCATATAAGCTATGTCTTAGAGTTTATATTGTTGTCCATGGCAACTCATATAAAGGCAAACATTTAATTAAGGCTGTCTAATAGTCTAACACTCGGACATTTGTTCCTGAGACTCTGTAGTTCTCATTCTTGGCTGTGCAAACTGCTTCTCTCCCCTTCTCCACCAGTGCATAGTTTCCTATCACTTTTAGTGCAAAGTTTAAGCATTAATCTTTCCTGCTGTTGGCAGTATTTGCCACAGATATTTCCTTTTTATGTACCACCACATGCAGAAGCAACATTAATCAAAGTCACCAGATATGAAGAGAAAAATGCTTTCCATAGATAAAGAAACTTGACATTTTTACAATGAAAGTATGTTTTAATACAAATAAGAAATGCATCTACTCATGAATATCCTTTTTAGAAAAATATATTTTGAGGTAAGCACAATATAAAAAATAGTTTATTTATTGCACTGACTAGCAGAAAGCAACGTATCTGTGTGCTGTTTCATATGAGACACATTGAGATGTATGTCTTTACTCAAATGTACTTGCTTTAAAAAAAGAGAGAGATTCTTGCTATCTCTACTGCTATAAAGTCACATCACCAAAGATTATAATAAATAACCATGAGCTTCAACATGTACAGATGTAGAAGTTTTATTTTACAAAAAAAACCCCAAAAAACCCTAAAAGGAAATCCATAAAAGTTCATCAAGACCAAGTTTTTCTTTGCCTAGTAAATAGATTATTGAAGATTGATTCTGAAAATTGAAATACATACAAAATGTTAAAAAAATCACATTAATTTATTCACATATTTTTTAAACTAATAGATGCAATGCTTAAATAAACATGGTGGGTAGAGTACTTGATTCTATCCCTTGAGAGGCTGAAGCAGGAAATTCAGGTACAGTCTAACCTGAGCAAGATAATCAGACTTGGCCCAAACACAACAATGAAAAAAAATAAATGAAATAAAAATTATCTCTGATTTATAATAGTATTTATAATCATCCATTAACTAGAAATAAATCAAAATATTGACAAATAACAAGCACTTGAAAAATAATGTGTGCTACATTGATGTAGACATATTTAATATTTAGAATATGACTAAGAATTAACAGAATGTAAAAATGTCCACTTTTTGGGCAAATTATTGCCTCAAGTACAGCCATTTCATCTGGCAGCAAATTCCAAAATTTACAGAAATGCAAAATGATGAAATTGAAGCCACAGTAATGCTAAAAGTTGAAAAATCCATGCTTTATTTTTTCAAATAAATATGAATTACATAATTTATAGATAAAGTCACATAGGTGGATACACACACACACACACACACACACACACACACACATATATATAATCCACTCATTTCTTTCCACCACATGTTATGTAGAGAGCTAAAATATGCATACATGGATTATACTTATTGAAGTAAAAATGCACGGGGAACCACATGTATAATAGAAATATTACTAAAGCTCAAAGCACACATTGAACCTTAGACAATAATAGTGGAAGACTTCAAGAGTCTACTCTCACCAAAACATGGAAAAATAAGCTAAACAGAGACACAGTGAAACTTAAAGAAATTATGAACCAAATAGACTTAACAGATGTCTACAAAACATTTTACTCTAAAACAAAAGAAGATACATTCTTCTCAGCAATTCACAGCATCTTCTCCAAAATTGACCATATAGTTGGTCACAAAACTTCCCTCAAACCATACCAGAAGATTGAAATAATCTCATGCACCCTAACACCAAGACAAAGGCTGTTCTTCAACAACAACAGAAAGCCCAGATATACATGGAAACTGAACAACTCTCTATTCAACAATATATTGGTCAGGGAAGAAGTGAAGAAAGAAATTAAAGACTTTTTAGAATTAAAAGAAAATGAAGGCACAACACATTCAATCTTATGGAACAAAATGAAAGCAGTGATAAGAGGACAACTTATAGCTTTGAGTGCTTTCATAAAGAAATTGGAGAGAGCATACACTAGCAGCTTAACAACACATCTGAAATCTTTAGAACAAAAGGAAGCAAATACACCCAGAGGAGTAGACAGCAGGAAATAATAAAGCTCAGGGCTGAAATCAACAAAGTAGAAACAAGAACTATACAAAAGAATCAAGAAATCCAGGAGCTGGTTCTTTGAGAAAATCAGCAAGATAGATAAACCCTTAGCAAGACTAACCAGAGGGAACAGATACAGTATCAAAATTAACAAAATCAGAAATGAAAATGGAGAAATAATATCAGAAATTAAGGGAATTCAAAAAATGATAAGATCCTAATACAAAAGCCTATACTGAAGAAAACTGGAAAATTTACATGAGATGAACAATTTTGTAGACAGATACCATTTGCCATGGTTAAATCAAGATGAGATAAATCACTTGTACAGTCCCATAACCCCAAAATAAATAGAAGCAGTCATTTAAACTCTCCCAACCAAAATATTCCCAGGAAAAAAAATGTTATTAGTGCTGAATTCTATCAGACGTTCAAAGAAGACCTAATAGCAATACATCTCAAACTATTCCACAAACTAGAAACAGAAAGAACACTACCTAATTTGTTCTATGAATCCACAGTTACACTATTTCCTAAACTACATAAACATCCAACAAAGAAAGAGAACTGCAGCCCAGTTTCACTCATGAATATTAGTGAAAAAGTACTCAATAAAATTCTTGTAAACCAGATCCAAGAACACATCAAAATGATCATTCAACATGGTCAAGTTAACTTCATCCCAGAAATTCAGGGATGGTTCAATATATAAAAATCTATCAAAATAATCCACTATATAAACAAACAAACAAACAAACAAACAAACAAAAACACACACACACACACACACACATGATCATCTCATTAGATGCTGAAAAGGCCTTTGACAAAATACAACACCCTTTCATGCTAAAAGTATTGGAGAGATCAGTAACTCAAGGCCCATACCTAAATATAATAAAACCAATATACATCAAACCAATAGACAACATCAAACTAAATGGAGAGAAACTTGAAGCAATCCTACTAAACTCAGGGACAAGACTGCTGCCCACTCTTCCCCTATCTATTCAATATAGTGGTTGAAGTTCTAGCCAGAGCAATTAGGCACCAAAACGAGATGAAAAGGATACAAATTGGAAAGGAAGAAGTCAACATAACACTATTTCTGGGTGATATGATAGTATACATAAGTGACCCAAAAAAATCCATGAGAGAACTCCTACAGCTGATAAACAACTTCAGCAAAGTGGCTGGATACAAAATTAACTAAAACAAATCAGTAGCTTTCCTCTCCTAAAATGATTAAATGGGGAGAGAAAGAAATTAAGAAAATGACATCCTTCACACTAGTCACAAATAATATAATATTTGGTGTGACTCTAACCAAGCATGTGAAAGATCTGTATGACAAGAACTTCAAGTCTCTGAAGAAAGAAATTGAGTAAGACCTTAGAAGTTGCAAAGATCCCCCATGATCAAAGATTGGCAGAATAATCATAATGAAGTGGTTATCTAACCAAAAACAATCTACAGATTCGATGCAATCTCCATTAAAATTCCAACTTAATTCTTCACAGAGATAGAAAGAAAAATTCTGAAATTTATGTAGAATAACAAAAAACCCAGGGTAGTAAAAACTATTCTCAACAATAAAAGATCTACACTAATAGAATGAGTAGTAAAACCCTCATGGTATTAGTGTAGAGATAGGCAGGTAGATCAATGGAATAGAATTGAAAATTCAGAAATTAGTGCACACACCTTTGCTAGGTTGATCTTTTACAAAAGAGCCAAGACCATCTGGTGGAAAAAAGATAGCATTTGCAATAAATGGTGCTGATTCAAGTTGTCAGCATGTATAAGAATGTAAATTGACCCATTCTTATCTCCTTGTACAAAGCTTAAGTCCAAGTAAATGAAGGACCTCCACATAAAACTAGATATGCTGAATCTAATAAAAGAGAAATGTTGGGAGCCGACTTTAAGCAAAAAGCGGCTAGAAAGCAGCTATCAGCTTTACAGCCATCTTGAGCCATATACCCTGACATGAGACTTGGTTTTCAACAGCCTACAACAGCTGAAGCACACTCTGATATTCCATATAGCTTGTTTTGCTGTTAAGTGCCCCCAGCTGCAAGGAGTACTTGGTATCCACGCCTACAAGGCATGAGGTGCACGTGTTGTCCACGTGCTATCTACGCCATATATGCCTGTAAGGCGCACGTGCTGTCCACGCCTGTAAGGCTTACGTCATATCCACACCTGCAAGGCATGTGGTATCCACGAGCCTACAAGGCACATGGCAAAAGCCTATAAATACCCAGGATTTCCTTGTTGTAGTGTGTATATGTATGTGTGTGTGTGTGAGTGTGGGGTGTAGTAGTAGTAAGTGTAGTGGTGTGTGTATGGTGGAGACAGTAAAGAAGACTTGACTACAGATCCTCTGGCTTGTTTCTATTCTTCACAGCTCTTCCCCTTCTTCCCCCCCCTCTCTCTCTCTTGCTAAACCCGGACCTGCGGAACAGAGCGGGCCGCTATAGTTTGGCCCCCAAATGTGGGCAAGAGTGGTCCATTACAATCAGCTGGGGTTTTTACAGTTTGGCACCAAGCGTGGGGCAGAAAGGTCTTTTACAGCTCGGGGCAGTTACAGAGAAAGAGGGAAAGAACCAAGAACACATTGGCACAGGGGAAAATTTCTTAAACAGAACACCAAAGACTTGTATTCTAAGAAATACAATTGATGAATGGAACCTCATAAATTTGAAAACACTCTGTAAGGCAAAGGTCACTGTCAATAGGACAAAATGGCAAAACACATATTGGGAAAAAATTTTTAACAACTCTACATCTACTAGAGAGCTAACATCCAAAATCTACAAAAAAAAACATCAAGAAGTTAGACTGCAGAAAACCAAGTAACACTATTAAAAGATTGTGTACAGAGCTAAACAAAGAATTCTCAACTGAAGAGTCTCAAATGACTGAGAAGCACTTAAAGAAACCCTCTGTCATAAGGGAGAGACAAATCAAAACAACCCTGAGATTCCACCCCACACCAGTCAGAATGGCTAAGATCAAAAACTCAGGTGACACAAGATGCTGGCAAGAAAGTAGAGAGAGAGGAACACTCTTCCCTTGGTGGGTTTGCAAGCTTGTACACTTGGAAATTAGTCTGGCAGTTCCTCAGAAAATTGGAAAGAGTCCTACCTGAGAAGTGAGCTATACCACTCCTGGGCGTATACCCAAAAAATGCTTCAATATACAACAAGAATACATGCCCACTATGTTCATAGCAGCCTTATTTATAATAACCAGAAGCTGGAAACAACACAGATGTCTTTTTCTAGAGGAATAGATACAGAAAATATGGTACATTTACACAATGGTGTACTACTCAGCTGTTACAAACAATGACTTTATGAAATTCTCAGTCAAATGGATGGAATTAGAAAATATCATCCTGAGTGTGATAATCCAGTCACAAAATGACACACATGGTATGTACTCACTGATAAGCAGATATTAGCCAAAAAGAAGCTCGGAATACCCAAGATACAACTCAAAGACCAAATGAATACCAAGAAAAAGAATACCACACCAAAATGTGCATGCTACAGTCCTACTCAGAAGTGGGAAGAAACAATCTTGGGAAGTAGAAGGAGAGAGAGATCTGAAGGGAGAGAGGAGAGAGGGAAATGGTAGGCCAGTTCAGATATGGGAGGAGATGAGAAAGAAATATAGAGGGTCAGGAATTTGAAAGAAGATGTGAAGCAATGAAGGAGGGGAAACTGGGGGTATCCACTAGAATGTCCCAGATGCCAGAGACCCAAGAGTTTCCCAGGACTCAACAGGGATGACATTAGCAGAAACACCTAACAAAGGGGAGATAGAGGATGGGAGTGAGTGAGTGGGTGGGGGAGCACCCTCATAGAGGCAGGGAGAGGAGGAATGGGAGAGGGGGTTTCTGAAGGGGAAACCTGGAAAGGGGAAAACAATTGAGATGAAAATAAAGAAAATATCCAATAAAAAAATAGAAGTGTGTTGGGCAGTGGTGGCGCACGCCTTTAATCCCAGCACTTGGGAGGCAGAGCCAGGCAGATTTCTGATTTCGAGGCCAGCCTGGTCTACAGAGTGAGTTCCAGGACAGCCAGGACTACACAGAGAAACCCTGTCTCGAAAAACCAAAAAAATAAAAAATAAAAAATACAAGTGTATGTGTGTGGGGGGAAGATAGAATCTGTAAAGACCATATCCAGTAGATATGCAAGGCCCCTGGTTGAGAGATGGGGTCACCCACCCATCTCAAAAATTTTAACCAAGAATTGTATCTGTCTAAATGAAATGCAGGGACAAAGAGTGGAACAAACTGAAGAAAAGGGCATCCAGAGATCGCCCCACCCATCTGCAGATCCATCTATCTGCAGACACCAAACCCAGACACTATTGCTGATGCCAGGAATGCTTGCTAACAAAAGCCTGGTATAGCTGTCCCCTAAGAGGCTCTGCCAGAGCCTGACCAATACAGTTGCAGTTACAAGACTGAGTGTGGGAACTCCAATGGAGAAGTTAGAGGAAGAACTGAAGGAGCTGAAGGGGTTTGTAATCCCATAGGAAGAACAACCCGCCAGAGCTCCCAGTGACTAAACCAGCAATCAAAAAGTACACATGGCGGGGTTTGGGGGGACATAGGGCTCCAATCAAATATATAGCAGAGAACTGCCTTATGGAGTATCACTGGAAGGCAAACCCCGAAGTCCAGTGGAGGTCTGATGATCCAGGGTAGGGAAAGCTAGGGCTCTGAGGCAGGAGTAGGTGGGTGGAGGGACGGGGAGGAAAACACCCTCATAGAGATAGGGGGAGGGAAAATTGGGAACTATGATAGCATTTGAAATGTAAATAAATAAACTAACAAATAAAAAATAAAAGAAAAAATAAAGAAATCATTATACAAAGCCCAATACTTCATTTATTCTACTATTAGTTTCTGAGCATTTGATCTTTAATTAGCCAAAAAGTTGATATCAGTCCTTCAGTAAACATTTTTCTGAAAACAGAATAAAAGCATCAGTATATAAAAAGTAAAATGTGCATTTACAATAAAATTTTCTATTTACAAAGAAATTCAAAGAAACCTCATGTGTGATATTAGCCAATTGTGATATACACAATTTTTTTTATCTTGCTATATAAACAGTAAAACAGAACATTATGAGCATTGCAGTCTGATAAGGACACACATTAATGATCTGGTTATGAATTAGTTATACCTAACAAGTTAAATTCATCATTTCCAGACAACTAACATTTCCCAGAGTGATTTATTAAAGCCTTTAAAATAAATGTAAATAACAGGCACAAAAGTTTATTCAATAAAATATTTACAAATGAGAAATTTGTTAAACCAGGATTTTAAAGGCTTAACAAGACCATTTTGTCTAAAGGATTTAAAGTACATTTTTGGATTCTATCAAAACAAAAATAGGCAAAGGCTCCCTAACATTCTGTCTTGGGCATTTTCACAATTTTACATGCACACATACTACACACACACACACACACACACACACACACACACACACACACGTACACACACACACATATAATTCTGAGTTTGAAACTATATATGCATTTATATGTACTTACCAGGGTCAGATAACAATATGCAAGTGTTGATTATCTTTTTCCACAATGTGGCTCCCAGGATTGAACTCAATGCTAAGATTCCACAGTAGGTAACTTTCCTTTGGCAGGCCCTACTTCAAGTTCTCTGGAAAATTGTTAGAAGACTTCCAGGGAGTATTTCTTTCTGGTGGTGTACATCTTTCTCCTTACATGTTTTCTGATTTCCTAGGAAGACCATAGACTCCATGTTTCCTGAGCCCAAGTACAGGAAGAGCTGCATGGACTACCTAGAAGCTGATGAAGAATAAGAATGGGACACAAATAAAAGATGTAACCAGCCGTACCTATTGGCAGTGGGTATTCTCAATATTCTGTTAACATTTTATTTGCTGTTGACTAAGCAAGGCTGTCTTCCCCTAATGTTTGACAGAGGAAAAATGTAGAAATTAAATTTCATTATAGTTTTTCAGAGGTCATTTGTATAAGAATGGATCAGCAGACATTTTCAAAGTCAAAGATATTGCAAACTGGCACTTTAAGAACCAACTTGATGTCCAATGTTTGTTTGTTTGTTTTGTTTTTCTATAAAATTTCAGAATTTATTCTGAAGAATTATTGTTACATCCTCACTAGTTTTGACTCATTATAATAACACTTATATATGATTCTGTTACATATAGCAGCAAAGGCCCATTGAGAGAAAACAAACAAAATGGAATCTCTCTGGTTTAGGCTGACAATTAAAATTCCAGTCAGACAGATCCATCAGTTGGCTTAAAACCAACCCTCAGAAAAGCAGGTCCTTTATAAGCTATCCTAAAGAATGGCGAGAAATATAGTTTTCCTAGATTGTCTGCTCTCTGTACTATGGCTATTTAACTGTGTTCTGTATGGTATACTTAAGTCTTTTCATGACAATTCACAAAGCAGCAGCTTTCTTTTGTCTCTCTTCTGTTTCCTTCTGTGGCATGCCTACCACAGGTTCCATGTGCTGTTTTACTGCCCTGGATCTTTAACATTTCTCTGATCATTGTCTTTTATAAAAATATAGGAACTATAGATACGTTTGGTGGAGGCACAGTGTGGTGTGGGGGAAGGGGATGCCTCTGAAAGCCCATGCTAAGGCATCCATTCTCTCTGAGGGACTACCCACATGACTGTATAGTATAGAATAGAGTTTATTCAGGGCATGGGGAGGGAAGTTGAGAGAAAGATAGAGAGATGGAGAGACAGAGAGACAGAGAGTAGAGGAGTAGAGGCCAGACATGAGCATATGAAGACAGTGGGGGGAGGGGAATGTGGAGAGAGGGTAAGGAGAGGGAGCAATAGCAAGAGAGCAAGAAAGAACAGAAAGGTCAGAGATGGTGATTCTTATTTTTGAGAGTAGTTTTTGCTATCCTGGGTTTTTTGTTATTCCAAATAAATTTGAGGATTGCTCTTTCTATCTCTGTGAAGAATTAAGTGGGAATTTTGATAGGGATTACATTAAATCTGTAGATTGGTCTTGGCAAGATAGCCATTTTTACTATATTAATTCTTCCAATCCATGAGCATGGGAGATCTTTCTATCTTCTGAGATCTGCTTCGATTTCCTTCTTCAGGGACTTGAAGTTCTTGTCATACAGGTCTTTTACTTGCTTGGTTAGATTCACACCAAGTTATTTTATATTATTTGTGACTATTGTGAAGGGTGTTGTTTCCATAATTTCTTTCTCAGCCTGTTTATCTTTTGAGTAGTGGAAGGCTACTGATTTGTTTGAGTTAATTTTATATCCAGCAATTTTGCTAAAGTTGTTTATCAGGTTTAGGAGTTCTCTGGTGGAAGTTTTGACGTCACTTAAGTAACTATCATACCATCCGTCAATAGTGAAATTTTGACTTCTTCCTTTCCTGTTTGTATCACTTTGACCTCTTTTGTTGCCTAATAACTCTGGCTAGGACTTCCAGTACTATATTGAATAAGAACGAAGAGAGTGGTTAGCCTTGTCTACTCCCTGATTTTAGTGGAATTATTTTAAGTTTTTCTCCATTTAGTTTGATGTTGGCTACTGGTTTTCTGTAAGACCAAAGTGTGGGTGCTTTGGTCCTTCTTAGAAGGAGTAACAAAATACTCAACCAGAGCTCCCAGGGTCTAAACGTCCAGCCTGAGGACACTCACAGTTCCACCTGTATAGGTAGTTGAGGGTGCCCTTGTCAGGCATCAGTGGAAGTGGAGGGCCTTGTTCCCTGAAAGTTTGGATTCCCTAGTGTCACGGAATTCAAGACCAGGGAGGCAGGAATGGGGGGACTGTGGGAGCACACCCTCATAGTAATAAGGAGAGGGGGATGGAATAAAAGGTTTTGGGGGGTAATGTGAGAGGAGATAACATTGAAAGGTAAATAAATTAAATATCCAATAAAAAAAAAACAGATAATGGGTCTGGAAATTGTAGTTGAGCAGTCGAGACTTTTTATCAACAATTTATTACAGGGATTTTGTATAATCCTCAAGGACAAGGTATTGTGGAAGAGGCCCATGGAACTTTGAAAAGATTGGTGAGACATACTGTTGCTGAGACAAAGAATGATGTTGACCTATGAGCTTGATGAGTGCCCTGACAAGGGGGCTGGGTAGCTGTATTGGACATATGTTCCTGAACCACCTTTGGCTTGACTATATCCCAGATGAAACAAGCTGCCTTGCCTCAAGTTCTTAGATCTTATGGGATAGAGAATTGGAAAGAGAAATTATGTCTCCTGTATCCTTCTTAAAGATAACCAGCTATTTAGACTCAATCATGTACTGGTCTAGAAATCAATCCAATATGGGAAATGACAGTCTACTTTTAGAAGACTGAATCTGGACTTTGCCACAGACATATTTGGAAGTTAGCTGTAGCTCACTATGGTGTTACAATAACAAGAGATAAAGTTGGGACAGGATCTGAACTTCAAACAAGAGTTAGTGCATGTTTTAAGGCTCTTTTAATTGTCAAACTAATATTGGTTTTGTCTCTTCTACAGTATTTATTGTAAGTTGCATTGACTGTATAATTTCCAATTATGTTAGTGTGTTGAAACCTGGCATGTCTGTTACAGGGGTCTATCAACCAGCTTTAATCTCACTGTCCTTAATATTAGAAAACCTTGACTCTCTGATAAAAGCTTGAAAGTGCAAGAAGAAGTGAGTTAGACTTTAAGCAGAAGCAAGAGGGTAGCTGGATTGATTATTGCTGGTATAACAGCTTTAATTCCATTAATTGCTAGCACCATTGCATCTGCAATAGCATTGACACAGGAGTTAAGATAACTATTTTTATTAACCATCTAGCAAAAAAATGTTACTAGTGTTTTGAGTATACAAAAGGATTTTTATAGGTATCTGGAACACCGAATATGCTCTATAACCCATTCAAATTATCTAAAAGAGGTTCAGGGTTCAAGAGCTTGGAGCCATCTCAAGTGTCATGACAAATATTATTGGAGTAGTGTTACTTTTGAAATTCACAATAATTGTCATTATAATTAGAAAAAAAGTTTAAAGATACCTGTAGGATATTTGGCATAATACTAACACCTCTCTGGATGTGTTAACTTTGTATAGTGAGATTATGAATTTAAAGAGTGCTGCTCTGTCGACCTTTGATGCTGCAGATAATGCTGACAAAATTATTTATGGCCTGAGGTCAGTATTTCCATTTTGGTCAAACCTCAGGAATGGCATATAGCTTGATCAGGCTAGCCCTTCTTGTCTTTGGAACACTTTTATTCCTGCTCATCATGTTAAAATGTATCTTTAACAACATCAACATGTTGGCAGTCAAAGTACATGACTTGAACCTGAAAATGGACCCCCAGACAGAGTTATTAAATTAACAGGATAGCAAGTCAAGGATGGGTAAGATTCTGCACAGAGCCTTACCAACCTAAGACAGAATGGCATTGCTTTTGATAATGCATGTTCCATGATGGGTAAGGAAGACATTCTTGTCAGAATGACCTAAGACAGGCTCAGTCTTGTTAATGAAATAAAAAAGGGGGAGAGGTGGAGAGCCGTTGGCGCTGCTTGGCAAGAATCTGACATTGGCCAAGGACTAGGAAATGGGCTGCTTGGCAGGAATAGGACATTGGCCAAGGACAAGGAAGTAGGCTTCAGGAATGAATTTGACATTAGACTAGAACAAAGAAGTAATTTCAGGTAGGATCTAAATCTTAGGCTACAACCTAGAAGTAATCTCAGGCAGGAATCTAAATATTACACTAGAACAAAGAAGCAATTTCAGACAAGAATCAAAATTTTAGGCTAGAGTAAGGAAGTAGGCCTCAGACATGTAAATGATCTTGGGCTAGGATAGGGAGGTAGGCTCAGATACTTTGGTCATCCTAATAAGCCTTTAGAAACAGTGATCACAGGAATTTTCATGTAACTGTGTTTAATGCTTTGCTTTTTCTTTGACTTTTTGTGTGTGTTGTATTGCTTGTTCCTCGACTATTTGCATCTAATGTATTGCCAGACCCTCAACCTAGAACTGACCTTAATACATGCATGTAATTAAAATGGTATAAAAGTATAAAGGAAGAGGGTGTATAGGATAGGGTGTTCTAGGGAGGGGAAATGGAGAAAGGGGATGACATCTGTATTGTAAATAAAGAAAATATCCAATAATATATATATAATTAATATATATTATTAATATATATTATTAATATATATATTAAAAAAGAAAGAGAGGAAAAGCAGCCCCTTTAATATTGAGTCAGACATACCTGGCTGTTGCAAGGTAACTGTGGGTCAGAACCAAGACTAAATGCCAACATTTCCCTATTTGGTTTAATTAAAAAAGGAAAAATAATTAGAAAGAGATGATGGTGGAGCATGGATATGGTCATCATGATTTTCAACTACTTCCTGCTATTTTTGGGATGACTTATCTCTGTGAAACCTAAGAAAATGTTTGTGAGGGTGTTGATATAGTCGTGAGAGAACTGGTTGTTTCCTGGTCGTCCATGATCTGTGGTAGGATCTGTGGATAAATAGAAAGCCACAGGTCCAGTCGAAGTGTCTGTTTCTGTGAGAGTAGATTGGAGTATTTGCGGGTTGCTTCTCTGGAGTATTTATAGGTTGCTTCCTGGATGGAGTGAGAGAAAGAAAGACTGTGTATTGGGTAGTTGGAAATATGATAATGCTCTGGGACCAGTTTCAATGAGAAAATAATGAGATCAAAATATAATGTATAAAAAATGTTAAGCCCATAAATATAAAATAAATTAGAAGGGAAAATGTTAGCTGTCAGGACCTTAATTTTTATTCAAATCAGACAAATTTCAATAATAATCATTTAAATGCATCCTAATAAATGTATATGAGTTCTCTAACAAAGTGGCAAGTGTTCCACACTTCTATCGACCTTGGTTTTCATATTCCACATACAGCAGAAAGCATCACTGCATGTTAGATGACAGATACTTCTCATACACACTGCAAAGCACTGAGCCTTCCTTGTATGAATCATTGCCTTAAGGACTGTTTCTGAATGACTGTTAAATTTGCCCTTCTCACAAAACATGTTAAAGCTTCCCAGAATCAGCCCTGATAATTCCTTAAGTTTTCTAAGTTTGAGTTGGATAAAGACATGAAAGGATTTTCTAAGAGTCTGTGTGATTTATGCATTTAAAAGACAAAAATAAAATCTAAACGTATCACAAGCACACAAATTAACTTGCCAGGAATCGCTATGCCTGGGTAATCATTGAAATATAGGCAGAAATGAAAAGAGAAAATTACAATTTTGAAGGAAGATGCATTGCCTGAATCAAAAACTCTTACATTTATCCAGTTAATTAATTCAGATATTCATCTCCAATGAATGTCTAGCAGGAAACACAAGTCAGTCTTACACTACAGGAAGTAGATTTACCCAAAGCCTTTACATGTTTCTGTCTATGAGATTTTGTTGGGCATAATACCAGGTTATATAAAGTTACCTCCATTTCAAATTCATTTCTTATATAGAAATTATTATTTTTAACTTAATAAATTGTGAGGATCTGAGAATAGGAATGCTTCAGAGAAGCTACTTGGTGATTTTCTTTCAGTTTTTCAAAGTATTTTTAATGTTTATCATAATGTCATTAAATATAGCTGAAAATATGAAGTACTTTATTCTGATTGAGAATGATTGTCAAAGTTGATAAAGTATAAAACTTAAAATAAAACAAATTTCACAAGAGTAAAAATAGTAAATTTATGCTGAAGGAATATGTAGCAGCTCTGTGCCCTGTCTTTCTGTTATTTCCATTGAATCAATTTGGTTGGTAATATTTCTTGCTTAGCAACTTAGAAGGAAAGGACATAATAGTCTAAGTAACTATAAAGGAAAAAAAAAAATCAAATCTATCCCTGACTGTTCTCCTTTCACTGAACTTGCACCATGCTTTGACATGCTTTTTGATTTAAGATACATATTTTCTATCTTCATTTTCTGAATCAGAGTCTATAGAAAAAAGGATTCTTATAACCAGTAATTGCAGTTTCTTTGAGTCATTGAAATACCATTCTCCACATAAAGGGAACTGCTGCTTTTAAGATTTCTGGCCAAGAAATCAATGAAAGGGACCTACAAGCACATGTATAGCCTGGTTCTTAAAGAACCTTAAGAAATACCACCTGCTACAAAATTGTAGGTCTGCTAATGTTTCTTTTAATGTACTTAGATCTCATAATTATACATACTGTGAGTACCATGGAAAGTGTCTCTTATGCATGCATTTATTAAATCCAAGTCCCAGTAATTCCATATATCTCTTTGGAAATTTACTATGTTTGTGGTAGAAGCTTTTAAGCTCTTTCCAGATTTTGAAATGCACAGTTTATTATTACCTATAGTCACCCTGCCAGGCTTTGTTAACATCTGTTTGCTCCTAAAAGTATTCACATAGATCTCTTTAGAATCAACTGCAGCAACACTGAATTCACTGAGGCCGATGTGAGTATTGGATACACAAAGCATAGCTTTATTGTCTTTCTTCAAATAAAAGAGAACACTCAAATCTGTTAATGAATTTTTTAATGACTACAACTGAATTACTTTAACTTTTTCATCTTCTGTGTGTCTTTTATAGAATCTGTTAATACAAGTGTGAGTGTGTGAGTATGTATGTGTGTGTAAATAATAATTATGTCATTCTCCTCTCCTCTTTCTGGCCACCCACAACAATATAATTTTATTATTTTCTTCAGTCAAGCGTCTTTCACTTCTATTGTCTGTTTTCACTCATACTGTTTCATATCTTTAGTAGTATAAAAATTCCTAAACAGTTGAAAAAGACAATAGATTAAAAAATTAACATCTTAGCTTACAGCTATGAATTAGGTTTGAATTAAAAGAAGGTAAAATTGAGGGAAAAAAATCTATTATTCTACAAAGTTCCATTTAATAAAAATGAAGACATGTTTCAAAATGAAACAAAATGGAATTTCTTCCCATAAGAGTTACATAAAAGAACCTGAGCATTTGGAGAGAGTCCACAATTGGAAACTCTTCTGAACTGAAGGCATCATCCTTATCTGCATTTAAAGGATCATACCTGGGTATGTTGCTGTCTTACATAAAAGTGTAATTTGGTGGTCTGGTTAACAGTATATAGTTATGCTTGTGTGACCACTGCTCTGTTCAGCCAGTAACAAAAAAAGAGATAATTCTCCTGCTGGGAAACCATTGTCATGTGTCTTACAATTGGTTAGCCTCCATGACGGCAAGCATTTATTTTGGAATGAAAGGATAAGGAGTGAGTGGCATCTGTTCTCCAAAAGGGGAACAAAAAACATTCCAGGAGAACAGAGATGAAAGAGAAAGGAATGTTCAATATATTCCTGCTGTTGCTCCTGGAACTTCTAAGCTTCAAAGAACAGCAGTAATACCTGCCAACTTTCATAAATATTGTTGGTTAGTTTCTCTGTCTCAATGTCTCATGGTTTGGTAAGAAGCAGAGTCTTTGTTAAAACAGATGGTATTGCTTAAACAAAGCCTTTGCAGATGGGCGGCACAGTGAGAACCTGCATATTTAGGCTCATGACACAAATCTAAATTAATCATTCAGTCAAAAAGCACTTAACACCACATTTATCTAAGCAGTGTGGCAATATGGTATATAACAACATAATGGAAAATAAGGAAGGGAGGAGAGAGAGAAAGACTCCTGTCACCACAGCCATGTCCTGAGGAGATGTGTCACCCATTAGAATAGTCAGCCACATAGAAAGACAAGCACAATAAAGTAAAATTAAGGAAGTTCACAGAGAATCTGAAGTGAGAAAAAATAAACTCTGCTTGGGGCATACCATTTATTAACTCCCTTTATACACTTTATTTCCTGGTGGCTGATATTAAAATCTCCATGTTTTCTGGGTATAATTAAATCCAATTTTAAATGTATTATGTTATATTTTGTGAAAATTTAATTATAGACAGTTCAGCTTTAGGGAACATGCAGATTCTTTAAATGCATATCTCAGTACAGAGATGATAAATACCATTAGCACACAGTCTTTTAAGTACCTCCTTGGGTGTAAAATTCATGTTACTAATAGTAAGCTTTATAGAAATGGACAGGAGGGAGAGAAAATGATATTGGGAAACTTAGAAATACAGTAAATTGTAGGAAATGGACAGAATGTATATGGACAACATGCTAATTTGCAAAAATTAATTATGAAAGCTGAGCCACAAAGGGAGAATCTTCTGGTAGACAGGAATATCATACAGACCTGGTTCTGTGTAAAGCTGAATATTTTCCAGGCTGTTACCAATATGAAAGTTGTTTGGTCAGTGAAACATAAATTAGTCAAACCATCAATCACCAGGAATGATTAGAAGAAAAAACAACTGGGAGAGAGGAAAGCATTATAGAAACAGAAAACCAGCTGTTTTTCTTGAAAACACACTAAATAGTTACACATATCCTTTACAAAGACTTGCACTATAACATAAGAACACTAATATTATTGATTCCTATGAATTATAAGATATTTCTAACATTGAAAAACGAACAAAACAAAGATGGTGGAAGACTCTGAAAATAACCAGAGAAATGAAGCAGGCCCATCTTATGTATAGAAAGCCTACACTACATTGGTGTACTCTGATTTCCCTTGACCTCTTTTTAACTTCATAAAGACAAGACTTAAAATGGACATCATACGTGAATTTCCCCGGGTTAAAAAAAAAATGAGATTTCAATTACAAAGTTCATTGCTTAAAATGAACAAGACATCTGAAAATAGCTAGACAGAGTAAATCAAAGTGGCTCATATGCTAACATAGATGATAGATAGATAGATAGATAGATAGATAGATAGATAGATAGATAGATAGATAGATAGATAGATAGATAGATAGATAGATGGCTATATAGACATATAGATATGGCCAGAAGATTATAGACTGTAACTCAAGTAGTTACTTTGGTCAGACTCAGTAAGCATTGATACTTTCATTATAATGTATCATGAATATCATGATTATAACAATGTCAGCCTCAAAAAATATTAAGTTTTAGTTGTTTCAACTCTTGTGCCAAACTTTAATTTAAATTTTTGACTATATTTAAAATTGCATAGTTCAATTAATAATACAAATTTATTTTGCTTTTCAATAATTTATACAATTTATGTTTTTTAAATCCCTCTCTCTCTGAGTGCAAAGAACTAATACATTTGTGATGTATTTCTTAATTACATCAATGCCAATAGTCATATTCAATATGAGGAGCAAGCTCTCGTAACCCACAAATTGAAATTCTTAGAGCAAACTGGCGATAATCAAAACCATAAACTTATTCTTTTAGCTATGAATAAGAATTAAATACATTTCTATACTAACTGATGAAACAAAAATGATAAATACTTTCATATTTTTAAGATCATCACACTTTTTTTAGTATATAAAATACTGTTTCATAAAGGATGCTGGTCACATAGTACTTTGGCATATAATGTAATAATCACATAGAAATGTAATAATTGACAATTTGAGATTAAACATATAGATAAAATCTATGATAAAATTAAAATATTTGTTTTACCATGAGTTATCACAGCTCTATAAACCAGGGAGTTTTCTTCAGTGGCAATGCAGCTGTGTCTATGGATGCTATTTAATGGAATAATTACAGTGGATAATGAGATAATTAGTATCTGTAAAAACTGTTATACAAAGTTCAATAATAATGGTAGAAATAAATGCTGATTTTACCCACAGTGAGTTAAATTATACCCAAGTCACTTAGTGTTTGGAATCTAAGTAGACTCCTACTTGGGAAAGGCAAGGAACATCAAATGAAGCCAATAGACTTTTCACTTTTTTCAGTGTAGGATGTCCTGTTTGTGGGAGGACTTTATTCACTAATAGGATAAAATCAATAGCTGGTAGTCAGTCTTCTCCTTAATACCCTGCCAGCTTTTCAGATCTCTCTTGCCCTTATTATGATAAGAAAGTCTCCACATGTACATATTCTTAAAAGCCAATTAAATAGTAAAGATAAAAGTTGAAAAGGATAAAGTAAAGAAGGAAGACTAAGGAGAAATAGTTGTGAGGTAAAATGAAGGAATAATACAGAAGTTCACAAACACATTGACTATCTCAATAAGATAAATAGAAGTCATAGAAAAATTAGAAAGGTAAGGAGAGCTAGAAAGGGGAATGAAAGTATACATGTGAAATAAATGGCAAGATGGGGAGTCTTTATCTGTGGAAGGTCAATATAGAAAAAGTGTATCTATATATGGTTTAAAAATCAATTAGTAATCATGTTATTATTATTGTTTATAAAACATATATAATGAATATGAGTGAATATTCTACAAATTTATATATAGTTGGAATGAAGTTATATAACTTAGATTTCCAATGTTTTCCCAAAGAATCATAGACTATCAAACAAAAAATATTCAGTGCTAGGCATGAGAAAAAAACAAAACAGGAGCTCTTTGTGTTGTTGGTCCAAACAGTCCAAGAACTACCCGAAACACAATAAGTTATTCCTGTGGTCCTCTGGTGTCAACCAGAAGTTGAAGGTAATAATGTATTCCTAAAGATGACATGATGTTTGGTCATAGGACTTAGGAAATTTGAGCTCTCTGTCACCTAACAGTTTTACAGTACTGAGGTTTCACAGTACTAAGCAGTATAATACAAACTGACAAAGACTGATACAACCAATATTCTATCCAGCTATAACCATTAGCTCTAGAACTGGACGTAATACTTGCTCAAAAGGAGAAAAATCATGCCGAGTACTGGAAATCTATCCAACCACCCAGGGCTAGTGAGATCATTGGTCATAGTGAAGAGCCTCATGGTGCACTTTACCAAACATGCATAATTACTAACCTCATCATAAACAGTTATATCTACTGATATGTGTAGCTTTCAACCTTCATTAAAGAAGTTTCTCTTTTTAGCAGACATTGACCATTACAGAAAACAACAACTGGTCAAGATTCAAAGAATACCTGATAGTGAGGTGACCAGCTACCATGGTTGTACCTACATCATAACTCCAAAACCTAAGGCTCAGGAATCACTATGTAAAAGTACCAAAAAAAAAAAAAAAAAAAAAAAGAGGAAGAACAGACAGAATGAAAATCAGCACAAAGCTGTCACTACATGACCTAAAGGACTTCAGATGCCTTCAGAAATAATTCCCAGACTCCCCCAGAAGCTATCAACCTCTTGGCTGACTTACTGGGTAAAGTGAACATAGTCACTGCTCTTTTCTATCTTAATGTTACATTTGAAAAACCCTGGAAAGGACTCCCTTTTCACATCCCGAGGATGGACCTTCTAAATGATCATTCAATACACTCAGACCCTGTGGACCCAAGAGATCATTTTACATCACCACAAGCTTCTCTTCTGTGTTTTGAGCTGCTATTTTCACTTACAATTTTCCTCAAATATTTATACACGAAAAGATCAAAGCTATCTACTGAATGACAGTATTATCATGCTGATTCTGCACTTCAATTTTTTCCATAACTCTGTTTGACTTCTACCTTGTATTGTACCTCATGTGCTATTATTTCATCTACTCTTCTACTACTTTTAAGTGGAACTACATTCTCTGCACTTCTGAGTTACTTTGCTTAATCCCCTCATCTGATTCATTTCAGTTTAAATGAGATCTTTTCAGAGCTCCAGTTTTGTGTAAATGCTGCCACTGTTTCCAAGGTTACCTAGCAACCCAATTGCAAGAAGAGAAACAAGTAGAGAGAGAAAAGTAGGAATGAAATAAGGCTTTGAAACCTTAAAACCTGGCCCTAGAGATTTCCTCCAGCAAAATCTTATCTCCTAGGCCTACTCAAACAGCACTAACAACTAGAAAAGAAGTTTTTGAAATGAAAGAGCCTATGGGTAACATTTATATTTCAATCACTACTAAAGTTTTCCCTCTGTGAAGCTTATAGAATCCTTATCATAAATTGTTAAAACCATACTATGTAGCAAAGCTAAATATTACCTTGTTATACCTCAAACTGATGACATAATTTTCAACATTTAAATTGCATCATTAATTAACTGTATCATGTTCTGTGCCAGAAAACGCTGAGTAGACACTGGCTGTATTCCATATAATGGTTTCTAGGCCCTTCTACTAATACCTCAAACCTTAATAATAACTGAGCATTTAGAACTAGGGTAAAAACAGTTTAATGGATGAGAAAACTAATTCACATTATCCACAGAAAAAGCATCAAGGACTTCATCATAAGCCAACTTGTTTGGAGCTCAACTTTAGGTCTTTTAAAGTTACACAGCTTTTCTTTTCTGTCTTTTATGTTTATAAGAATCATGAAGTCAAAGACTAGATAGATATACATATTTGTTGTGATTTGAATGTAAAATGTCTTCATAGATTTCTTTTGGTTGCTTTGTCCCCAAATCAAGCAGATAGTGCTATCTTTTGTTTTGTTTTGTTTTTCTTTATGTGTACCCTGTAGGATGTAGTGTATATATTCTTAAGTGTAGATGTGAACATGAGTGTATGCACATTCATATACAGGTGAAATGTAGATGTTTTTCTTTTTTAATTGCTCTTTACATATACTATTAAATAGATTCTCTCATAGGATCTGAAGCTCATTGATTCCTCTAGGGTTGACTAAGGGCTTGAGGGATATATTTGTCTCTGCCAGTATCAGTTTCATGTTTACAGATAAATGTCACCTTGTCTAGATTTTCGCTGAACTTCTGGGTAAACAAACACACGTCCTCAAGCTTTTAGTGGTAGCACATTACTTACTGAACCCTTTTCTCTGTAGATGCTGATTTGAAAGGTATCTTAGGAGGTCAATGGAGATGAGCTATGATCTTTTATAATCTTGCTTCATTGTCTCTTGGCTAGCCCTTCTCTCACCTTGACCCTTGAATCTTTAACTACCTCCAGAATAGTCTCCAGTATGTGCTTCTTTGTGTTTCATATCCACAGGTAGCACAGAAAAAGTGGTTGGACCCCAACACTGATGGGCCTGCTGCTGGCTTCTTCCATCTCCAGAGCACACATATGTGGGGGTTTCTCGAAGGACACTCCTCAGCTTCAGTGTACACACTCTAAGTCCCACCCTCCAAGGCCTTTTCTTAGACACAGTTTAGATTCGCCAGTCCCTTGTCTCTACATTTTGGTAATCCCTCCTCCTGTGTCTCTAAGGTGGGGGTATCCAAGGAGTCAAGCCCTGGCTGCTAACTTACAGAGATCAAAGACAAGGTATGGCCACCAGATATAAGGTGGGTGGCCCCTGTTGTGGACCAAGCTACATCCCCAGTGGCGGAGAGTACTTGCCAAGTCACTTTCGTGGGGTTGTGGGGGTTGCTGAGGCTGAGCACAAGAAGGAAGATACACCATAGCCATCTCATGGTTTTTCTGGCCTTGCAGAAGGGTGGGTGATCTTGAGCTTGAGGGGGTTGCTCAGGTGTCTAGCTGCTATCCAATTGGCATCAGGCCCAGGTACTGTACTGAAATGAGTAATGTGAACCTTGACAGTTACTCTATCTGCTTTTATGGCGGTGGGGGTGGTCAACAACACCAGGAATGGACCTTTCCACTTTGCTTCCAAGTTTTCAGCATGATGCCTCTTAATACATAACTCAATTTCCAACTTGGTACTCGTGTGGAACCCCTTGGGTACCTGCATTATACAGGGCACTAAATTTAGGCCACAATTCCTGGTCACTGATCTGGAAAGCTTCCAATCGAGCCATAAAATCCCTGTCAGCCTGAAAAGTCACTCTAGGGGGTCAAGAGCCAAGATCAAGGGAATGGGGATCCCATACCGGATCCCAAAAGGGGTCAGGATAAAATGGTAGGGTGTGTCGAAGGCTTGAAACAGGGCCAGGGGACAGAACATCACCCAGTCAGTGCCAGTCTCCAAGGACAATTTAATTAAGGTCTCTGTTAGGGTTCTGTTCATTCTTTCTACCTTCCCTGAGCTCTGGAGATGGTATTCCCAATGGAGCTTCTAATTAGCCCTCAATATCTCTGTCAATCCCTGACTTGTTTTAAGAGACAAATGCAGGACTGTTGTTCGATCTAGTTATCTTGGGCACTCCGAACCTTGGGAAAATTTCCTCTGATATCTTCTTGGCTACCACAGTAGCTCTTTCTTGCTTGGTGGGGAAAGCCTCAACCCATCCAACGAAAATATCCACAAACACTAGAAGGGATTTGTAACCATATTTTCCTGGCTTAACTTCAGTTAAACCAATATACTCCAGTTCACTCAGCCCTAGGCCCTTTGCTGTGTTTACTCCTGGCTGCATAAGCATTCACTTGCTGGCATATCTCTCACTGTTCTAATCTTTCTGGCCCAAAACCTAAAGTTCATTATATACTTTAGATCCTTTAACTGCTTAGACAAGCTTTTTATCCCCTAAATTAGTCCACATGCGCTTGCTTTCTGGGGAGTATAGATTTTTCTTCTTGTGTTCGCCATTGTCTTTCCTTTTCTAGGCAATATTTGGTAGAGTGGCTAGCAGTATAGGACTTTTCTTCTTCTGTATATTTTAAGTGAGGCTATCTCTTAGTCCAACCCATTCCCCTGCAAGTGTTTCTTGAAGGTCTACAACCAGAATAGCCTGCATAGCCACTTCTCGAACCACTTAATTTGCCTGGTTATTGTCACTGAGTCTCTTCCCTGGCAATGAATGAACTGGGCAATGAATAATATACACAGTTGCTGGCTTCATCTGGGTATCCAAAAGAGTCAAGATTTCCTGTTTGTTTTTTATTTATTTTTCCTCTGATGTAAACAGTCCTCTCTCTTGGTATATAACCCCGTGGACACGGCTTGTGCCAAAGGCATACCTGCTATCTGTGTAGAGGTTAATTTTCTTGCCAGTCCCAAGTTGCAAGGCTTTGGTAAGGGCAATTAGCTCTGCTATCTGCACAGACATACTACCAGGTAAACATTCATCCCAGATGATATTGGTATCATCCACCACAGCAGCACCTGCTTGTCTCTGACCTTCATACAGAAAACTCCTCCCATCTGAAAACCAGATAGCCCTGGCTCCCAAAAGGGGTGGGAATGGTCTTTTCATTCAAAGGTGGAGTATTCTTGACTTTGCTGTGCCAAGAGCAGGCAGAAGAAATCATCTTTCAAGTTAAGGCCATGTACCAAATTCTGGAAGGTGGCAAAGAACTCAACATAGTGCAGGGGTTAGGCACAGTAGGGTGAATATCAGCCACTCTGTGGTTTACCTCTCATAGGTCCTGGACTGGGCAGGAATTGTTAGTGCCCAGGTTCTTAACTGGCAGGAGCGGTATGTTCCAGGCTGAACAGCATTTATGCAACATCCCAAGCTGGAGGAACGTGGGGATGTGTGGCTTAATTCCTTCTCATGCCTCTCGAGATATAGGGTATTGTCTGAGAGACACTGGGGTACTTCATCATCCAATCTGGTAGTCAGAATGTTTATGGGCTCTCCTTTTGGGCCAGTTAGTTGTGGCCTGTTGGGCAGGAAATGTATTTGGGCCCCCATCTTGGAGAGTAAGTCTCTCCCCAACAGAGGGTAAGGACAGTCTGGGATGACCATAAATGAATGGGATACCCAGCCCATCCCTAGGTCCACTGTTCTTGGGGTAGTCAATGAATACATTTTGGTGCCAGTGGCTTCTGACCTCTCTTTTTGGGCCCAGTGGCCCTGCTCTTTGCAGTATGCATATTGATATTTTTTGAGAGGTTTTCTATCCCTCCTGTTCGAAGGGATCATTTCTTCCCTACTCTCTCTAACTACAGTGGCCAAGTTTCTATGTAAATTTCTTTCCTGTCTTTTTTCTTTCTTTATCTCCCTTTATCTTTTTTCTTTCTCTTTACTCCTCCTCTTCTGTTTCCCTATTATGGTAAACCTTCTCAGCAACCATCACTAAATTCCTCAATGACTTATCCTGCAATCCCTCTAGCCTCTGAAGCTTTTTCCTAATATCTCTACTAGTCTGGTCTATAAAAGCCATAGTCACAGTAGCTTTGTGCTCCTTGCTGATATCATAGGGTGTATATTGGCAGAATGCCTCTATGACATGCTCTAGAAAGGCAGCAGGAAGCTCATCTGGTCGCCGTCTAACCTCATGTACCTTAATCAAATTTGTGGGTCCCTGGGCAGTTGCCTTGAGACCTGTCAACAGAGCCTGGTGGTAGATTTCCAGGTGTTCCTTACCTTCTGTCATATTAAATTTCTAGTCAGTTCTAATCAGGAAAAACCCACTGTCAATGACAGCCTGGTCAATCGATGGTGCTCCCATTTGGTGCCCCCAGATGGTGTCCAAGGGAACATTCTTTCTGACATTCTGCATTAGCCTCTCCCACTCTTAAGTCATAAAGAGCACTCTCAGGAGTTGTTGGATATCATCCCAGGTGGGCTGATGAGTAAATAAAACAGTCCCAAAGAGATTAATTAGCCCCTTGGTGTTGCCTGAAAGGGGGTGGGTGCTGAGCCTTCCAGTTGTACAAGTCGGCCAAAGAGAAAGGCCAATATTGTATAGCTTGATTGCCCTTATTATCTAGAGGCCCATATGCCCTCAGAGGGAGAACCACTGTGGTACCAGAAGAAGTGGCTCTCAGACTTGGGTCCCCCTGGCAGGATGGGGAAGTTGGGAGTCTCCTCCCATTTCTCCCTCTAGTATAAGGGGGTACAATGGTACCAGTCCTATACGGGCTGAGGATCCCAGGACTGGTGCTGACTCTGGCAAGGCTGTGGTGGCAAGCATAGGGAGATATGGAGGAGGAGAGTCTTGGAGCAACAGGTCTGATGTTGAAGGGTCTTGGAGGATTGACTTCTCAAGTCCAAATCCTTTCTCCTGTGTTTCCTTTTTCCTGATGGCCAGAAAATGCAAGGTTTGTCTTGGAGAAATAAAATGGCTTTTAATACATAGGGTGGGGGGAGGGTCCTCCACTAGATTCTTCCAGGTAAATATATAGGGCACTTGATTTGGGTGCCACAGGTTCCAGACAATATTTGTGGACTACCTGAAGATCAGTTGATCTAGGGGTGGGCCGGGTATCCCACTCATTCATGGTCATCTCAGAATGCCCCTATCCCTTCCTGGGCCATGATCTACTTACCAAAATAGGTGCCCAAGTACATTTCCTTCCAGAAAGCCAGACTATCTGGGGCCCAAGAGGAGAGCCTATATAGGTATTGACAGTTAGATTAGAAGATGAATATAAGTTATTTGAGACCAATCAAGAAAAGCCTTTGAAGGTAGATTGATGGCTCCAAAATTTTTCTCAAGAATGGGCTGAGACAGGTTGGATGGGAAAAGCTACACAACAGCCTCCCATTCATGTGGAGTTAAAAGCCATGGCCATCCTGATATCAATATGCCAGTATCTTATTCCTTTAGAAGCTTGGGAGAGAATAAGACCATACATCAATAGGCTCTTGGATTTGGGTATCCTCTGAGAATGCCAGTTGGAATGGAAGACTCTGCTTCTGCCTGTCAAAAAACCTGGCACTCAGGACTACTACCCACTAGAGTATCCAAGAGAGGTAAACCGGAGGGTAACTAACATCCATCTCACAGTGCCCAACCCATATACTCTATTAAGCTCCTTGCCACCCACTAGGACATGGTATACCTTTCTGGACCTCAAAGATGCCTTCTTCTGTCTGACCCTGGCCCCTCAAAGTCAACAGTACTTTGCCTTCAAATGGAAGGACCCTGAGAAGGGAACTAATGGACAACTCACTTGGACTTAGCTGCCCCAGGGGTTCAGAAATTTGCCTACCATCATTAACAAGTTCCTCCATCATGATCTTGCACTGTACCTTGTGTCAAACCCCTAAGTAACTCTTTTACAGTATATTGATGACTTGCTGATAGCTGCTGAGACCAAGGAGGAGTGTCTTGAGGGCACCAAATGATTACTGTTAGAACTGAGTATTCTAGGCTACAGAGCTTCTGCCAAAAAGGCCCAGATTTGTCAACAAAAGGTAAAATACTTGGGGTACCTGCTAGAAGTTGGGAAGCACTGGCTATCAGAAGCAAGAAAAGAGACTATTCTCCATATCCCTGTCCCAAAAACCCCCAAACAAGTACAGGAGGTTTTGGGCATGGCTGGCTTCTGTAGACTCTGAATCCCAGGGTTTGCAGAGTTAGCTGCCCCACCTTTTCCCCTTAACTAGAACTGGACAACCTTTCTACTGGGGGAGGAGAGAACAGCAAGCCTTTGAGGTCATAAAGCAGGCACTACTAGAGGCCCCTGCATTGGGGCTACCTGACACAATAAAGCTTTCCACCTTTACGTGGCAAAACATGGAGGTATGGCCAGGAGGGTGCTGATGCAGTCACTGGGCTCATGGAAGTGCCCCATTGCCTATTTGTCCAAAAAGTTAAACTCGGTGGCCTCTGGGTAGCCCACCTGCCTAAGAATAGTGGCTGCAGTGGCAGTCTTGGTCAAGGATGCTGACAAGCTGACCTTGGAACAAAATTTGACTATAACAACACCCCATGCCCTCAAGAGTGTGGTATGTCAGTCCACTTGACCAGTGACTTACTAATGCATGGGTGATGCACCATTACCAGACTTTGCTGCTGAACTCTGATAGGATAACCTTTACAGCCCCAGCGACCCTCAATCCGGCCACCCTGCTTCATGACCCCAATGGTGAGCTGCCTGCCCATGACTACACACAGATACTGGCAAAGTAACAAGGCTGGAGAAAAGATTTAACTGACCAGCAACTCCCCTATGCTGAAGTCACCTGGTTCACTGATGGCAGCAGAATGGACATCTGCAGAATGGACAGCGCAGGGCTGGAGCAGCTGTGGTAGACGAGCAACAAGTGGTCTGGGCAGAACCACTCCCACCAGGAACATCAGCTCAAGAGGAAGAACTGATAGCCACAACCAAAGCCCTAAACCCTGGGGGCAGGGAAAAGGTCAACAGCTATACAGACAGCAGGTACTCTTTTGCCACCACCCATGTACAGGGAGCAATAGACCAACAAAGAGGACTTTTGACATCAAGTGGAAAAGAGATCAAGAATAAAGCTGAAACTCAGGCCCTCTTAAGTGCCCTCCTCAGACTGACCAAGATAAGCATTATTCACTGCCCAAGCCACCAAGAAGGAGAAAGTCTTATAGCCAAAGGAAGTAACCTGTCAGATGAGACTGCCAAAGAGGTAGCCCTTGGAGACCCTGTGCCAATGTTAGTCCAAGAAGCCCAAGAGTGGCATTGGACTAAGGGTTGGCCTCACGTGGACTACACTGGGGAGGAAGAGGCCCAGATATCCAGTTACCCCACGAATTAATATCTCAACAGTGAGGGCCAATGGAAAACACAAGAGGAACAAGTTATACTACCTCAGGACCAGGTCCGAGGCCTCCTACGACAAATGCATAAATGGACTCACCTGGGTAACAAAAATTGGTTAAAGCCATTAAGAGATCTAACATGTTTATCATGAAGTTAAGATACCTAACTGAGGAGATAGTAAGGAACTGCAGAGTCTATCAACAGGTGAATGCCTATCACACCATGGTTAGTGCAGGAAAGAGACCCAGGGGAAATAGACCAGGCATGTTTTGGGAAGTAGACTTTACAGAAATCATATCTGGAAAATGCAGGTATAAGTATTTGCTAGTTTTCATAGATACCTTCTCAGGATGGGTAGAGGACTTCCCCACCAAACAAGAGACAGCTTCTGTCATAGCCAAGAAGATCCTGGAAGAAAACTTTCCTAGATTTGGAGCAACCAAGGTAATAGGTTCAGATAATGGGTCCCCCTTTGTGTCCTAGGTAAGTCGGGGTCTTGCAAAGATATTGGGGACCAATTGGAAACTTCATTGTACATATCATCCCCAGAGCTCAGGACAGTTAGAAAGAAAAAATAGAACTTTAAAAGAGACCTTAACCTTAGAGACTATCAGTAACTGGGTGGTGCTCCTTCCCCTGGCCTTTTTCAGAGCTAGAAACATCCCCTACCAAATAAATTTGACCCCTTTTGAAATCCTCTATGGAGGATTCCCTCCTCTTGTGCCCCCTGTTCCTGACCTCAAGATTTCGAAGCGAGGTGACCATGAGCTTATAAAGAGACTGTTGGCCCTCAAAAAAGTGCAGAGGGAAATATGGTCCCAGCAATCTGCCCTAATGCCCCAGGAACAACTGAAGTACCACACCAGTTCCAGGTTGGTGAAGCTGTCTATGTCCACCAACATAAGACCCAGTCCCTGGAACCTTACTGGAAGGGCCCCTATCTGGTGCTGCTGACGTCTACCATGACCATCAAGGTAGATGGCATAGCTGCCTAGATACATGCTTCCCACATGAAACCAGTGACCTTTCCACCCCCTGTATACCACCCATCTTGGAGTATAAAGAAGACAGACCATCCAGAAGATCCTCCTAAACCTTGTAGAAGTCCTAATCCTACTACACCAGTCAAGATTGGTTGCCAGGCACAGCCCACATCAACCTGTTAAACTTACTTGGCTTGTATTGTTGACCCTGGCCTGCGATGAAGTAGCCAGAGTGTCTCAAAGTCACCCCCCTTATACTTGGTGGCCAGATCTGATGTTTGACCTTTGTTAGCTGACTTCTGAATTGGACTCTGGGAATATTCCCACTCACCATTCATCCAACCTTCTCTTACATGACAACTCACAACAGGCTTAGAATGCTGAAGTGGGGTGTGGTAACCAGTTTTCTCATTGTGCCCTACTGACTAGTGATTTCTGCTCCAGGGCCCTCTCCCTACAAGTAGGTCAGAAAAGTTTAGATGTGGGGGGAGCAGACCAATTCTATTGCAAGGCTTGGGGATGTGATACCACTAGACAGTTCCATTGGAAACCATCCTCTTCCTGGAACTTAATTACTGTCACTAGAAACTCTTCTATTTTCCCCAATTGTGCTAGTTATAAACAGGTACAAGCATCCCTGTGTGAGAGCTCAGGAGCCTGTAACCCCATACAGATTCAGTTTACTCAGAGAAGAAAAAAAGTCAGAGAAGGCTTGTTAAAAGAAAAAACATGGAGACTCTGTATAGGATATACATGTCTGGACATGATAAGGAACTCTTTTTTACAGTCAAGCTGTAAAAAGGTAGAGACTCCCACTACTCCCATCAGGCCCAACAAAAAGAAAAAAGAGGCCATGGGCTACCCCAATCCAAACCCCTGGCACCTACCCAGAGAAGGCCAGCTATGAATAGAACCCCCAACAGCCAGGTAGAACCTCCTCTCAACCCCTCCAAACTGGCCCCACTAACAGGACTCATTAACAAAACCTTTTTAGTTCTTAATGAGTCTAGACTTGAAAAGACTCAATCCTGCTGGCTCTGCTATGATATATCTCCTCGCTATTACAAGGGAGTTGCTTTTACCTCCTCCTCTGTTAGTTTATCCAATAAATCCTCATCCTGTCATTGGGCTCAAAAATCAGGAGTAGAACTAACCCTACAAGAAGTAAAAGGTACAGGACTCTGCCTTCTTCAAGTCCCTTCTACACCTTAGCTTTTCTGTAAAGAGACCTATTCCTCTCCCTTAACTGCTTCTTATGCCTGAGAACCGGTGGTGGCCCTGCTCCACTGGACTGACCGCCTGTGTCCACCTCACAGTCCTAAATTTATCTAAAGATTTTTGCATCCTGATACAACTGGTACCCAAGCTACTTTATCATTCTGCTGAAGAAATGTTAGGTGGGATGTGCCACCTATCATGCCAAGCTGTCGTGCCAAGTGGTAGCCCATTGCCACCATAACAGTCTCCCTCCTATTAGGCTTAAGTGCTGCAGAAGCAGCAATGGGAGCTACCTTCCTGATGTCACAAGGAAAAAATTATCAGGATCTCAGGGCTGCCATAGATTTAGACATAGAAAAGCTTGAAGAATCGATTACCCACCTCCAAGAGTTGCTGACCTCAATTTCTGAGGTAGTGTTACAAAACAGGGGTGGATTAGATCTCTTGTTTCTCCAATAGGGGAAACTCTGAGCATCCCTTAAAGAAGGATGCTGTTTTTATGCAGATAACTCAGGAGTAGTCAAGGATTCTATGGATCAGGTCAGAGAGAGATTAGCTAAGAGAAAGAGAACGAACTCAGAGCTGGTTTGAAACAGTACCACAGCTCCCCGTGGTACACTACTCTGGTTTCCATCCTACTTTTACCTTTATTACTAACCTTTGGCCCTTGAATTTTAAATTGATTGATAACCTTTATTAAGAACTCCTAGGTGCCATCCAGCTGATGGTTCTACATCAACAGTATCAACATCTAGGCACTGACAACCAGGCACAGGATTTCAGTTAAATAGCTTCTAGCTCTAAGATTGGAGCTATATACACGAAAAAAAGAGGGGAATGTAAAGTCCATGGAAAATTACCCCCTGATCCCCTCCCTTTCCAGAAGGGTGAGGCCACACAGTCCCCAGAAAAACCACGAGATTCTTCCCTTTCCAAAAAGGGTAAAGAAAAAAACCTTGAGTTATCAGACACATGAAGCCATCTGACAACAGATAGCTCCTGTTAGAGGGTCTCCCACAACCCGTCAATGCTAACCAACCAGTTTATCACCAGAAACACCTGCCCTTTCAAACTCTACATATGCTTCTGCCCAAGTGTATTCTTGGCTGCCTCGTCTCCAGCATGAGCAAGCAGCCCCAATGCATTAGACTAATTAATTAAATGCTCTTGTGATTGCAGCAATTACCCTCCAAGAGTTTCCTATTGGGGTCTTAGTAGTATAGCCTTTAGGCTTCACAGTGCCTGTTGTCTTTTCCCCTTCAATCAGTCTAGTTAGTGGCTACTCAGGCATCTCCTCAAATCCCAGATAAACCCCCAAATGTAATACCCCCTACCCTTGGTCAGTGGTACTTACTTTGAGATGCTCCTGAGTGAGACACCTAGATGCAGATCGATGCAAAAGCAAAAAGGGAACTTCAATTATTCCCTTAAACCTGGATAATTATTACAAGCAGTTTTTATATTTTTTAGGGATACAGGTTATATCAGCAAGATGACAGTTCAAACTTATTGGCTAAGCATACTGACCTTTAAATCTATTGGCTAGAAAGCATGGGTTCATCGTGAGATGCATTTGAACTCTACCTGGAACTTTCCAGAGGGTCAGGTGACTGTCAGTACATTCTGCAATTTTTCTGAGAATTTTTGCTCAAGAATGTTCCTATGGGTGGAGAATGGAACTTGGCCTAACCTTGATCCCAGTTGGGAAGGGGAAGCTGTAAGGAGAGTGTGGAACTGGAAAAATCACTTAGAGTCTCTCAGGTGTAGGAGAAGGAAGAGAAGGAGAAATGACTTAAGTAACTTTAGTTAAAATTTAAAAAGAAAAGAGAAAAATTTAATCTCTAAATTAATTTTTCTATATTCTTGATAAAAGTGAGGCAGAAAAATATTTATTCTGCAATAAATGCATCTTCTAAATTGTGTACATTTAAATCATATACATTTACAATGAAGAACTCTTTTAAGTAAATGCTGATACTCACATACATTATTACTCCTGAGTTCCTTTAAGGAAATATCTGAATGCTGTCATTACCTCTTAGCAGCTGGAAGATGGAGATAATTTTACACTGAAGTAAACCTTCTATTATACCTCACCTTTCTGAGTCATCTTCCTACTTGACTCTCAACAGTCTGTGAGTAATTGTGTAATGAGCAGAAACATATTTCTCCTATTAAATGTGATCTTTGCTCTGAATGCATTTTCTGATAGCATGGACCAGAGAAACCTGTTTACCAATCTTCTTTTATCTTACTGAACTCATTGCCAGGTGCACAGAACAGTTTTTCAAATATATCTAAACATGATCTGAAATCCACAATTAAATATTTTATAATTTTTGCATAAACATCTTAAATATACAAGAAATATTAGATATATTTTAAGTATTTCTGTTTAAAAGTGATCTTCTTTTACAATGATATATACATGTGTATATAGTAGTATCATTGATAAAGCCACCCTGCATAAATTCTAATTTCAAAGTGAGGTCATTTCTCAACACACCATATTAAAGTCACTTGACAGATTTTTTTTCTCTTCCTTTCAATGAAATCACAGAATAAGTCATATTATTTATTAAGGAATTTAGTGATGAAATTCAGATTCCTACATTCACATTTAAATTCTCTGGGACTTGCTATACTTAGAATTCTTGATCACATGACTTAGTGCTTGATTTAGTGCAGCAAGTACCAGACAGTGGGGTTGAATTCTTCACAAACATGACCTCTTTGACCAATCCATAGAAATGAAGCTCATATCATTTTATTCCTCTGCTCAGCTTTATCTTTCCACAGAGTTTACTCTTTCTCTAATTAGTTCAGATGGAAATTTCATGAGAACTTTCTCTATCCCAATACCCAAAATAATGCATATAATAAAATAGACATCCTCATCAAATACTGTATTTAGTGAATGACTCAAATTACTAATGAATTTAATGTTTTATAAATTATGTTTCATAAAACAAAACATTTGAAAACACACACATACAAACACCTACATTCCTAGCGAGGTTTTCTTACATCTAAAGTACATTATTTTAAAAATCTTTCATGATACACAGAAAGAGTATACAAATTAATGGAGTGACAAGAGTTGTTCACTACATGACTATGCTATAAAAATATTTTTAATTAATTAATAGATACTGCTAGAAACTGAAAAGGTGGAGAACAGAGACAATAAAAATAATTAAAAGAGACCTATGTCAGTCAGAAAAACACATACACCCACACACACTTTTGATGCTGTCTGTATCTAGAACATCATTTTCTGATCTGGTGCAGTGAATCCTTACCCCTATACCTTCTTTATGATGTCTATAGTGTTTGACCTTATGCTCATGTGTTACATTTTAGTCAGGTTTTCTCCAGGCTGTTAAAATTTCAATTTTATTGCTTATATATGATTCTAAGAAGTATAGTTTCGCCCAGGCGGTGGTAGCACACGCCTTTAATCCCAGCACTTGGGAGGCAGAGGCAGGTGGATTTCTGAGTTCGAGGCCAGCCTGGTCTACAGAGTGAGTTCCAGGACAGCCAGGGCTACACAGAGAAACCCAGTCTCGGAAAACAAAAAAAACAAACAAACATAAAAAAGAAGTATAGTTTCTTACTATAACACCGTACAATAATTTATATTGAGAATTATGCTCAAATTTGAAATTGGTGCCATGATGTTCTGATCTTTTATGACTTTTTTCAGTCCTTCTAAGTTCTTTGGATTAATATTTAAATTTTAAGGATAAATGTGGAACAGTTGGAGGGTAGATGAGGGAGGGAAAAAATAAAATCTGCAGTGTAAAATGAATAAATAAATGACAAAAATTAAAAAATTAAGAGATCATACATGTTAGTGCAGACTAAAATACAGCACAAAATTTTCAATGACCATAAATGGAGGAAAAAAGATATTCCATGACAATGCAAAACCTTAAACAATATAATTTTATGGATCCAGCCCTACAGAGGATACAAGAAGGAAAAACTCCAATACAAGAAGAATAACTATACCCATGAGAATAGAAGAAATGCATAATTCCACACCAGCAAAACCGCATTGATCATTACTATCTCTCTACATAAATGATCTTGATTCCCCAATAAAAAGACACAGGCTAACAGAGTGGAAGCCTAAACAAAATCAGAAAAGAAAAGTAAGACATAATGAGAAACACCTAGGAAATTTAAAGGATTATTCAGTGTTTACAACATTGAAAAATGTAAATAAAGTGGATGATTTAGTAAACAGATACCAATTACCAAAATTAAATCATAATCAGGTAAACTAAACAGTCCTGTATTCCCTAAGCAAAATGAAGCTGTCATTAAAATCTCCCAACCATAAAAGCACAGAGTCAGATGGACTTGGAATTCTAACAAACTTTCAAAGAAGAGGTAATACCAATACTCCTCAAACTATTACACAAAATAAAACAGAAGGAACATTACCAGTCCCATACTATTAGGCTACAATTACCCTGATACATAAACTACACAAAGATTCAACCAAAGAGAGAGAGAGAGAGAGAGAGAGAGAGAGAGAGAGAGAATCTCAGATCAGTTTTTCTTATGAATATTAATGTAAAAATATTCAACACTATCATATCAGCTGCAAATAGTGATATTTGGACTTCTTTCTTTCCAGTTTGCATCCTTCTGCTCTCCTTTTGTTGCCTAGTTGCTCTACATCAACTACTATATTAAATAGATAGGGAGAGAGTAGGCAGCCTTGTCTAGTCACTGATTTTAATGGGCTTACTTAAAGTTTTTCTCCATTTAGTTTGAAGTTGGCTACTGATTTGCTGTATATTGCTTTTACTATGTTTAGTTATGGGCCTTGAATTCCTGATCTTTCCAAGACTTTTAACATGAAGGGATGTTGAATTTTGTCAGATGATTTTTCAGCATCTAATGAAATAATCATCTGGGTTTTTTTGTTGAGTTTGTTTATCTAGTGAATTATGTTGATGGATTTCTATATATTAAACAATCCCTGCATCCCTGGGATGAAGCCTACTTGATTTTGGTGAATGATCATTTTGATGTGTTCTTGGATTCAGTTTTCAAGAATTTTATTGAGTAATTTTTCATCGATGTTGATAAGGGAAATTGGTCTGAAGTTCTCTTTCTTTGTTGGTCTTTGTGTAGTTTAGGTATAAGACTAATTGTGGATTCATAGAACAAATTGGGTAGTGTTTCTTCTATTACTATTTTGTGAAATAGTTTATGTTGGTGGGATTGCAAGCTTGTACAACCACTCTGAAATCAGTCTGCCTGTTCCTTGAAAAATTGGACATAATATTAACTGAGGACCCAGCAATACCACCCTTGGGCATATATCTAAAACATTCATCAACATATAACAAGGACACATGCCCCACTATGTTCATAGCAGTCTTATATATAATATAATAGCCAGAAGCTGGAAACAACCCAGATGTTCTTCAATAGAGGAATGGATACAGAAAGTGTGGTACATTTACACAATGGAGTACTACTCACCTGTTAAAAACAATGAATTCATGAAATTCTCAGGCAAATGGATGGAGTAGAAAATATCATCCTGAGTGAGGTAACACAATCACAAAAGAACACACATGGTATGCACTCGCTAATAAGTGGATATTAGCCCAAATGCTTGGAATACCCAAGATGCAATTCATAGACCACATGAAGCTCAAGAAGAAGAAAGACCAAAGTGTGGGTGCTTTGGTCCTTCTTAGAAAGGGCAACAAAATACTCATAGGAGCAAATACAAAGTGTGGAACAGAGACTGAAAAAAAGGCCATCCAAAGACTGCCCTACCTGAGGATACATCCCATATACTCACCAAATACAAACACTATTATGGATGCCAAGAAGTACATGCTAACAGAAGCTTGATATAGTTTTCTCCTGAGAAGCTTCGCCAGAGCCTGAGAAAGAGAGAGGCAGATGCTTGCACCTAGCCAGTGGACTGAGCACAAGGTCTCCAATGGGGTCCCCAATAGATGAGTTAGGAAAAGGACTGAAGGAGCTGATGGGGTTTGTAACTCCATAGGAAGAACAATAATATCAAACAACTAGACCCCCCCCCAAAGCTCCCAGGAATTAAACCACCAACCAAAGACTACACATGGAGTGACCCATGGCTCCAGCTGCATATGTAGCAGAGGATGGGCTTGCTAGTCATCAATTGGAGAAGAAGCCTTTGATCCTATGAAGGCTCGATGCCCCAGTGTAGGGGAATTTGAGGGCAGGAAGGCAGGAGTGAGTCAGTTTGTTGGGGAATACCCTCATAGAAGCAGGGGAGGTAGGATATCATAGGGGGTTTCTGGAGGAGAGGAACGGGGAAAAAGGGATAACATTTGAAATGTAAATAAAGAAGATATCCAATAAAAAATATACTCAACAAAATACTGGCAAACAAAATCCAAGAACACATCAAAGACATCATCCATTATGATCATGTAAGCTTCATTCCAGGGATGCATGCAGATGTGTACTAATATAGTAAAGTCCATTAACATAATCTACCATATTAAAATATAATTAAAAATTATATGATCATCTCATTTGATGCAGGCAAGCCTTCTACAAGATCCAATAGCTCCTCATTTTAAAAGTCTTGGAGATATCAGGGACACTATGCATATACCTAAACACATCAAACACAATTATATAGCAATCCAATAGACAATATAAAATAAAATGGAGAGAACTCTAAAGCAATTCCACTAAAATCAGGAACAGAACAAGGCTGTCCACACTTCCCCTATTTCTTCAGTATAGTACTTGAAGTCCTAGAGAGGACAATGATATACAACTCAAGCAGATCAAATGGACACAAATTTAAAAGGAAGAAGTTAAAGTACCACTATTTTCAGATATTTTTATATACATAAATCACCCCAAAAGTTTTATCTGAGAACAAACAACTGATATGTATCTTTTGCAAAATGACTGTATAGAAAATTAATTCAAAGAAATAAGTAACTCTCCTTTCTACAAATGATAAGTTGTCTGGGAGAGAAGACAGGGAGACAACACCTTCACAATAGCCACTAATAATACAAAACATTTTGGAATAACTCATTCTACACAAAGCCAAAGATTTATGTGACAAAAATTTCAAATCTTTGAAGAAAAAAATCTGAGAAAGATATCAGAAAATAGAAACATATGGTATGGTCATGGATTAACATAATTGAAATGGTCATCTTATAAAAAGCAATCTACAGATTCAATGCAATTTTCATAAAAAGTCCAACTCAACTTTTTATATTCTTTGAAAGAACAGTTTGCACCTCAACAGGAAGAAAACAAAACATCACCAACAACAAGAACTAAAAACAAAACAACAGAATAGTTAAAACAGTCTTGTATAATAAAAGAACTTCTGGAGCTATCATCATCCCTGATGTCAAGCTGTATTACAAAGTAAAAGTAATAAAAACTGAATGGTTTAGAAACATTCAGGCTGATCAGTGAATTTGAATGGAAGGTCCAGAAATATACCCAAACCTATGGAATCTAGATTTTTGCTAAAGAAATCAAAACCATACAATGGACAACAGGAAGCACCTCAACAAATTGTGCTAATCTAACTGGATGTCTGCATATAGAAGAATGCACATAGATCCATATCTATCACCCTGCACAAAACTCAAGTCCAAGTGGATGAAATACCTCTATGTAAAACCAGACAGACAGCTGCTAAATCTAATAGAACAGAAAGTGGGAATAGCCTTGAACTCATTGGTACAGGAGACAACTTCCTGAACAGAACACCCATATCTCAGGTACTAAGATAAACTGTAGGCTTAAATTATTTTTAAATCTACTTTTAATAAGGGTTTTCAAATGCTATGACCCCATTTCTAGCCCATTATCCAAAGGTAGAGGAGAAAAAACTGCAAATAGGACAAGGGGATGTCCTATTAGAACTACTTTTAGAAGTAGTTCCTTGGGCAGAATACCAGTAGCCCAGTTCAGTAGTGTCAGGCTAGTAGACAGAAAGCAGCAGTTGCATGATCCAGGAGAATTGGCAGTAGTCAGCAGGAGAGATCAGGACTATCCCAGATGCAGAATTGGCAGTAGTCAGCAGGAGAGACCAGGACTATTCCAGATGCCAAAAGAAGTCGTCTTCTGTGCCTCTCTCAACTATATGAAGATCAGCAAACATGAAGATGTGAAACCAATGCAACGCAAGGCTAGCTATACAAGCATGCCATTACTGTCTGCAGAGTCCTATTTATACTCTCTGCATTCATCACATGTCTTCACATGGATTTTACTGTAACAAAGCACCATGTAAGTTGGCCTCACCAAGAGATTCTTTATCACATGATCCAACCAGAAACTTCCACTTTCATCAACAATAAGTAAATGGTACCTCATGAAACTGAAAATTTTATATAAGACAAAAGACACCATCGATTGTTTGTCTTCATACCAGAGCACAGCCTTCAGGCCATGCAGGGAAGCAGATAGAAGTGTAAAGATCCTTAGCTAGGCTGAAATGACAAATTCATCTTGGTTCTGTCTCAGCCTAAAAGGTCAAAGTATTGCAACATTTTAAGTGGAAGCCAGGGTGAGACAGGTGGCTGCATCTCTTCCACTACTGTTGCAGCTCCAACAGCAACTGGAGGTGGAGCCACTAAGCCAGTGGCTACATGTAGTGGCAACCAACAGTAGTGAGTAGCCACAGTAGGAAGTCAAGTGGCTGCAGTGAAACTGTGAGCTGGCCTACAGGATGCATCCAAGGCCCAGTGACAAATGCTTTGGGAGAGCAAACTCTTCCCTTGAGTGTTACAGCTTAAGAAGACAGGCACCTGTCATTCTGATAAGAATGCTTTCCTTACCTCTCAGAGGCACAGAGCTTTTGGGGCTGCTTGGCAAGAATCTGACATGGGCCAAGGACAAGGAAATGGGCTGCTTGGTAGGAATATGACATTGGCCAAGGACAAGGAAGTAGGCTTCAGGCAGGAATCTGACATTAGGCTAGAACAAAAAAGTAATTTCAGACAGGAATCTAGATATTAGGGTAGAGCAAAGAAGTAATTTCAGACAGAAATCTAAATTTTAGTCTAGAACAAGGAAGTAGGCTTCAGACATGAAAATGACTTTGAGCTAGGACAGGGAAGTTGGCTCAGATAGTTTGGTCATCCTGATAAGCCTTTAGAAACACTGATCATAGGAGTGTACCTGGAATTTTGTTTATTGCCTTGCTTGTTCTTTGACTATTTGTGTTTATTGTCTTACTTGATCTTTGATTATTTGCATTTATTGTGTTGCTAGTTCAGCAAACTAGAACTGACCTTAATACTTGCATGTAATTAAAATGGTATAAATGCAAAACGGAGGAGGGGAAATGGGGGAAGGGGATGGCATCTGAAATGTAAATAAATAAAATATCCAATAAAAAAAAAACAGGCACTCTTAGACAATTCTTAGAAAAAATAATTTATGAACTTTAGTCCTGCTTATAAACATTTTTGGGTGGGGTGGGATCCAGCATAGATGCTTCCCATTGGTTCAGTCTAAAATGTTAAGGATGCTTTATTTGCATGGGGGAGGACTTCAGGCTTTAACCCTATGTGACTGATTGTTATGACCCTCTTAGTGAAGTGTTGTGGTCATGTGTTCCAAGACAGTTGGATGCTGGCTGGGAGCTGGTTCTAATGACTACTGTTCTCAATTATGAGAATTCCCAGGGTTTTTTGAACTTGCTTCAATTTTGCTGGATCTTCTTTTGCCTGAAGGCATAATCCACTTACTCCACAGTCAATAGGACAAAACAATAGCCTAGAGAATGTGAAAAAATCTACACCAACTCTACATCTGAAAGAAGGGTAATATCCAAAATGTATAAAGAACTCAATAAGTGATACACCAACAGCCCAGATAACCCAACTAAAAATGTAGTAGAGAGCTAAACTGAGTGTTCTCAGCAGAGAACACTCTGTCTAACAGCTGACAAACCCTTTAACAAATGTCCAACATCCTTAATAATCAGGGAAACTCAAATTAAAATGACTCTGAGATTCTATCTTACATACATAAGAGTGACTAAGATCAAAACACAAGTAATAACACATGCCTGTGAGGGTGTGGAGCAAGGAAAGCACTCTTCTATTACTGGTGGGATTGCAACCTTGTACAGACACACTGGAAATCAAATTGGAGCTTTCTCAGAAAATTGGAAATAGTTCTACCTCAAGTCTCAGCTATACCATTCCTGGGCATATAACCAAAGATTCTCTACCATATCACAATGGCATATGCTTAACTATGCTCATAGTAGCTTTATTCATAATAGCCAGAAACTGAAAACAACCTAGATGTCCCTCAGCTAAAAAAAAAAAAAAAAAAAAAAAAGAATATAGAAAATGTGGCACATTTACACAATGGAATATTACTCAGCTACAAAATCAATTCATTATGGATTTTTCAGGAAAATGGACAGAAATAGAAAATAGCATCTTGAATGTGGTAACTCAGAGCCAAAAGGAGATGATGCATGTATGTGCTCACTTATAAGTGGTCTTTAGCCATAAAGTCTGGGATAACCAAGTTACTACCCACATACCTAATGAAGCCAAATAACAAGAAGAACACAAGGGAGGATGGCTGAAACTTTCTCAGAAGGGGAAGCAAAAGAGATATTAGAGTCAGATGAAGGGAGTAACTCAGTAGGAGAGGGAATGGGGAGGACAAGAAGGCAGAGAGACTTTGTGTGGGGGAAAGGTCGAATGAAAATCAGCATGGGGAGAGGGAGCATTCATAGAATGTGGCAGAGAACTGGTAAGGGGAACGTATGGTAAGAGAATCTCTCTGCAGTGACTTTCACTAAGACTCCGAGACATAGGGAATATGGAGCCTAAATGGCCACCTTTTGTAGCAGGCAGTAACCCCAGTGAAGGGATAAGGTAACCAAAAATCAGACAAGACCTTTGACCCAAAATGTGTCCTGCCTCCAAGATGTGCAAAGGCAAAGATAGAGCAGAGATGGGAGTGATGGCCAACCAATGACTGGCATAACTTGCAACCTATCTCATGGGCAAGAACCAATCCCTGACACTATTAATGCTACTCTACTCCCTTAGGCCTGCAGACAGGACCCAGCATAACTGTCCACTGAGAGGCTCCACAAAGCATCCAATGGAAACATGCAGAGTCACAGCCAAATCATTAGATGGAGCTAGTGGAGTCCTGTGAAAGACTTGTGGGATGAATTGCTGGACCCAAATAGGAAAAGGACTATACCTGAAGACCAGCAGAGTCAACTACCCTGGACTCATGGGGGGCTGCCAGACTGTACTATCAATCAAAGAACAAGCATGTCCTGGACCTAGCCCCCCTCTAAATATGTAGCAAACGTGCTGTTTGTTCTTCATGTGGGTCTCACAAGAATGGTGTGGGGGCTGTCCTTGAATCTGTTATCTACATGTGAATCCTGTTCTTCTAACTGGACTGACATTTCTGACCTCAGTCAGACAGTATATGCCCAGTGGCCTGATATGCTAGGATGGGGTAATATCTAGGATGGGGGTCCTCCTACTCAGAAAAGAAGGGGAAGGGAGATTAGGGGGGGCATGTGATAGGGGACTCAGAGGATGGGGATTGCTGTAAGAGAGATGTAAAGTGAATAAATTATTTAATAAATACAAAACCTACCTGAGAAAATAAAAGAACACCAATATGTAATTGTGCATTTTAGACATGAGGTATATACATCAGGACTGTAGTCTTAATAACAGTGACAGTGGGAAAGGACTGGGGGAAAGCCATATAATATAATAAGACTAAATTGGAGCTAGCTTGTATTCTTGATAAAGCAAAAGTTTTCACTGCAACATAGTCTTTTATCAAATTGTCCATGGTTGTAATAATAACTATATATAGGCATATCCAAAGTTTCCTTGACAGGAATTCTTTTTTATCTGCTCCAAAATATTAAGCTGTCATCACTATTGCTTCTACACTCTCTCTGTTATTCTGGTTGTTAAATCTTATAACACTATTTGCTATGATTTAGTGAGGAAAAAAATGTGCTCAGTTTGCAACTGATGTACTAGGTATTAGGAATACACATTTCTATTAATGGATATAAAATATGTACATGCACAGCTAGAGTTTAAGTCATAATTTATTATCTGGAACATTTTATTTTAAAATATAGAATTTCTTAGTAAAAGGAAAAGCTCAGAAAAACAACAATAAAACAGGATATAGTTCATCTTAGGAGTCAACATTTTAATATTTAAAAGCAATAATACAAACAGAACATTTAAATCTATTTAATCATATTTAGACAAAATGATAGACTCTATCAAGATTAACTTTCTCATGTAGAAATCTAGCATTTAGAAAGACTTTAATATAGTTTCTCATCTCTCAAATTGACACAAATACCACATACCAAAGTCAAACCAAAAACAGGTAAACTATATAAATAGGCCCATATCACAGGAGAAAATTGAAAAAGTTATTAAAAACCTCCCAATCAAAAAAGGTCAGAACCAGATGAATTTAGTGCAGAGTTCTATCAGACCTTCAAAGAAGACCTGATACAAATATTCCTCAAACTATTCCATAAAATAAAAAGAGAAGGAACACTTCCTAACTCTTTCTGTGAAGCCACAATTACTCTGATACATAAGCCACACAAGGAGCCAATCAAAATAGAGAAATTCAGAACAATCTCGCTTATGAATATCAATGCAAAAGTACACAGTAAAATTCCTGCAAACCAGATCCAAGAACACATCAAAACTATCATTCACCACAATCAAGTAGTCTTCATCCTTGGGATGCAAGCTTAGTTCAACACACAAAAGTCCACTATCATAATTCACTATAAAAGCAAACTCAAAGAAAAAAATCACACAATAATCTCCTTAGATACAGAAAAAGCACTTGACAAAATACAACAATGCTTCATGTTTAAAGTATTGGGGAGATCAGGAATTCAAGGCACATACCTAAATGTAATAAAAAACGATTTACTGCAAACCAACAGCCAATATCAAATTAAATATAGACATACTTGAAGCAATCCCACAAAAAATTGGAGACAAAACAAAGATGGCCACTCTTTGCATATTTATTCAGTATAGTATTTGAAGTGCTATCTAAAAAAATAAGACAACAAAAAGAGAGCAAAGTGATACAGATTGGCAAAGAAGAAATAAAAGTACCACTATTTGCTAATGATAGGATAGTATACATGCACGACTCCAAAAATTCCATCAGACAACTTCTACAACTGATAAACAACTTCAGCAAAGTGGCTGAATATGTAATTAACTCAAATCAGTAGCCTTCCTTTATACAAATTATAAACAGGATGAGAAAGAAAGTAGAGAACCAACTCCCTTCACAATAACCACAAATAATATAAAATATCTTCAGGTAACTCTAACCAAACAAGTGAAAGAACTGTATGAAGATAACTTTAAGTCTCTCAAGAAAGAAACTGAAGAAGATAGAAAATGGATAGGTCTCCCATGCTCATGGATCAGCAGAATTAATATAATAAAAATGGTCATTCTACCAAAGGCAATCTACAGAATGAATGCAATCCCCATCACATTCCCAACACAATTCTTCAAAGACATGGAAAGAGCAATTCTCAAATTCATCTAGAAATGTAGAAAACCTAGAATAGTGAATACAATTCTTAACAATAAAAAAATTCTGGGGGAATCACTATTCCTGACCTCAAGCTTTAACTACAGAGCAATAGTGATTAAAAACTGAACGATACTAGTACATAGACAGACACGTTGATAACTGGAATAAAATTAAAGACCCAGAAATAAAACCATACACTTACAGACACTGGAAAAAACAATTCTCAAATTCATCTGCAAAACCAAAATACCTAGAATACTGAAAAGAATTTTTAATAGTAAGAGAATTCTGGGGTAATCACCACCTCAAGTTATACTACTAAGCAATGGTGATAATAGTGTTATTGGTACAGAGACAGACACATTGATCAATGCATGTAGGATATGTGATAAATAGTCAATATCAGAGAGAAATGGATATTACCTAGATGAACCAGAGATATATAGAGAATAGACAGACAATAGACAATAAATAATTAGATGCACACACCACACATATGTGTGTATATGAATATATGTATTGGATTAGATACATAGATGATAGATAATTAGATAATGAATAGATGGATGATAGATAGGTAGATAGATAGATAGATAGATAGATAGATAGATAGATAGATCCTAATATTACCAGAGAAGCCTCTTGGTCAGTGTTACAAAGCACCAAAATGCTCTCAATATAGAGAATTACATTTCTAAAGGTAGAGAAATATATTAAAAATCATACTAATTAAATCTCTTTTTGCTACTTTTTTAGTGTCACCTGGTCATTTTATTCCCCCTCTCTTTATATTGGATGTGCAATAGTGGAAATATAGTTTCTAAGATGTTTACATGATAAGGATGTTTCCTAGTCATGCAATATTCTATGGGATTTGAACATTTATCTGTTTTGTTTATCATGACACCGAAGATAAATATGTAAAAACCAGGAATGTGGCTTGTGTTAATAAGAACTTTATGTTCAATTTAGGTTATATTAAGTTAACTTATATAAGCAAGTAGAAATTGAACTACCCAGTCAACTCTACAATTCCAGAATATAATAGCTGAAATCACTGTGAAAAGAGATTGCTATTGTAATAATCAGACACTGTAGCAAAATTCTGAAGCATTTTCAGTGCTCAGAGTTTTGTTTTTAAGTATGAGGGGTTGTTACAGTAGTAGTTATATTATAATCAATGGTCTATCTATATATTTATATACTTGTTCCCCTTCATTGGATTCCTTTCCTTGCTACTTGGACTGCCTGGTTGGTGTCTGAGTGACCTTGACTGTCCAGGTTAGTTGAGACTGCTGGTCTTTCTGTGGGGTAACTCTCCTCCTCAGCTTCTTCCAGCCTTTCCCTAATTCAACAAAAGGACTTCTCAGCTTCTGTTTATTCGATGGATGAAAGTATCTGTATCTTACTCCTTCAGCTAAGCTACTTATTGAACCTTTCAGGGGTGGGGGCAGAAATGCTAGACTCTGTTCGTCAGCGTATCATAGCACATGTGTCAGTAATAGTGTCAGGCACTGGAACCTTGCCTTCAGATGGGTTTCAATTTGAGCCATCTCTCTAGTCTCCTAAAAACCTACTTTTAATGACAATTCTCAAATGGGTCGACTACCCTTCTAGCCAGTTGTCCAAAGATAGGAGGAAAAAGATGGTGAATCGGACAAGGGGATGTGGACCTGTTTAGAAGTAGTTCTTTAAGGTGATTCCAATCTCTGTCAGGATACCAGCAGTTCAGTTCAGTAGTGCCAGGATATCAAACACAGATCAGCAGTGGTGGCATGATCTAACAGAGACTGTCAGGCCTACACCAAATCAGATTAAGTTGGCAGGAAAGACCGAGATCAGCTGGGGATGTCAGGACAAGTTCTCTGCCTTGCCTCCTTAAATTAAGTGAAGGTTAGTAAAAATAAAAACTAGAGATCAATGAAGCCATACAAGACTAGATATGTAAGTGTGCCATCACTGTCCATTGAGTCCTATTTACACTCTCTCCAAACATCATGTGCCCTCCCACAGGTCTTGCATGAGGAAAACATCATGTAAGTCTGTATCTATCAGCAAATACCATGTGAGTCTGTATTACCTAACATAACCAGAAACTTCCATTTTAGGTGGGAACTAGAAAGAGAGCAAGGAGGAGAGCTGTGATCAGAATTTAAAGTGAATTTAAAACTTTTAAAAAAAAGGTGGGGGATTGATGTCAGAAGCAGTTAAACTGTGTATGTGTGAGTGTGTGTGTATGTGTGTGTATATGTGTGAGTGTGTGTGTGTATGTGTGAGTGTGTGTGTATGTGTGAGTGTATGTGTGAGTGTATGTGTGAGTGTGTGTGTGTATGTGTGAGTGTGTGTGTACGTGAGTGTGAATGTGTGAGTGTGTGTATGTGTGAGTGTATGTGTGAGTGTGTGTGTGTGTGTGTTTGCATTCTATGGCACTAAGGTAGAGGTAAGAGAAAACCTTGTGGAATCTGGTTCTACATATTATTAAACCAGAATCGGGTTCCACCATATTATTCCTAGAGATCAAACTGAAGTCATCAGGGTTGGTGTCATGCACCTCTATCCACTAAGAAATCTTGGTGGCTGTAGTCAAATAGTTTTTACAAGTTTACTCATTTTTGTTTCTTTCATTTAAACTCTAGAATTGATTTAGCTGTTCATGACCACTGTTGGAAACTTTCTGAGTTTTTTTTGCAACTAAAACTCACATTTACATGCTTAGATGCCATGGGTAACTTGCAACCATAACAAGCTGCTTGTGGTGGTGCTGCACACTTCCTGTTTGTTGGAATTGGCTGCGGCTCTGAGAATCAGTGGACAGTGACAGCATTCTGTATTCAAGTGTAATATTATTTGAAGTGAAGCTATCAAGGTCTAAATTCATTTTATTTTTTTTTATTGCTGTTTGTCTTTCCCTTAGCAAATAGGAAATCTTTTTAATTAAAGAGAAAATTGCAGTACCAGGTATAATAAGATTATCGTATTAAAAAGTTCATTTAGTTTTAGAGAAGCTACTGTGGTTTTACACTATAGTACATTACTTAGCAAGTAAATGACCTAAATAAAACAAGATGAATCCCTAGTTAGCAGGCCTTATGAAAATTATTACAAGGATACATTTAATCTCCAGAGCATGTTAGGTGTAATTTTCAATAACACTACAGTAAAGTGAAATTGATTTTAAAGAAAAGAAATGGGAAAAGAAAAATGTTTCCCCACTAAGAATGATATTTCATTTGAGAAACTTTCTGATTAATATCTTAATTACTATTTCTGACATGGAAGCTCAATGACCACTGAAGGGGTTGTTAGCTAACAGATAAAATGAAAAAGTACATTTAATTGTCACATGACGTTGCTCTTGCTGGCATGTTGATGTCGATGTAACACAATTGCATAATAGTTCCACTAAGCAAAGCCACCTTTCTTATTTTTCATGAAACAGAATAAAGTCACTATATTTTCAACTTTTTCTGACTTTTCATAGCTGCACATTCAGTTTTCATGGGACCAAGCTGTGAAAGAATATTCGCTGATTGATAGCTTTATGCAGTCTAGCAATAATTCAAATAGACGTTTTTAAGTTTGCTGACTCATCAATTTGCACTCATGTTCCCTTGTGTTAGATGAAGGTAAAAACATAAAAAATGATATGGGTGCTGAAATAGTAAGGTGAACTTCAGCAGAAAGAGGCATCTTTAATGATCTCTTACACAGGTTTGCCTCACTAAGTGTTGTAAAGTAGAACCCCTGGGAATAACGTGTTTCTCTAACAAGGAGATTGAAACTGTTAAAAGTGTTTGGGAAGATTTTGTTTGGGAGGATTTGAGAGTTTAAAAATCACAGTTTTATAAGCCCTAAGTTTAGAGAACTAACTGTGTAATAAACTAATACTTCTTTTAAAAGTCTTACAAGATAAGACAGAGAAAGGGGAGACAGTATAAACTGCTCTAAGATGAGAAATCAGAGAATAAAAAACCAAATGACTAGAAAGAAGTCTCATGTAAAGGTCATAAGGTCCAAGGAGGAGGTGTATGGTGGCAGCAGTGACAAAGATGGTTCCTTCCTGAACATCTTTCTCTACTGGTTCCCAAGACTTTACAGCAGCTTACCTTTTCCTTTAATTTAACTTTTATCATTTCCTCTACTTAATCCTCTAATATTTTAGTTCTGTAGGTTTCAAGTTTGTATCAGACTCTGTACTAAAAGACTAAGTACTATTTGTAGGATCTTTTTTATGTCACATTTAACTAGTGTTTACAGGGCAATTTCATTAATACGTATGCTGTATGCTATTGTCATCGTGAGAAGGCGGGTCCAAGTCAAAAACAGGTACAAGTCAAAAACCTGGGCAAGTAATGCCAGTTTCTGTGAGCAACTGCAGATGAAGAGTGGATGACTTCAGGGGTAATTCAGTGCGTATGTTATTGGAGTATACAAATATACCTTCCATGTTTTTGTATAATTCTCAATGATGTGGATTTTCTTTCTGGATTTTAGCTTTAAGCTGCTCTTCTACAGATTATAAAACAAAATTTACTTTTTAATACAGTAACAAAACAATCACAATAGTTTCTGCCCAGTAAAACATGGATAGCACCTTTTTATATGTGTATGGGGTGTTACCAACTGCTGACAATGTCACTTGTAAAGCTGATGATGAACTTTGACTATACCTGTTGTACTAGAGAGATTGTAGGGGAGGATGAAGGGGCTGAGAAACTGTGGGAGGGCAGACTGAGAGAGAGGCTACAATTGAACTATAAAAAATAAAAGCAAAAAGAAACAAACAATTAAAAAACATCACAAATCCAACTAGGTGTATCTCCTTGACTACCAAATCTTCAACGAAAAGTGATAGGTAAATTTCTATGTGCTGGGAATGAGAGAAGGAACAAGTGACATAGTCTTCTGTGTCCTTACATTTCATTTACAGAAGGTAGAAACTACGTGGAAGAGAGGACGTGCTATTTATTCTAGCTTGAATTACTCACAGCATATATTTTGAGTTCCATGTATTATCTTGTAAAATTGAAATTTTGAGTTTTCTTTATAGCTAAAAATATACTTTGTACGTGTACCAATTATTGTTAAATAGCTCTATGAAGAAGGATGTAAACGTGGGTAAAGTTCAGGGAAATGGAAGGGACATTAAACTGAAAAGGATATGCTTTAAGGATGGGATATGGGAAAGATTGTAAAATACAGGTGACATTACAATGCAAGGGGGAACATCTGGGCAGGGGAGTGAATAAGGGGTAAAGGGATTGGAACAGCTGTTTGACCCAAATGACTTATTTTGAAAAAAATTATAAATACATTTTCATTATCAATAAATGTAAAAGAAAGGAAAGAAAAGGAACTTCTGTATGCCACAACTGTTAAGTTATTAAGTAATTACTTGAGAGGTAGATACATGTTTTATTCAACGATATTTGGTGAGTTTACAACACAGCAATTTTTTTTTGTCTCTGTTTATATGGCTTCTTATAACTGACTCTTTTCTTCTGCCCTAGAGACTGGTGTACTACCCTCTGACTATTGTTAGTTATGGTGATCTATGTATTGTTCATTGTGGTATCACTGTATGCTCATTATGTTGTCCAAAGTTCACATAAATAGCTACATTTAAAAACTTTAAAATTACACAGAGTGAAATATCAACAAATGAGAGAAACTTAATTGAGTAACCTACAAAACTGTAATTCTTAATTTTAAAAGTTATACATAAGTCACTATGTTTCAAGAGTTCTCTGGGTGCTAAGAATATATTTTTAATACAAAGTACATGGAATGTCTACTATCAGTGTGCACTGATGCTAGCTGTAGCAATACCTGGACAGAAACCCAACGGTGTTCATAAATATCAGCTATTACTTTCTGATATACAAAATGACCAAAATGTAGCAGCTGTTATGCTTAATGAACAATAAGTTCTCAATGTGTTAATGGCTACTAGTGTTGAAATATATTACGTAGTAAAACTATTTAATATACTTGTACCACATTTTATACATAGGTGAGTATATCCAAGACACATAAAGTATTTTCAGATATATTATATATTCATGAAGGTCAATTTATATGATTTTTAATATGACTACTATGACTAATCATTAAGAAATGAAAAAGTTCTCCAGGCTTTCGTAGTAATATATCTTAATAATAATAATAATAATAATAATAATAATAATAATGTATTATTCAAACTTCTCATTAAGAAACTGAAAAGGAAGTTAGAAATAATATCCATGGGACAACTAGATGCCAAGAGGTGCAGTGAATTCATTAATTCATCTTTTATATTTTCTGTATTTCTGTTCTTTATTTCTTTTCTTATCAGCTTTTATGCATATGATGTGCATATGTGTGCAAGTGGGTGCACATGTATGCAGAAGTGTCAATAAAAGCTTAATGTTGGTGTAGCAATTCTTCTTTAATGGCTCTACACCTTATCTATCTATCATCTATCTATCATCTATCTATCTATCTATCTATCTATCTATCTATCTATCTATCTATCTATCTATCTTTTTTCTTTTTTTACAGTCCTGATTTTGTTCCCCTATGGTCCACCCTCCAACTGTTCCACATCTCATACTGCCTTCCAGCTGCCCCCCTGTCTCCCAGAGGATGTACCCACCCCCACCCACCCCATCAGACTTCTAAACTCCCTGAGGCCTCCAGTCTCTTGAGGGTTAAGTGCATCTTCTCTGACTGATCACAAATCCGGCAGTCTTCTGCTGTATTGTATTGGGGGCCTCATATCAGCTGGTATATACTGCCTGTTTGGTGATCCAGTGTCTGAAAGATCTCAGGGCATCCACGTTAATTGAGGTTGCTGGTCCTCTTACAGGGTAGCCCTCCCCCTTAGCTTCTTCCAGCTTTTCCCTAATTCAACCACAGGGGTCAGCAGCTTCTGTTTTTTGGATGAGTGCAAATATCTGCATCTTACTCTTTCAGCTGCTTGTTGGGTCTTCTGGAGTGCTGTCATGATAGGTCCCTTTTTGTGAGTGCTCCATAGCCTCTGTAATAATGTCAGGCCTTGGTACCACCCCTTGAACCAGATCGCACTTTAGGCCTGTTGCTGGACCTTCCTTTCCTCAGGCTCTTCTCTATTTCAAACAGGAACAATTATGGGTCAGAGTTGAGATAGCAACTTCATCCCTCACTTGATGCCCTACATCTTATTTATTGAGGCAGGTACTGTCAACTAAACCTAAAACTCATTTGTCTTGCTAATCTAGCCAGCTAGCTTGTGCCTAGGATCCCCGGTCTCTACTCTCCTTGCATTGAAATTAGATCTCAAATCATGAGGCTCTTTCATGGGTTCTGAGTCTAGAAACTGTGGTCCTCACTCTGTTACAGCAACTTAACCTATTGATCCATCACACCAGTCTTAGTTTACTGAACTGTTTTTAGCAGATTGTGCAAAGAAAAACAAAAATACCATGGAGTAGCCAGGGTAGATAACACAAATAGTTACTTACCCATGATTTTGAACCTGTTTCAGTATGTTAACAACAATATAGCCTAACCAGCATATACCATCTGATTAGCATTCTTCTATTCTGAATTGAATCTCATATGATATTGATCTGTTCTCACATTGCTTTGATCTGATTACATTGGTAGTGGTGGTTTTTGTTTTGCTTTGTTTTGTTTTTTGGGTTTTTTTTTTCATTTTTGTGTTACTGTATTAAGAGAGGGTCTCAAGTAGCCCAGGCCAAATTACTTGGGAACTGAAGATGACTTTGAATTCTTATGCTCAGACATCTACTTCGCATGTGCTGTAATAATAGGAACTATTCATCACATCTTGGTTAGGTGGAGCTAGAGGTCAAATTCTGGGCTTTGTCTATGATACGGAAGCAGCCTACCAACTGAGCTACACCTCTGGCCCCATGGAGTATATATTATTCCTAGGGTTGTATGGCAATATACAGGTTAAAGATAACTACTGCCTTTATTTTTAGTATTCCCCCTCCAGTTATCCAATGTGTTCAGAATAGTATGTAGACAAGCCTTTTGACTATGACAAACCTGGAAAAAAATCAACTTTTCAAGGAGAAAAGTTAATTTTATGTTGTAGAATTGAAAACTTCAGCCAAGGGCATGATCTACACTAAGCAAGGTAGAGGTAGTATCTCATAGCAGGAGCATGTGATAGAGCAGCATGTCTCTTCTTATGCTGCCCAGGAGGAAAGGGGAACTAAAGAACAAGTTCCCAGTAGCATCTTCAAGAACAGAAACTTAAGTGACCTCATTTCCTTCCACTAGCACAACCTTATGAAGATTGGATCCCTCCCAACTCCAACACTGGCTGAGTACTGATATTTTTATATATGGCTTCTAGGGGACACTTATTCAAACCACAACAGGCTGAAGCATGACATGTGGGAAGCATTCTGTGTATGTATCAAGTCCAGGAGCTCTTTTTTTTAGTATGAAATGAATGCAAGAAATACTGTGGAGAAAGAGGTTCATTTTTAGGAAAGTATGCATGTCTCATCTGCACACTATTCAATCTCATGTTGGTACAATGTTATTTCATATATTTTCTTTGAAAAAAATGGCTAACAATATTAGTAACATTCAGAGATTTCAAGAAAAGGACTTTTATTAAAAATTCTCTAATTTTATTTTCTTAAATTATATCTGCAGCCATGCTTAAGCAAAAACAACTTTCAGAAGAAAAAAATAGCAATCAAGATTGTCACCTTCATAAGAGTAACATCAAGTTATATGTGCCTGTTTTGTACACATAATTAATTACTAGTTTGGGAACAAACTGAAAAAGAAGCATATTTGTGGTTCTGACATCACGACTGCTTTTTATACAATAAAGTGAGATTTATCTTTTTCTTGTTTAAGGTGCTTAATATTATTGGCAAGCTAACAGAAAAGAAAACATTAACTGAATCCAGAGGGTCCTCAAAGTGGATTTATAGTTTATAGATTCATGCCTAGATTTTCAGACTGCTGCTAATGGGGTAATTACAGGCTAATGATCTCATGCTATGTGGAAGCAAAAGTATGAGATAACAGATTGCCCTAGCAAATGAAATAAGTAGCATTAGGTAATGGCAAGAAATGAAGATGAAGACAAATTCAGGAAGAATTTTGGAGTTATGTCACCAAATTTAACAATGTACTGAAATAGGTATAAGAATATGCTGAAAACTGAGAAAAGGATAGAGAATTTCAACATTAACTCCAATGTTTTATTTATTCCATAAGAATATGGTATGTTGCTACTACAAGAATCATAAGGACATGAAAATATTATGATGACCAATGTAATCCTACAAGGTGCTTTTGGTGGACATTTTGTCAGAGGTCTTGAGCCAGGTCAGTAAGAGAATAACAATTTGTTATTTACTATTAACAAAATAAACATTGATTATCCAAACTAGTGATTATCCACATTTTATTTACATGGAATAAAATGTGGAGTGACATAAGTTTAAGCAAAATTATAAATTCAACAACCTATTTGGAGAAATCTTTGTATTTAATTATAGTTTTATTAATTACTTGAGAATATCATACAATGTATTTTGATCGTATTCACCCTTCTTTGTTTAATTTTATTTGATTTTTTTTTACACTTCAGATTTCATTCCCTTCCTGGTTCACCCTCTGACTGTTCCACATCTCATACTTCCTTCCCTCTCTCCTGTCTTCATGAGGCTGTCCCTACCTTTCTACTCCCTCCCCACCAGGTCAGACCTCCCCACTTCCTGGGGCTTCCAGTCTCTTGAGGTTTGGGTGCATCTTCTCTGAGTAACACAGAGCTGGTAGTCCTCTGCTGTATTTATGTTGGGGGCCTTAAATTGTGTGTATGCTGCCTGATTGGTGGTCCAGTGTCTGAGAGATGTCAGGCGGGTCCACTGGAGGAGCTGACAGAAGATGGCTATTATCCTTGCAGCCATCTTGAGCTATATACCCTGACAAAAGACTTGTTTATAACAGCCTACAACAGCTGAGCACACTCTGATAACATCTTGTTTTAGATACCCAGGATCTTCCCTTGGGGGTGTGAGACTTAAAGGTGTGAGACTTAAAGGTGTGACTTAAAGATGTGATTTAGAGACAAGACTTAAAGGCGTGATTTAGAAGTGAGACATATCAAAGGTGAAAGGCAGTGAGAAGACAGACACTTGGACTAGAGAACTTGGAAGAAAACTTGAAACTTGGAAGAGACTTGAGACTTGGAGCTGGAAGAACTTAGAACTGGGAAAGAGACTAGCAACAGAGAACTAGGAATTAGGACCTGAGATTTATTACAGCTGGAAGTAGGGATTAGGACCTGAGACTTGGTACTTGGAACTAGAAACTTGGAGAGAAGAAGAGAGAATGAAGAATAAACATGATTGAATCACACTTTGTCTGGTCTCCATTCTTCTCATCTGTCCTCTCTCTCTCTTGCTGAACCCCGTCCCTCGAACTGGAGCGTCTTGGGGCAGTGCAGGCTCTAACAATTTGGCCCCCAAGGCCTTTGGCAGTGCAGGTTCCAACATTGACAGAGAGGTCCACGACATTTTGGCCCCCAAACGTGGGGTAGTGTGGTTCTCAACAGTTCACATTAATTGAGACTGCTGGTCCTCTTACAGGGTCACCCTCCTCCTCAGCTTCTTCCACCTTTTCCCTGATTCAACCACATGATCACCAGCTACTGTCCATTGGTTAGGTGTAAATATCTGCATCTGACTCTTTCAACTGCTTATTTGGTCTTTCAGAGGACAGTCATAATGGGGTCAATTTTGTGAGCGCTCCATAGTTCTAATAACAGTGTCAGGCCTTGTCACCTCAGCTTGAGGTCGATCTCAATTTGGTCCTGTTGTTGGACTTCTTTTTCCTAGGACTATTCTCCATTTTTTTCCCTGCAGTTTTTTCAGATAGTAACAATTATGGGTCGGAGTTTTGACTGTAGAATGGCAACCACATTCCTCACTTGATGCCTTATCTTTATTCTGGAGGTGGGCTCTACAAGTTCCCTATTCTCACTGTTGGTCCCTCTCTTTGAGTCTTCAGAGTCTCTCACTTCACAGGACTCTGATACATTCTGGAGGGTTACCCCACTTCCTACCACCCAAGGATGCCTGTTTCCATTTTTTTCTGCTGGCCCTCAGGGCTTCAGTCCTTTTTCTCCATCCAATACCTGATTATGTTCCCCTCTTCCTCCCCCTGCCCCCTTCTTAACTACCAAATCGACCTTCTACAATTTTCCCCTATAACTGCTCTGCTTTGAATTTTATTTTTTGTTCTGTCTCTACTGTCCAGTTTAGATTGTCCAACTACTGTTGTGCATTAGCCCTGCCCTCAAGTGTGATTAAATTGTCAGGGGTCACACTAGTAAAGAAAACTCACATGTACTCTACCACCTTCATCAAATGCGTCATCAAAACCTCACCAACTATGGGTGGGATCCTATACACATCTCCCTTTCTCCCTGGTCAAATGTTGCCTGTCTTGAGCTCATGCGGGTCTTGTGTGAATATTTATAACTGATAAGTACATATGGCAAACTGCCCTGTTTTCTATAGAAAATATTATTTTCTTGATGGAACTATTCACCATAGGCTCTTAAAGTCTTGATACCTCCTTCTCTGCAAAGGTCTTGAAGCTATACAAGCACACTTGTATATTTTGGGGTAATGTTTACCTATTAATGAGTACATATCATGCATGTTCCTTTGGGTATGAGTTACCTCACTTAGAATGATACTTTTTAGTTCCATTCATTTGCCTGCAAAACTCAGGATGTTATCATTCTTAATGGCTGAGCAGTATCCCATTGTGTAAATGAACCACATTTTCTGTATCCACTCTTCTGTTGTGAGACACCTGGGTTGTTTCCAGCTTCTGGCTATCACAAACAAGGGAGCTATGAACATAATAAAATATGTGCCACTGTGAAATGATAGGGAATCTTTTGGATAAACGCTTAAGAGTGGTATAGCTGGATCTTCAGGTAGATCTATTTCCAGTTTTCTGATGAATCTCCAAATTGATTTTCAGAGTGATTGTACCAATTTATAATGCCACAAGCAATGAAGAAGAGTTACTCTTGCTTCATATCCTTGCCAATATGTGTTGTCACCTGTGGTTTTGATAATAACCATTCTGTTTGGTGTAAGGAGGAGCCTCCAGGTTGTTTTGATTTACATTTCCCTGCTCACTAAGGACTTTGAACATTTCTTTAATTTCTTCTCAGCCATTTCAGATTGCTCTGTTGTGAATTCTGTGTTTAGTTCTATATCCCATTTTTTTTTGATTGAGTTTTCTTGTTTTTGAGTGGTTAGCTTCTTGAGTTCTTTATATATCTTAGATATTAGCCCTCTATTGGATGTGGGGTTATTGAAGATTATTTTCCCATTCTGCAGGTTGTGGATTTGTTGTATTGACAGTGTCATTTGCCTTAGAGAAGCTTTCCAGTTTTATGAGGTCCCATTTATTAATTCTTGATTTTAGAGCATGAACCTTTGGAGTTCTGTTCAGGAAATTTCCTCCTGTGCCAATGATTTCAAGACTCTTTCCCACTTTCTCTACTATTAGATTCAGTGTATCTGGTTTTACGTTGAGATTCTTGATCCACATGGACTTGCGCTTTGTGCAAGGTGACAAATATAGATCTATTTTTATTTTTCTAGAAACAGACTGCCAATTAGAACAGTACCATTTATTGAAGCTGCTTTCTTTTTACCATTGTATATTTTTGGTATTTTTGTCAAAGATCAAGTGTCCTTAAGTGTGTGGTTTTATTTTTGGGTCCTCAATTCCATTCCTTTGACCAACATGTCTGTCTCTGTGCCAGTACCATACAGTTTTTGTCACTATTGTTCTGTAGTATCAGTATTGAGGTCAGGGATGGTGATTCCCCCAACAGTTCTTTTATTGTTAATAATTGTTTCCACTATTCTGGGTTTTTTGCTTTTCCAGACGAAATAGTAAATTGTTCTTTCCATGTTTTTGAAGAATTGTGTTGGTAGTTTGGTGAAGATTACATTGAATCTGTAAATTGCTTTTGGTAGGATGGCCATTTTTACTGTTATTTCTTCCAATCCATGAGCCTGGAAAATATCTCCATTTTCTGAGATCTTCTATTTCTTCTTTGAAAGACTTGAAATTATTGTCATACAGATCTTTCATTTGTTTGGTTAGAGTTACCCCAAGATGTTTTATATTATTTATGGCTATTGTGAAGGAAGTTGAGTCTCTAATTTCTTTCTCGGCCTGTTTATAATTTGTATAAAAGAAGGCTAGTGATTTATTTGAGTTAATTTTATATCTGGCCAGCTTGCTGAAGTTGTTTATCAGCTGTAGAAGTTGTCTGGTAGAATTTTTGGGGCCACTTATGTATACTATCATATCATATGCAAATAGTGATACATTTACTTCTTTGCCAGTTTGTATCCTCTTGACCTCCTTTTGTAGTCTAGCTAGAACTTCAAGTGCTATATTGAATAGATATGAGTAGGATGGGTATCCTTTTCTTGTCCCTGGTTTTTGTGGGATTGATTCAAGTATCTCTCCTTTTAATTTAACATTCACAGTTTGTTTGCAGTAAATTGATTTTATTATGTTTATGTATGGACCTTGAATTCCTGATCTCTCCATAACTTTTAATATGAAAGGAGGTTGTATGTTGTGAAATGGTTTTTCGACATCTAAAGAGATGATCATGTGAGTTTTTTCTTTGAGTATGTTTATATGGTAGATTACATTACCAGATTTTCATATATTGAACCAACCTTGCATCCCTGGGATGAATCCTACTTGATCATGGTAAATGATGGTTCTGATGTGTTCTTGGATTCAGTTGGCAAGTATTTTATTCAGTATTATTGCATCCATATTCATAAGTGAAATTGATCTGAGGCTCTGTGATTTTTTTGCATCCTTGTGTGGTTTAAGTATTAGAGTAATTTTGGCTTCATAGAATGAATTAGGTAGTGTTATTTCTGTTTCTATTTTATAGAATAGTTTGAGGAATATTGGTATTAAGTCTTCTTTGAAGGTCTGGTAGAATTCTCCCCTAAATCTATCTTGCTCTGGACTTTTTTTAATTGGGATATTTGTTTGTTAGAACTTCTTCCCTCATAGTCGTTTTTAAAAATTGCTTACAAGAGGTATCTAGTTAGGGTATCCCCATACCACACTGTAGAGCAACTCCATTGAAACTCTTTTAGAATACATACATATTTTAAGAAGCTTTTATTGTGGGTTTCCATATGACTTTTCAAAATTCATTTAGTGTTGGTTATCATTCTGTGTATTTCCTCATCTACCCTGCTTTCCTATCCTCCAGTTCAATGTAATCCTTACTGATTCATTACTTTCTTTAACCTTTTAGATCACTATGTTCTATGTCCACAACCTTTGAAAGTTCATTCCCTCAGTGATACCTATCAAACTTTCTTTCCTCTATTGGGATTCCAAATAGAGAATACATATCAGAAGCATAAAAGCTAGCCCTAAAAATTGAGAAAAAAATGTTGAATTTTTTATATCTGAATCACCTTACTCAAATAGATTATTTGTAGCTCTACTCATTTACCCATAGCTTTATAATTCCATTTTTTTCTACCAGCTGAATAATATTACATTTTATAAATGTACTACATTTTCATTATTCTTTTGTCTCCTGATGAATATCTAGGGTGTTCCTCTTCCCCGGCTATTGAGAAAAGACCAGAAATTATCATAGAAGATTATTTCTATAGTAAGTTATACAGTCCTAACCATATATGCCCAAAGGGATATACCTAGCTCAAGTGATAAATCACTTTCCACTTTTTTGAAGCTCTACACTGATTTTTCCATATTGGCTGTACTAGTTTGTACTGCCATCAGCAGTGTAATAAATTATTTTCCCTTTTCTTATATATTTGCCAAAATCTGTTATAATTTCTTTTTGTTTCTTATTTGTTTGTTTTTATCTTGGACATTCTGCAAAGAGGTAGAATCAGTGGTTAAGTAAATCTCTTAACTAAAACAATTCAAGGTCCAGATGAAAACCTCAAATTCTTAGAGACTTTCAATGAATAGTATTACTTCTCAAATTATTCCATAAAATGGAAATGGAGGGAACACTTTACATTATTTTTTTCACTGTCTATTTATTTATTTGTTACTCTTAAGGATTTATTTTTTCACAAGGCTATGAAAGAAAAGCCCTCAGAAAGTATAGCATATATTTCTTGGCAATCTATTCAGGGTGATTTCCTTTGGCTCCTTTCATTCTCTTAGGCAAATGCTTAGTATACTCTACAGCTTTTCCCTTGCTTCCTTTAGTGTGCTGTTTCCTCAGAGTGCTTTATCAGTATTTGTATTTGCAGGATACATGAAGCAGCAAAACACTGAAGCTAGGTACTTTGGTTCTTGGATTTTTAACATTGTTGTTTAAGGTCTTTTGACAGCATATTCAAGAACATCATCTCTAGAGAGATCAAAAGCTTCCAGATTCTGGTAGGGTTTTTTTTTTATTTTTTTGTACTCCAACTATGGAGAAAAAGCAGTACCTGACAACCTAGCAATATCTGTCTCCATGTTTGCCATTTACTTATTTGTTTGTCTGTTTGTTTATTGTGTTTAACAATAAGTAAGTTGAGAACATTCAGATTGGTATTCTTGAACAAATGTAGGCTTTCTTTTCTACTTCTCCTTGGGTTTTAACAAGGATGTATTTTACTCAAGAGCATTCATATGCTGTTATAGGTCAAAACATCTTGCCTCATAGAAAAACTTTGTTTATCAGTCCCAACACTGCACTGTCTCAGACCACATAACCTCCCCAGGCTTCATTGACAGTATAAGCAGCTACTTCTTTCATAGAAAATAGGAACCTTGTGATTGTGATCTACTTCAGTAGCATTGACAGCTGTTGTCTAGGAACGACATGTTCAACTTCATCTTTACACAGCTGAACACTGAAGAGGCATCACAAAACAAAAGAAGTCTAAAATCTTTTTATTAAGCTGATATTAGCCTGATGAAAAACCATAAAAGGATTCGTTTTTTTTTTTAAAGAAAAATGTCAAACATTCTAACTAATATAATTACAAAAGGTATCAGTAAACTATTAGCAAACTGAATTCAAGAATATACCAAAATTTGTATACACAATGATCAAGGTAGCTTGATTCCAAAGAATCAAGGATAGTTTGACATAGCTAAATCAGTAAGTGTATTTTCCCTATAAATGGACTCAAAGAAATCTGCTTTTTAAACATCCCTGATTATTATAGATTCCATTCTATGAACTAAATGCGGCAGATGCACTCAGGCAAGATGAAAGCTATAAACCAGATTTTAGAATCATATTATCATGTGCAGCTGAAATTTTCTAGAGAAAATAAAGATTAAATTGAAATAAAGGAGAGATAAATAATATCTGAAATATACTAGTAAAAGATGTAGAGTATGATGCCAACCTTAATCAAAAATTTTCAAGATGGTAAAACTAAAAATATTTTGAAAAGTTTTAATAATCATTGCTGATTATAACAAAAACGTGTAAGCTTTCTGTAAGCTTCTTAATTTTCTGCATGGAAATTTTTTTATCTTGCTCAAGATCATCTAACAAAAATTGCTGTAAATAAAGTACTTAATGATAAAATAGTAGAAGAGAGCCCACTAAAATAAGAAAAAAGTGCTAACTTCTGTCACTCTAATTATCCCACACAGTCATAGCATACTGGGATAAATCACTTCTCTAATCAGCAAAAATCGTTACCTTAACAAAATACACAAAATGTATCATACAGAAAGGGGATGAGGATGCTCCAATTAAGGAAATATGGACTCTTTTATTAAATTATGTTAAATATTTTGTGTGAGGTTATGAGTGCCCTTGGAAATAATGTAACAAACTGCAGGAGTCTCTTCTCTTCTTCCATCATGTGAATGGTGGAGACTAAACTAAGATCATAAGTCTTGGGAACACGCAGCATTTTATTGAGCTATCTCTCTAGCACATAAAGATTCTTAAGTGGACAATGGCTTTGTGGTTGATGAGAGAAATCTGTGGAACATTACATAGCAATTCCTAGACTTATTTCCTTAAAAATAATAATTATATTTTCTGTAATAATCATAGGAAGTCAGGTACGATTATCATGTTACAGATTAACAAATTGAGAAAACACAATCTAAATTTCTTAATATAATATTGGCAATAAATTTCCAAATAAGAAAACTCAAAAGATGGTATTGTGTAAAATCTGCTTGTTTGTTTATCATGTGCCTTTACAAGAATAATATAACAACCAACCTTATCTGCCTTGAATTTCACATGTGAGAAATGTTTACAAACTAAGCTATTGCATAACTGCAATATTAAATTATATAATATTCCACGTCGCTGAACTAAATTAATGTGTGTTATAGCAATAATTTGATGAACATAGCAAATATAGGCTGAAAGCAGTCTTATAAAATGAATACCCACCATAAATTACTGAATGTATTGTACAGATGTTGCTTCACAAACAGTGATGTTTCTGTTATCTGTATCAGTTGAAGTCTATGACTTGATCCTTTGAAAACTCTGTTAAAGGTTTCTGGACAGTCTTACTTATTCCTTTCACATATGCTTCTTTTTTGTGTGCTGTTTAAAAAAAAAAAAACAGCACAAAGACCTTCATGAAGGTCAAACACACTCAAAAGTCATGCAAAGATGCATAGAGATACACAAAGACAGATAAGCACACAGAATAGTCTCAAAAGATAGACTCAGATTCAGACATGTACAACAAACAGACAACAGGAAGAAAATGCTGGGAGAATAAAGTAGGAAATTCAAAACTGGGTTTGCTCAGTTAAATATTACCCAGTAGAAGTTTTTTTTCTTTCTTTAATATGACACCAATCTATTAGTAGTGATTCTGAGTTTACTATTAATGTGTTCAAACTGACCACAGTCTATGATCAACTGAACATCATTTACATATTTTTTCCAGCTAAAATTTAATGACCTTTATTATTTTTATTGCTAGTACTGATTATTATTCAATGTAAATGTATTACCCAACAGACATTTTCTACAGACCTACTGTCCTCATTTAAAGATAGAAAATTTTCCTCGTATTTTTATGTCAACCCTTAAATTTTTCTCATATTTTACTTCAAACTATGTATTTATTTTTGCCCGACTCATAATTAAAACATGGATATTGTCAAGACAAGAGACACATATATCTTTCTGAAAGTTGTTAGGGCCTATATAAGTAGATTAAATAATAGTCTTTCAACAAAACCAGTCATCATGGCTCTTGCCTATACTTAAAAAGCTGATGTGGAAGGACTATAATGGATTCAAGGACACCTGGACTACCTAGTTTCTTTTTATATAGACTGCCCTATAGAATAAGAAACTGTCGTAAACTAAAAACAAATACTTTAACCTTATCCCTGAAAACAAACAACAACAACAACTACCCACATTGATTGGATAAGTAAAACAGCAATCAGCTTATAAGAAGGTAGCATTTTTTCATGAGCTAAATTGGGCAAATCATAAAGAATGAGTGGGATTCTATTACAGACCCATAAGGTACACATATCCCAGCTCTGGAGTCTTCATTTATTTAAGTGTGATAAAGCCATTGAGAACATCACTGTAAGATTCCATGTTGATGAATTTTCTTCAGGTAAAATTCTAAAGCAAATTTGACATTTTTGTAAATTTCTTTGTTTAAAATCTTCTCTCAGTCAAGTGTATATTAATTAATCTAAAATCATTATCTGAGGAAAAGCAAGATGTCTAGATGCAAACCTTTCCTCTGTTTCGCACTATCCCCTAAGTCATTCATTGTTTCAACCATCCAGATACAACCAACCAAAACCAAATTCTTCCTTAATATTCGTTTTACTTTTTCCCTCTTGAAGTAAACGTCCTAGGAACATCTATAGGCCATAGGATTCTTTCCAATTAAGTTCTGACTAATGACCAAGAGACATTTTGGAATCAAGATACTTCCTAGAAATTTGTCATTAATGCTAAAGGCACAAGATTTCTTATATTAAAAGAAACAAAGCCCCTCTCTCCTGGAAAGAATGAAGAGCAATTCCTTTATAACAGTTTTATATCAAAAGCTCTCTGAAAATACTCTGCTATGAAACATTGAAGAAAATGTTGTGATGAAGAAGGCATCTGCACAACATGAGACTCAAATACGGTGTGAGAACAAGGAGTTTCCATACTATGGTCTGGCACTGGAATGCAAGATTTACACCAGCATGGGAAGGAACTGTCTTCAGAATCACATAAGTTTTCTCAGTCTGATACGTGTACACATATATGTGTAACTTAAATTAAACAATTTTTTTTGCATACTCCTCATCTCTTCTTGGGCACAGAACAGTGTTGCAGGAAACAGGTATACAGGTGGTTCATGTAACAGGCTTGCAGGAAAATCACCTACATACATCAAAAGAAATAAACTTTTTAAATAAAATAAAGTAATGAACATATATTAACAAAATAAAAATGGAAAATCACTTAAGTCAAATGCATGCCCAAGGTAGAGTAAAGCAACTAGCCTATAATTTTGAAAGTAATTTTTCTGACATTTAATCTATATCTCCCTTGCCTGATCCACCAAAATGATTGATCACGTGTTACTTTTATTAGTATGTGTGGCGTTGTATCTCACGAATGGGCATGTGTCCTGTTGGGCTGTGTTGTGGTTCCCACATATCTGCCACGGCTCAGGGAGTCAGTGACTGAGTTCAGTCCATGCTTTTAAAGAATCTAGGTAAATGATCCATGGCTTCTACATGATTAAATTTTATTCAATCAACTTTCAATAAAAATAACATAAAGTCATTTTCACTCTAAATTAAAAATACAGGCATTTATAATTCTTCAATAGTTACTTAGTTACATTGTCAGCATACAGTTGTGAAACTAAATTATATTGGAAAAATGATCTTCCACTGAAATAAATGAACTCAGATGAACAATTACTGTATATCTATGATACATTGTATGCCTATTCCAACAATGCACAAAGCAAACAACACACATTAAAAACTCACTGAAATTTCTCATGGATATGTATTACCCCACTGTAAATTACTAAGAAACAGCCTTAGCTTGAAGAGAGGTTCTGAGAGAAGGGTGTCTGCGAGAGGCAAAAAGAAAATTCAAAGTCAAACTGGGGATCTAAGCTGATGACCTGTGTTCTGCTTGATACAGCTCTCCTTTTCCAGTCTGCCTCCCTCCATGTTCTGCTTTCTCTCTGGAGATTTCTTCATCTATATTCGGTTTGTTTGTTATTTTAAGAGATCTTACTACCCATGTACTGCTTGCTTGTGGTGTGTGTGTGTGTGTGTGTGTGTGTGTGTGTGTGTGTGTGTTTGTTTTATCCAAGAAGTTCTTTCTTTTTAATCCTAAAAAATTCTCTGGATAGCACATCTCCTGCAGAACACAGGTCCAGTCTTTTATTTTACATATCAATCCAGTCATTTACTCCAGGTTTCCTTTTGATTATCTTACAAATAAGCATCAAGTGTCCCCAGCCCTTTGATTCTTAGGAGACAGAAAACACACCTTTTTTCTTAATGCTGCAAAAGAATTCAGTGATAAGTCTGCCTTTGTTAAGCACAGACAATATGCCATGCACCAGGCCCAAGTATAACCTTGTTCTGGTCTAGGCTGATATTGAACTCAAGAATCTGTCTGCCTCTGAAAGCACAAACAAAAACAACAAACAAGCAAAACCAAAAACTATAGCTAGGTGAGAACTTCTGTGATGGCCACTCCCTAAACATATTTATTTTAGTACTTATTAATTTTCTAACAAGGTTGCTCACAGCACAGCTGCTTTTGTTCTTTAGAATCATAAAACCCCTTATATAATTCATATTGCATCTTTATTCTTTGCATAGTCGAGAAATTATATATTTTCAAACTCATGCATTTAGAGTTCTTTCTCATAGCCTTAAGGGCTATCCTGAAGGCCCCAGCATTTACCGTTTTGATGAGATGTAGCCACACTCATGACTCTGGACTTTTTCAGTTTCTAATTATCATGGCTTCATTAACATTAACAGAGAGGACATTTCTCAGAAGGTAAGTGTCCTCAACTACTAGTTGGAACAGAAAATATGTACATTATTACACAAACAAGCTTTATGTCCAAAGTAGCCACCAAAAATGCAGATACTCACACCAGGGCCCTGTCCTAAGGGCAGAAACCATGTCACTCTATCCCCACCAAGGCCACTCCAGGGTCAGCAATAAATAACATCTCAAAAAGTCTTTCTGCAAACACTTTCCAGTGTGTTTTGCAAAAGATATTGTAATTAAACATAAATGTTTTATTTAATAAATTTTAAATTTCTCCAGATAGGTAGAGTCAGACTCACCATGTCTCTATAAAGACATATTTTATGATTTTATTTTGAAATTCCTTCATATACAAATTGGTTAAAGTTTGTATACTATTTATGTATATAATTACCCATAAAATTAATTGCAAAAGGCTGCTCTTTCTTCCAGACAGCCTGTTTTATACATCAGTGATTCCTTGACTATTCCAGAAACCTGTCATTCTGTGAAAATACTTAAAGATAAAAGCTAGACCAAAATAAGAGGAGTCCTACTGGACACATTTTCTTGTGCTCCAAAAAAAGAGGTATTTTTCTTCTGTAGACTCAAGCCTCCCTTTATGGGAGAAAAGGATAGCAAAGTATTATGCTGGGTGGGATAGAGTGCATGGTTTCTATGTCTAAGCCAACTATTCACAACTGACTTAGTTTCTTACTAAAATGTTAACTGTTCTTGATTCCTGAAAGGCAATATATAATAATCAAGATACTGTTTCCTCACTTGAACATTTCTCTGATGTTTATCAAATAATTCCACCATTTAAAATGTTATACAATGTTCTGACTGTACTATTTCATTATCTTCAACATTTCCATTGAGTTTCTATTGTTCTAATTAAAAAAGAAAAAACTGTGACCAAACTCAACTTGAAGAAAAATTGATTTGTTTCTATTACACTTCCAGTAACATACCATCACTGACAGAAGTCAGGACAGAGACTCAAGAACAAAATTCTGTAGCTAGGAAGTGAACCAGGGGCTATAGAGGATTGATACTTAGTATATTGCTTTTCTTGGCTTTTTCAACTTGCATTCTTATGGAACTTAGTGTTAGTATTCTGTCTAAACTCCACCTCCACAGTTACCTGGCAACAGCCAGGTAGGTCTGGTCCACTATAAAAGGGGCTGCTTGCCCCCTCCTCTCTCTCTTACTCTCTTACTCTTAATCTCTTACCCTCTAGCCTCTCTGTCCCCTCCCCTTCTTTTCCTCTCTTGTGGAAAGAGAGGTCTTTCCACAAGTAGTCATGGCTGGCCTCTACTTCTCTATTTCCTCTCTCTTCTTCCACCTTCTTCCCCCACCTTTGTCCGATCTCCTTAATAAACCTCCCCCCTGGGAACCATGTGGTCTGGAGTGATCTGTTCTGAACTGCGGTTGGATGACTAATAACAACTAACACCTAGGACCATATGCCCAGGTCTGGTCCCACCCAGTGGCTGGTCCCTTCCATGCTAATCATTGAACAAGAAAGTTCCCTAAAGTATTGCACAGAGGCCAATTTAGTGGATAAATTTTCTCAAATTCTAAGGATCCAAAAATTGCTGAAAGAAGAACCCAGAGTCAGATAGTAAAAACAAAAAGTATTTATTCTGCAGAACCATACAGCATGTGTGTGTGTGTGGAGGGGGCAATCATTTTTTAAAATGGTGACTCCAGACAAAGGCACCCAGGACTTCTTAAAGGGAAGGGTAGGAACTTTCTAGAAGGATTAGGTCATCTAAAATTTTATTGGTGGTTGCTAGGGGGTCACAGGTGAACAGTGGTCTACATTCATATGTCATGAACAGAACATTCAATCATGTGATGAAATAGTGCTGCCTAGGGCAGATCTCCCATCTGAGATAAGATTATTCCCCATTTTTGTGGTTATCCCTAGGTTACTTTTTGGGAGAGGGTTTTATGCTTTGTTCTGGATTTTATGGTCTCTTCCTAGAGTTGATGTCTTATGACCTAGTTTTTGGGACTTATAGTCTATTCCTGAAGCTGGTGCCTTAAGGCTATTTTGAAATAAGGCCTGGTTCTCAAAATGGAAACAAAAGAGTTTGGGTTTTTTGTTGTTGTTTGTTTGTTTGTTTGTTTTTATTGTCTTTCATTCCCTGCTTGAGAAAGGCCCATCTCAAATCCTTGAGATGTTTCCATGGGCTGATATTGCTGCTTAAGAATCATCAACTGGACTATAGAGCTTCATTCTTATATGAATTTAACTAGAGCATTTACTGTTGTCATTGCTTCTTTTCTATACCTAATAGTTACCTAGAAACTGCCAGGTAGGCCTGAGTTGCTGTTAAAGGGAGTGTTTGGCCTCTTCCCCTGACCCCCTCTGCCACTCCTCTACTCCCTTCTCAACTTCCCTTCCCATGCCCCCAAATAAACTCTATTCTATACTACACCCCATTATATGGCTATTATGCGGGGAAAGGGAAACCCTGTTTCACCACACCATACCACACTCTACAAAATATATCATTGTTTTTATAAAACATTATTTACCACACAAGGTCCACAAGTGAGAACAATTAGTAAGAGCAAAATCAGTTCCACTAGTACTTACTTGCTTAGTCAGCCAGGGGAACCAGAAAAATAATGATTCATACCAGTTTTAATCCTTTTGCCTAAGTTTAGCTCTTTCTAACTAGTCTCTAGCAAGTCATGGCCAGACTGTTTCTGTTAATGTCTGAGTTGTTGGAAGAGACAATTTAGGAAGAGTAATTTTAATTTATTATTAATTTAGCTAGTAAGTTTAGCAAGTTTTCTAAATGATGGATAGACCATTTCTAATTAAGCTAAGTCTGAGTCTATAAGGAGCAGGTAGATGGAACCCTTTGTCAATCTATGAAGGCCCTCTATTATCTAGGGTACAGTGGGTTTTGCATAAGGCAAGCATCTTTTTTTTTCAATTCTTTGCTTAATTAGATCACTTGCATGGGTGAAAACTTGCCACACTCCAACATTGGCCTCAGGTGTGTATTCCTCTGTAAGCTGTTCTCTGTGGTATTTCAGCTGCTGACTTGCCACTCATCAGGCAGGTTTAGTGGGCAAGGGGTGGCGTCAACTCTTTACAGCCAGGGGCATTTTCAGGATCACTGTGTGTGTATCCTTCTGACTAGGCTCCAGGGTCAGGTGGCTATGTCTCTTAGTCCAAACTTCATCACCTGGTTCAAAGCAATGGGGATTAGGAGGGGCTTTCAGACTCATAGATTTGGTGGATGCTTGGCCATATTTGCTGGTGCATCCTGTGAAGAGCTTGTACCACCTCCAGGAACTTCTAGTGGCCATAGTCTGCAAGAATTTCAGACTAAAGATTAGGAAAGAGGGAAGGAGGTCTCCCATACAGCTCCAAAGGGGTTAAACACAAACTATAAGGGGTGTTCCTAGCCTTATATATGTATAGGAGAGAAAAGTAACCTAGTCATTGTCAGTTTCTAGAGTTAATTTGGTTAATATCTCTTTTAGGGTCTGACTCATCCTTTCTACTTGCCAGGAATACTGGGGACAATAAACACAATGTAATTTCCAGTCTGTCCCCAATATCTTAATAAGTAACTGTGTTACCGGAGTGATGGAGACAGGTCCATTGTCAGACCCCAGTAGTGGGGTCTTCAGCTTTTAAAGTCCATACCTATACATATATCCTCGAGCAACTTCCTAGCTACCATGTGGTGATCTCTCTTTTGATAAGGTTGGAGAATTCTCTGGTGGGACTAAAGTTATCATGACTTCTGCTGTGAAATCTAATATAGTCTCCTTTGCAGCCATATTGGCTAGCCTGTGTACCAGGAGGTATTAGAAAACTGGCTCCCATCATGTTCCCTCAGTACCACACAGGTCTAGTGTGGTTCTGCTGACGCTGTCTCTAACACCCCATCCCTGTGTTCCTGGCTCTGGTTAGCTTGTCCCTGGAGCCACTAGTTCCTTCATAGTCATAATCCCCTGGTTGTCGGAGTCCCATCTTCCAGTAACCCAATAAATCAAAACTCTAGATGCTTAAAGGTAACCAATGGATTTATATATGTCAATAAAATCTCACTACAGAAAATGCCCACACAACTTAGAAAGTTATCCCAATTTTCCTAGCCTTTAGGCTTCATATCTACCTATTTACTTGAGACCACGCAGCTCCCATATCTGCTGCCATTTCACCTTTCTCACTCTCCCAGAGTTTCTCCCTGCATCCCTGTCTCTGCCACTCTTAGTTCCACCTCCCTTTTCCCTATCCAATCACAGGCCTCCCTCTACAAATAGATTGGACAGGGATATTTCTGCCATAAGCCCATTTCCTCTTTTCCTATCATCCGTGTCCTAGGATGAGAGGAAAGTCCTAGGCAGTGGACAATGGCTACACTGAAGGGTAGCCAATAGTGCTTCTAATAAGACCAAAATCTTGTTCTTATTTTTGATAGTCTTTTACACCACTGTGAACAGCCCCGTTTCTTTATACATAAACCCATTTCAAAATTAGGTTTTATCTTGCCAAATGTCTCTAACTAGTGCCAAACTGACAAAAATCCTAACCAGGGAAATTAGCCTCTTCATTTTAAGGGAAAAGCCAAGATAAAGTGTTTTGAAACTTGATCTAGGAATATAGCATGTATAGGCCGTGACTGTCTTTTAAAGAGTATGTGTTGTAATTTACAGTTTTTGTTCACTATTAAATTCTACCTGTCATATTATGTATGATATTAAATTTCAACAATAAATGATAGCAATTTAATTCACCATATAAAATTATCATTTATAAACTAAGGCAACTTGATCCAAGACTGTTAAGGGTATTAAACTGATTGAAGCAATTCAAGAGGCTAGAATGGGAACGTGAAAGCCCGTTTTAGCCATTTGTTACAGATTAAACGCATCCCTGTTCAACATGGAACTTGTAAGCCTTTCAATCAACATGTTGAAGCTGGTAAAACATAACATGAAAACAAAGTGAATGGCAGATAAAGGACAACTTAATTAGGAAATGATCCCTCAGTGCTGACTTACATAGAATTGGTTTATTAAACCCATCATGTTGGTGCAAACTGATGATCACGACCAGTGCTCATTCTAAGCTTTTTCTAATGCGCAAAGGTCTGCAGAGTCCTTCGTGATGGAGAAGGATGTTGCTAGAGTGCGAGCTGTTTGAATCATTCCTAAATGTCTTAGTCACTGTCCTATTGCTGTGGTGAAGCAGCATGATCATAGTAACTCTTGTTAAAGAAAGCATTTAATTGGGGGTTTGCAATGGCAGTTTCAAAAAACTGGACCAATGCCTTCATAGTGGGGAGCATGGTGGCATGTAGGCAGACATAGCCCTGGAGCAGAAAGCTTTATACCTGAGCCACATGCAGCAGACAGATGGGACATGGCTTGGTGTGAGCTTTAGGAAATCTCCAAGCTTACCCCCAGTGACACACTTTTTCCAAAAAGTCAAGCCTACCCCAACAGACCACATTTTAAAGTCCTTATAATCCTTTTAAAATAGTGTCTGGCACTCCTTCATGAGTAAGTGTTCAATTATATGACTCCACGAAGGTTATTGTTATTAATGCTCCAAAATATTATCTCCTAGTAAAGTGATTCATTATTGTAAATAATGGCCATACTCTTTCAGAAAATTGCATTTCGCCATCTTACAGGATTATGCTGGAAAAGGTGCTCTTTTATGGAGCTTAAATATGTTATCATAAAGAAAGAATTCCGAGAATTAAATATCTGACACATTTGAAAATGCTTTGTGTTATTGCACTTGGTGAGGCTCATTTTTACTTTAAAATTTAAGACAATATGTAAATGTAGGAGCTTGATATGCATTTATATATTCTATTAATATGATTAAATACTATTAATGATTTCCAACATTTATAAATATGAGACTACTATGCAGATCTCCTCTGTTAAACATTAATCTGTATAAAATGTTGCACCTAACATGAGGATAATAAGCATCTTTCTCCTTTCACCTCATCATTCCAGTGTTATTTAGTTTTATACATAACTCATTCCTTAACAATTCTGTTAACCTATGAACAATTTAATTCAGCTCTTACTGATATATCACACCGCTTACATCATGCTTCTGAACCTACCCTCTTAATTTCTGTCACTTTTCTTGGCATGAACCATTGCTCTTATATCTTCAGAAAATATGAGAATTAAAAGGATATTCATGGGGTTTTATGGATTTCAACCATCACACAGTAGTGTAAATATAATGTAAATAGTTACTGCTATTAGACAAAGACGTAAAGTATTCCTTCTCCATGGAAACATTGAGAGTTTTACTTACTCTGCTATGTTATTTTAAGTAATATTTTATTTTTGTTTACTGTGATTATTTGTGTCCATGGGGCTGTATGTACAAGTGTTTAAAGTGCTTGAAGGTTAGAAGTCAGATTTCCTAGAGTGGTTCAATCTGCATTTGGGTCCTCTGAATCAGCAACAGCTGCCAGCTCTACAGCACCATATACCACACTGCTTAGCAGGTAATGAAGCTTTCTTTTGGGTAAACTCACTCAAATGAACATGGCTGTCATGCAGCCATTTCCTCTATGACTGATACATTCCATCCTGCAGAGACGCTCCTTTACACAGAAAGTTAACAACTCAAAATAGCTATAGAAAACCCCCCAAAATGACCAGACTCAATAGATAATCTACTTTCAGAGTAAGCAATAAAGAAGCTGAAAAGAATACAGAGACAAGGCAATTCTGTAGGCAAATGGATGGAACCTGAAACTATCATCCTGAGAGAGGTAACTCAGCCCCAGAAGAACATGCATGACAGGAGACTAGCATGACTATGATCTGAGAAGCTCTACCCAGCAGCTGACTAAAATGGATGCAGAAACCCACATCCAAACATTTAATGGAGCCGATGACTCTTACAGAAGAGTTGGGGGAAGTACTGAAGACCCCAAAGGGGATGAGAGCTTCACAGAAAGAGCAACAGCATCAACTTACCTGGACCCTTCGGGGCTTTTAGAGACTGACCCACCAACGAAAGGGCGTGCAGGGGCTGGATATAGGACCCCTGCACCTATGTAGCAGATGTGCAGCTCAGTCTCCATGTGGATCCTCCAACAACTGGAGCAGTACCAATCTCTAAATGCTATTGCATGTCTGTGGAATATGCTCCTCTAACTAAGCTGCCTTGTCTGGCCTCAGTGGGAAAGGATGTGCCTAGCCCTGCAGATACTTGATCTGCCAGAGTGGAGAGATAACCAGGGGGTGCCTCCAACTTCTCAGAGGAAAAGTGGAGGAGGAACGGGAAAAGGGACTATGTGAGGGAGGTGAGGGTGGGGAGCACAGAATGTAAAAAGTAAGTAAATAAATAAATAAATAAATAAATAAATAAATAAATAAACAAAATTTTAAAAAGATAATTTGCAAAAAATCCAAGCTTCCTGGAAAATCAAAGATGAGACAAGCCACCTCATAGAAGCGGAGATTAGCAGAGCTGCTGAAAGCAGTTTGGAGCAACTGAGCCACTTGGAACTGAAACCCTTCTACCTTCTACCTGCCTGCGGACTATGCAGTATACTCCAGACTTTCAGATGTTGCGGCCTGTAATCAATGCTGGTGTAGGTTTCTGTGATGCAGCTGCCTTTGAAACATTTCTGCTCCTTTAAGCAACTCTTTACTTATAAATCTATAAATAACCTCAGTAAAGCTTGTTGGTTCACTAATTTTCAGTTTGGGGGTATCATACTTTGGTCTGTCATGGCTCCCAACTGGGCTCAGTAGATATGCATTCTGTCTCCCCTGGATGATAGAATTTGGAACACATTTTTACCTACTTCCTTAATTTAGAATACTATCCTTTTCTTTTCCTTTCTATAGGTTTTTACATTTGTGAGTGTCCAGTGTACATTAATATTGAAAACAGTGGCAAATTGTGTAGCTCTGGTTATACATACACAAAGAGACACACACATGAGAGACATACACACACACACACACACACACACACACACACACAGAGAGAGAGAGAGAGAGAGAGAGAGAGAGAGAGAGAGAGAGAGAGAGAGTCAGAGACCCAGACAGAGTCAGAAATATTCATCACAAAAGCCATAGCATTGAAATAATGAGTATACTTCAAGAGTGAAAGCATCAAATGTGCAAGATCAAACAAAAAAAAATACTTTTTAAAGGGCAAAGAACAATGTTCAATGGTTAAAGGTACTTGACACCAATCTTAACGACTAGAGGTCAATTCCTGAGTAACCACATGACCTACATTTCACAAGTTGTCACTCACACTCATTTTTACACCCACACTGTGACATATACTCCCAAACACTGGCAGGCATACACACACACACACACACACACACACACACACACACATTCATATACACACACATATATACACACACATATACACACATAAACACAATAATTTATTTTACAGATTTATTTATTTTATGTACTTGAGTACACTGTTGCTGTCTTCAGACACAATGAAATAGGGGTTGGGTCCCATTTAGATGATTGTGAGCCACCATGTGATTGCTATGAATTGAACTCAGGAACTCTAAAAGAGCAGTCAGTGCTCTCAACCAGTGAGCCATTTCTCCAGCCCCATGGTAAAATATTTTTAAAAGCAATAATAATCTTTAGGAGAATAATTGTTTTGAAAAATGCTGTATATTGCAATGATATACTCAAATTTATGCCATGTACATGACAGTAAATGTATGCTTGAATCTTTATCTCTCTGGATGGAAATAAGTTCTCACTAATTAGGGTTCAGTGACTTCTAGCACAAAGATTCTGAGGATTCATATAAATGGGAATGTAAATTAGAGTAGGGCTGTAATTTATATATAACAAACTTAAAATCAATATATATTACAATGTTAGTGTTACTATAGAGGTATGTACTTATGAATAAATGAACCTGATATCCAAACATGAGTAGAAATAACTCAGTTAAATTGTCACTGCTCACTGCTTATTATTACTTTTCTTTTTTACCTTATTAACTTTACATCCCACTCATTGCTTTCTTCTGGGTCAACTTCTTCCACAATTCTTCCCCCCATTCTCCTTCTCCTTCCCCTTTGAGAAGGTAGAAGGGGCCTTGGTATCTCTCCATCCTGACACGTCAAGTTTACAAGCCTAGGTGCATCCTCTCACACTGAGGCCAGACAACACAAGCCCATCTAGAAAAAAAAAATCATATACCAGCAACAAATTCTGGGATATCCCCTCTCCAGGTATTCAGGACCAACATGAAGACCAAGCTGCACATCTGCTACATATGTGTAGGGAGGCCTAGGTCCAGTCCCTGTATATTTCTTGGTTGGTGGTTCAGTCTCTGAGAGCCTCAAGAGTCCAGGTTAGTTGACTTTGTTAGTCTTCTTGTAAAGTTACTATCCCCTTCTGGCTGCATTCCTTCCTTTGAGTTCCCAAGCTCCATCCTCTGGCTGTGGTGTCTGCATTTGTCTGTATCAGCTGCAGGTTGGAGCTTCTCAGGAAAGCCATGCTAGATTCCTGTCTGCAATCATGATAGAAAATCATTAGTAGTGTCAAGGACTGGTGCTTGCCCATAGGTTGAGTCTCATGTTGGGCAGGTTATGGGTTGGTCACTTCCTCAGTCTCTACTTCATCCCCTGTCCCTGATTTTCTGTAGACAGGATAAATTGTGCGTCAAATTTTTGTGAGTGAGTTGGTGTCCTAATCCCTCCATTGTGGTTCCCGCCTGGTTAGAGAAGGTAGCCTCTTTAGGTTCCATATCCCCAATGCTAGCTCACAGCTTATTTTAAGTTGAGGTAAGTTCAAAGCAAATTTCAGACATCCTACTTCAGTTGCACCCGGCAGTCAGAAATCAGCATTCATGCAAATTATGCCCCTAGAAGTAAAAATTGCATCATCACCTATTTTCTGAGTAATATATTTTCAAATAGGCCAAATTAAATACATTCTTCAACATAGCTACCTCAACTTGTGCAAATCTTTATTTTATCAATGTTTCCTCAACTAAATTAATGTCATTTTGATCTTAATATCTGTAAAACTGATTTCATACTTTTTAAAATTTTATTTCAACAAGATCAGGTGAACATTATTGTCTAACTGGCTGATTGGTTTTTTATTTGTTGAGATTGGATCTCTCTATCATACATACACACACACACACACACACACACACACACACACACACACACACACA
>JADRCG010010366.1:530789-558222 GCA_019844195.1 Rhabdomys dilectus | reverse complement strand
CACACACACACACACACACACACACACACACACACACACACACACACCATACATGGTCTTAGCTTTTCTGGAACTCAATATGTATATTAGGCTGGCCTTGAAATAAAAGAGATCCTTCTGCCTGGGTCTCCTCAATGATGAAATTACAGGTCTATGGCAACACACTTGGCTCCATGAAATTTTAATAGTGATATAACAGTGACAAAATAAATAACTATATTTGTTTTATGGCCACAACAATTCCCCCAAATTTGATTTTCTTCTGCTTCTGTTTTGCATATGTTTCCTATATATGTAGATGTATAATTTTTTTTACTGAAACAAATATTCATCTAAAAAATATCATATCTGCCCAGTTTACTCTTCTCTAAAAAAACTGTAAAATTGTCTGACAGTGTCATAATTATACCAAGATGTCTAGTCACTCTGCTATAGTTATTACAGATGTGGTAATGGTTAATCTTTTGACAATGTGTAATTTAGGCTATTATACTTTAAGCTCTCATCCTAGTAGGAGGCATATAAAAGAACAGCGCTAAGAATCTTGAATATTACATAATGAGAAAAGGCAAATTTTAAAAGGTCAGTTAGTCTATTATGTTTTATTCTTCTGATAAATGCAACATATAAAAGAGAATTTTTTTCATTTTACTTCAATGGTTTTAAAATATAAAGACTAAAAATCTGCTGCAAATTCACACACCCACAGACTGTAATTACCCACATTTAACTGACTTCAAATATTTGACCAATGTGTGAACAATGGATCGCTGTTCCCTTTGGTGAATAGATAAGTATTACACTCACATTCTTGCTCACACTAAAATACAGGATGTTTCATTTGAAGTACTTTGAAGACTTTTGTATTCATTTTATAAAGAATGATGTGGGGCAGGAGAAGAGGGATGGGAAACTGTGGCTAGAATGAATTTTATGAAGAAAGAATCTATTTTCAATTAAAAAATGGAAAAAAGGGGAAAATTAAAAAAAATGGTCAGAAAGAGTACCCAAATTTTCATTTCTGTCATCTGAAAATGCATAAGCCTTAAAAGTCTTTGAACTGATGCCTTAAATTGCTTTACAACTTTTACTTCTGAAAGATTGTAAAGAATGACTATTGAAGGCCTTCTTACAAACCCCTCATTATACTGGATATTCAGAAAGACAGGGTTCAAGTAGAATGAATGATTTTTTATAGTGTTGTAAGAGGATGCTTTAATCTCATTGTCTGCAAAATTTGTTTTTTCTCTTGTATTTTACAGCACTGGAAAACAGCCCTTTACTTTGACTTGAAAATACATACATGAACTTCTTCACAATTTAACCTTATCCAGAATGAGGAATGCAAAACTTGTGTCCAAAGTCAGACCCTGACATAATCAAGGGCCATTTTGTTGGTGGTTTCTATTGTTGATAATGATATAGTACAATGTATATAGGGCAATTATTGAATGGCACACTATTCTTTACCTTCAAGGAAGCTTTCTCACACATAGTACACCTGGGTAGCACTATTGACTCTGATTACAAGGCTGCTGTATTTTTTCAATGACAACTGGCACCAGGTCATACTTTCACAGCCCAGCACACTCATAACCTTTTCCCTGGTGCCTTCTGAGCTACATGCAAAAGATGTCATGTGCACTCAGTCAGAATTCTTTGAAATAGCTGTTTTGGGAAAATGACACAGAAATGGATAAAAGTATGTCAGCTTCTTTTAATGTCAGAAAAATCCCTTTGAGGCAAAGCAAGATCTGCTGTTGGAGGGCATATTGTGAAATCTGAAGTGACATTGGAGAAAAAGCATCCATGGTGAATAATAAATCTTTACACTCTTGATTTCATAAAAGTGTTCATGACTTGAAATGTCAATTTACTCAGGAATAAAACAGTATCTTAAAGTGATGAATTTTCTACAAAATAATGTTAAAATGTGTCTGTTTAATGTTATTTTTGGTGAAAAACATCTCTGGTTTACAAGTTCATGCACTTTTAATATGTATACTATTCTTAACAAGACAACGATTTAATGAAAATATTTCAAATGTTGCTGTTGAATAAATAGCATGATTATAGTGTGAGCAGTCCACTTATACATATTCTTGCAATAATATATGTCTAGTAGATATATAATATATTAGAAGCATTTATTACCCATAGTTCAAAATTTTGTCCATTCTATGATGACATATTTTAAGTCTTTCATTGCCTATAAGATTTCCTTCTATATGTTATAGAGTCCTTACTGTACTAAAGGGCTCTGTCTATTTGTGATTAATATACCATCTCATCTGTAAATCTCTACCATTTGCTTATATTCTCTCAATTTAAATAATGTTATATTTACTTCCTTTTTCAAAAACTTAAAATAACTTCTTTGAAATCCCACACCTTACTGTCCACATGCATCAAACTTAACTACAAACAAGCAAATGTATTTTGTTGTGCTAAAGAAAAATAAACATGTAGTTCAAGCAAGTCTCTCTGAAGAGACAGTACATCTGTGCTTTTCCTTTCTGCTTTTTCTAGACCTGCTGTGTTGTCTAGTTGTTTTGAGAAATAGTAAAAATCATCTGCAATTTCTCAAGCTGCACCCAGCTATTCTCTGCCCTGGCAAGCTGGCTGGGTATTCATTGGTGGCAAGGGCTGGCCTGTTCATATCTGGAGGAGACTCTCTAACTCAGAGTTCCAAAATCTCTCCACCCAGCTCACTAAGTTTCCACTGGCGGATCACTACCACGCCATTCCCAGGCTTCTAAAACCCACAGCCTTTGTGGTACACATCTGGCAAACCCATGCTTTACCACCATACCTTTCTTTCTAGAACCCAATAGAACTTCCAGGGGGAAGAAAAACACCACACAAATTTAGTTCAGAAACAATGGTAACTCAATCTCTGGGTGCAATAACTGGAATCCTAATCTTGTATCTAATATTAAATCTAAATCCTCCAGTGGCAAATTCTGGCAGATTTGCCAAAGAAACCAGAAGATACTAGTAACTACACCTTGTCCTCATGCTGTCCCCATTAAAAAGGGTTTCTCTTTCTCCTCTTCCTCTCTCCCCATCTAACCCAGAAGTTCCACCTACTTGCATAGTGATTGGATCCTTTATTCATTAGGGGATGGTTGACAAGAAGTCGCTTGAGTACAGGACTCACTCCTCATCCACAGTCCCTCCCAGGAGATCTGAATTAGCATCAAAATACAGGCAGCACCAGGGCCATCCACAACACTTCCACCTTTCTGTTCTAATAAAACAAACAAAACCTTTTTCTCAAATATAAATTGAGCACAACTATTATCATTTTGTAATTCATAAAGTACAAGATAGACCTAACACCCAGTCCATGCTTTTGGTCAATAAAATAGAACACTGTCATATATCCTAACTTATGACTTAAAATTTTACACCTGACTTATGTCCTGGCTTTAGATTGTGTGCCATTTAAAAACCATCCTCTCAAATCTGGTCTTTCAATGTAAATAGCCTGAGACTATAAATAGTCTTCAACCCCATCAGAAATCTAAGAATGACCAACATTATCTAAAGATATAGGAAGCCTAACACTATGAAGAATGAGTTGACTTGGTATTTTCATGGGAATTGCATTGAAACTGTAGATTGCTTTTGGCAAGATGGCCATTTTTATTATATTAATCCTACCAATCCATGAGTATGGGATATCTTTCCATCTTCTGAGGTCTTCTTCAATTTATCTTTTCAGAGACTTGACGTTCTTGTACTATAAATTTTCACTTGTTTGATTAGAGTCATACCAAGATATTTTATATTGTTTGTGACAATTTTGAAGAGTGTCATTTACCTATTTTCATTTTCAGCCTGTTTATCCTTTGAGTAGAGAAAGGCTACTGATTTGTTTCAGTAAATTTTATATCTGTCACTTTGCTGAAGTTGTTTAGCATTTTTAGGAGTTTCCTGTTAGAATTTTTGGGGTCACTTAAGCATACTATCATATCATCTGCAAATAGTGATATTTTGAGTTCTTCCTTTCAAATTTGAATCTTTTTGACCTCCTTTTTGTAGTCTAACTGCTCTGGCTAGAACTTCAAGTACTATATTGAGTGGATAGGGAGAGAGTGGGAAGCCTTGTCTAGTCCCTGATTTTAGTGGGATTGCTTCAAGTTTTTCTCCATTTAGTTTGATGTGGCTACTGGTTTGCTGTATATTACTTTTACTGTGTTTAGGTATGAGCTTTGAATTCCTTCTGTTTCCAAGAGTTTCACCATGAAGGGATATTGAATTTTGTCAAATGATTTTTCACCATCGAATGAGATGATCATGTGTTTTTTTTTTCTTTGAGTTTGTTTATGTAGTGGATTACAATAATGGATGTCCACATATTGAATGATCCTTGCATCTCTGAGATGAAGCCTACTTGATCATGGTGAAAGATTGTTTTGATGTGTCCTTGGATTCAGTTTGGGAGAATTTTATTGAGTATGTTTCATCCATGTTCATAAGGAAATTTGGTCTGAAGTTCTCTTCTTTGTTGGGTCTTTGTGTGGTTTTGGTATCAGCATAACTGTGGCTTCATAGAACAAATTGGGTAGTGTTCCTTCTGTTTCTATTTTGTGGGATAGTTTAAAGAGTATTGGTATTAGGTCTTCTTGGAAGGTCTGATAGAATTCTGCACTAAACCCAACTGGTCAGGGTTTGTTTTGGGTTTTTTGTTTGTTTGTTTTGTTTTTGTTTTTTGTTTTGTTTTGTTTTGTTTTAGTAGGGAAATTTTTAATGACTTTTTCTATTTCTTTAGGAGTTATGGGATTATTTAAATGGTTTATCTGGTCCTGATCTAACTTTGGTGTTTGGTATCTGTCTAGAAAATTGTCCATTTCATTCAAATTTTGCAGATTTGTTGAATATAGGCTTTTGTAGTGGGATCTGATGATTTTTTAAATTTTCTCAGTTTCTATTGTTGTATCTTTCTTTTCATTTCTGATTTTGTTAATTTGGATACTGTATTTGTGCTCTCTGGTTAGTCTGGCTAAGGTTTTATTTATCTTATTGATTTTCTCAAAGAACCAGGTCCTGGTCTTATTGATTCTTTGTATAGTTCTTTTTGTTTCTACTTGGTTGATTTCAGCCCTGAGTTTGATTATTTCCTGCAGTCTATTCCACTTGGTGTATTTGCTTCCTTTTGTTCTAGGGCTTTCAAGTGTGCTGTTTAGCTGCTATTGTATGCTCTCTCCAGTTTCTTTTTGGAGGCACTCATAGCTATGAATTTTCCTCTTAGCACTGCTTTCATTGTGTCTCATAAATTTGGGTATGTTGTGTCTTCATTTTCATTAAATTCTAAAAAGTCTTTGATTTCTTTATTTCTTCCTTGACCAAGTTATCATTGAGTAGGGTATTGCTTAGCTTCCATATGTATGTGGACTTTCTGTTGTTTTTGTTGTTATTAAAAACTAGCCTTAATAAGCTGATATCTGATAGGATGCATGAGATTATTTCAATCTTCTTGTTTCTGTTGAGGACTGTTTTATGACTGATTATATGATCAGTTTTGGAGAAGGTATCATAAGGTGTTGAGAAGAATATATTTTATTTTAGGAAGAAATATTCTATAGATATGTGTTAAATCCATTTTGTGCACAACTTCTGTTTAGTTTCACTGTTTCTCTGTTTAGATTGTGCTTATTGATCTGTGCATTGATGAGAGTGGGGTCTTAAAATCTCCCACTATTATTGTTTACAATGCAATGTGTGCTGTAAGCTTTAGAAAAGTTTCTTTTATGAACATGGGTGCATTTTGAGCATAAATATTCAGAGTTGAGAGTTCTTCTTAGTAGTTTTTTCCTTTGATGAGTATGAAGTGTTCTTCTGTATCTTTTTCAATGACTTTTGGTTGAATGCCGATTTTATTTGGTATTCGAATGAGTACTCTAGCTTATTTCTTGGGATCATTTGCTTGGAAAATTGTTTTTCAGCCCTTAACTCTTAGGTAGTGTCTGTCTTTGTCACTGAGGTGTGTTTCCTGTATGCAGCAAAATGCTGTCTATGTATCCCATCGGTTAGTCTGTCTTTTATTGGGGAACTGAGACCATGGGTGTTAAGAGATAATAAGGAAAAGTGATTATTGCTTTCTGTTATTTTTGTTATTAGATGTGGAAATATGTTTGTGTGGCTGTGTTCTTTTGGATTTACTGAAAGAAGATTACTTTCTTGCTTTTTCTGGGATGTAGTTTCCCTTCTTGTGTTGGAGTGTTCCATCTGTTATACTTTGTAGGGCTGGATTTGTGGAAAGATATTGTGTAAAATTGGTTTTGTCTTAGAATATCCTGGTTTCTCCAACTGTGGTTATTGAGAGTTTTGCTAGATATAGAAGCCTGGCCTGGAATTTGCGTTCTCTTAGGGTCTGTATCACATCTGCCCAGGATCTTCTGGCTTTTATAGTCTCTGCTAAGAAGTCTGTTTATCTCTAGTGATAACTTGTCTTGCTGTCTCTGACTGTGGTTCCTCCCGCAAGCCTTTGTATCAGCACTCCTGGAAGACAAGTTCTCTATGGGAAGAATTTGGAAAACTGTGGCTCAGGGTCAGCTCCAGAGTGAAAATGGAAACTGAGATGATCCTGTCCCTGACTGTTCCTTGGTTCTTGTGATGTGTTGGTTCTGGACGGGGCTTTTATGGGCCAGGAATCTGAGCAGAGGCGGTGGTCTTACCAGTTCTCATAGGTTTGTTAGCACTCCTGGGAAATCAGCTCTCTCCCAGTGGTATTTGTGTGTGGAGTGCTGTGGCACTGGGTCAGCTCAGTGCACAGATGAAAACTGGAAGGATCCTGTCCTTTACCTGATATTTTTAATAACTGTTAATATTGTATATATTTTATTCTTTTAAGATAAAGAGCCTTTTGTTAGATTAAAAGGGAGAAATAGAGAATCTCTTAAACATTTGCCTGTCAATAAATAGATGAATAGCCAATGAGCTTAAGCAGGGTATTGATGGTGAGACAACCAGCAGACAGAATTTCTGGGATAGGGTCAGGCATGGTAAGAGATTCACCTCAAACTCTGAGGAATGCAATCACATGAACCTAAGGAGAGGTAACTAACCACATGGCAGAGTTTAGATTAGAATAAATGGGGTATTAAATAAATGAAACAAGCCAAATCATTTGGCATAGGCATTTATTCATATATAAAAAGTATCAGAGTCATTAAAATGGGAATGTGGGCACTGGTAGAAAAGTCCAGGGTTACAAAATTGTGTTTTGTTCCTTGGTTTCTGTATTCTCTTTGTCCCTCTGTTCTTTGTGGCCTGGATTTCTAGGGGCTGGCTTAACCTTTGCTCCATTAAGGAGTCTCTGAGCAGATTGGTCACTGAACATTTGGCAGCTAGCTTGGCTTTGGAGGTTTGTAGTAACTCCTTAGAAGATATGGGCCTGATTAGATAGTTTACCTGCTCTTGACTTAACTTTGGTATGTGGTATGTGTCTAGAAAAATCATCAATTCTATTTAAGTTTTTTATCATTGTTGAGTATAGGCTTTTGTATTAGGATTTGATGATTTTTTGAATTTCCTCACTTTCTGTTGTTATGTCTTCCTTTTCATTTCTGATTTTGTAAATTTGGATACCATCTCTGTGCTGCTAGTTAGTTTGTCCAGGGGTTTATCTATCTTGTTGATTTTCTCAAAGAACCAGCATTTGGTTTTGTTGATTCTTTGTTTCTATTTAGTTGATTTAGACCCAGAGTTTGACTATTTCCTGCTCTCTACTCCTCTTCGTTGTGTTTGCTTCTTTTAGTTTTAGGGCTTTCAGGTGTGCTGTTAGGTTGCTAGTGTAGGATCTCTCCAACTTCTTTCAGCGGGCACATAGTACTATGAATTTTCCCCCTGAGCACTGCTTTTATTGTGTCCCATAAGTTTGCCTATGCTGCATCATCATTGAATTCCAAGAAGTCTTTAATTTCTTTCTTATTTCTTCCCTGAAAAAGTTATCCTTCGGTAGAGAGTTGTTTAGTTTCCATTGGTATGTGAGTTGGGTTTTTTTGTTGTTGTTGTTTTTGTTTTTGTTTTTTTTTATTTTTTTGCTGTTATTTAATCTAGTCTTATTTTGTGGTGATCTGATAGAATGAATGGGATTATTTCAATCTTCTTTTATCTGTTGAGACTTTTTTGTGACTGATTCTTTTCTGGTCCAATCTATTTGTTGTTCTGTGGGCATCTTGTACATTTGTGGCCATCTCTTTCTTTAGGTTGAAGAATTTCTCTTCTACGATTTTGTTGAAGATGTTTTCTGGTCCCTTTGAGTAAGGAATGTTTGTTCTCTTCCATGCCTATTATTTCTTAGGTTTGCTCTTTTCTGTGCACCCTGGATTTCCTAGCTGTTTTGGATTAGGGGAACTTTTTATATTTTGCATTTTCTTTGACTGTTGTGTCAGTATCTTCTATGCCTGAGATTCTCTCTTCTATCTCTGTGTTCTGTTGTTGATACTTGCATCTGTAGTTCCTTATCCCTTTCCTAGGTTTTCCATTTCCTGGGTTTCCTCCATTTATGGTTTCTTTATTGTTTCTACTTCCATTTATAGGTCTTGGTCCACTTTATTGAATTACTTCACTTATTTGGTTGTATTTTCCTGTATTTCTTCTTGTATTTTTTCCCTGTATTTATATCTTCCTTAAAGGACATTATTTTCTTCATTAGACAGCATTTTAGGTCAGTATCATGGTTTTCAGGTGTATTGAGGTATCCAGTGCCTGTTGTGATGGAAGAACTGGGTTCTGATGCTGCCAAAGTATATTGGCTTCTGTTGCTTATGGTATTGTGCTTACCTCTCACCATGTGGTTATCTCTGGTGTTACCTGGTTTGAGTGTCTCTGTCTATAGCGGGCCTCCAGTGTACCTGGGTTGTTGCAAGTCTCTGGGAGACCTGTGGCCCTGGGTGCAGCAGTTCTTCTTGGAGGCCTTCAGATTGTTGGATCTTTAGAAGGGCATGCATGATGATGATATGTGTCCCTGGCTACAGCTGTTGTCCTGGAAGGCTTAATACTGTGGGGTCTGTTGTCCTGGGTACAGTAGATCTCCTGGGTGTTCTTCATCCTGTGGGGTCTTCAGAGGAGCAAACAAGCTGCTGATCTGCCCCCGTGGAAGGCACAGGCTGAAAAGGGGATGAAGTTCAAGTGGAGGGGAATGGATCCTGATTCTACTGAACTCCTTGGTGTTTACAGCTACTGGGGTTATTTGGGAGAATCCTTTACCTGTTTTGTTGGGTGCAGCAGATCTTCTGGGAGTTCTTCAGACTGTGGGGCCTTCAGAGGGGCAGAGGAGCTGCTGGTCTGCTGTGGTGGAAGGTAAGGCAAGTTTATTTTTTTTTCTTTTGGGGCTTCAGCTGCTGTTTATTGACATTCAGGTGGGCACTATAGCAACAGGCCTGGAGAGCGCAGACTACAAGGTAGAGAGTGGAGTGTCTGCAGTGACAGCAGTGGAGTGCACAAGGAGGAGGGGGAGGACAAAGCTGTTAGAAAAGCAATTTAGGGCCAGGGCCAAAAGTCATCACTGGAACTCTGGGCCCCATGCCCTCAACCCCTGCTCTTGCTGTCTCCTGACTCCAGGCTACGGATGGGAATTTTCTGGGCAACTTTCTATAAGAGCAAAGTACACAGAGATGGTGCTGCCTTTTGTGATAAACTCAGAGGGTTTCTTATCCTGCATTCCTCTTTCTCCCTGGCTTAGGTAGGACCATGAAAAATTATAGCTGAGCTCTACTGCATATTTCTCATGCAATTTTCCCTAGTGTCCCAGCCCACCAGCACCACACTATGGCACAGAGTGAGCACTACAAGCATTGCTGGCCTAATGGATAGGATAGGAGAGGAGAAGGGGCAGGAGCTAGAAGAGGAACTCCAGAGGGCCATCAAACTACAGGCACTACAAGCATCATGTTGGTGAAGCCACAGCCGGGGTAACATCCAGTCAGCACAGTGACCACATCTCCCTTCTTGAAGAAAGCTCGGGCCTTGCCAACATTCATGGCCAAGTTACACGAAGGTCAACATCCTCAGCCCAGGCATCTTGTACCACATCCTTACACAGCACAGGGAAAATGCCATGGTACAGATGAGCCATTTGGGGATTGCATGTCACAGCAATGATAGGTGCATGAGGATGGTACCAGATCACTTGGTGAGGACTCCTGCCAGACTTGGTGATTACCTTAATAGGCACAGTGCAACACTTAAAAAAGGCCTTTAAGGTGTCCATGGCTGTGGGGTCACTGGTAATGGGTACAAGGAGGCAAGTTCTTTGAATAAATGCAAATGGTAGATGGCAGCCTCTATCTCTCAGGCAATCAGGCGCTGCATGCAACCAGACTTTCTGGACAGCATTATTCAGTCTGCTCCATCTAGATCTGCATTGTCCACATCACTGCCTTCAGCACGGGTGGGGCATGGCTTCTTGATCATTTTCTCCAGCATCTGTATGGCACAGATGACAGGCTTCCCAGCTCTGTTGCATCATCTGATCGTCATCTTCTGAGCCAGGAAGACCTCTGCAGGAATCTCAATGCCCAGGTCACCACGAGTCACCATGATAACATCACTGGCCTCCAAAATCTCATCAAATCTGTGGACACCTTCATGATTCTCCATTTTACTGATGATCTTGATATTTCCTTCTCTTCCAGGACCTTCTTAACTTCACGCACGTTGGCTGCCTTGCAGATGAAAGATGCAAACACCATGTGTACATCTTGCTCCACCCCAAACTTCAGATCCTGGATGTCCTTTTCTGAAATGGCAGGGAGGTCCACAGCAGCTCCAGGAAGGTTCAAGCCCTTCTTGATGACCAAGGAGCCACCATTTTCCTGGTGCTGTCACCAGGTAGTCAGCACCTTTCTCCTTCACCTGAAGTGAGATCAGTCCATCATCTACGTAGATCTTGCTGCTCACCTCCACCAACTTGCAGATGTTTTTGTATTTCTGCCACAGGATGTTCTAATAACACTTTTCCATGAAGGCATTGTCTATGGTGATCTTCAGAGTAGCTCTTCTTCAGCTCCACCTCTGCAGTACTGCTGCCCTTGATGAGTTCAATCAGGATCTCAGACCCCTTTGTGTCCAGAGCCACCGCAACGGGATGGTAGAGAATGGAAAAATTTCTGTGGCTGCATGGACACTCTTGATGGTATCTGAATGGTACTTATAGGTTCCATGAAAGAAATTCAGCCAAGACACATTCAGTCCAGAGTTAATCATCTCTTTATGATCAGGATATCTCCAGAGATTAGGAAGCAGGGCCAGTGGTACAAATGCTGCCAGTAATATGGGCCAGGATGAGCATGGAGTCAATGTCCAAGCAGCACATATGTTCCAGGAAACTGTCAGCCATGGCTGCATGGAGCTTCTGGGTCTAAATAAAGGCAGTCCCTGCTTCACAATAAGACTTTAATATGTGTTCCTGAGGTCCTAGGGTGTACTTTGGATCCTGCTGTGTTATCTAAAGCAGATGTATGTAGATTCATGATTCATTGCTGCTGTGCAAGGCAAGTTTTTTTAAGTAAACTTTTAAAAGGATTGCCTTATAATATTACTTAGTAGGTAATTATAAAATTAGGAACCCAGCATTTCTCTTAACAAAAATATACGAATTGAAATGAACAGATAACAAGATCTTTTGACCACTGGTTTTAAAGTTAAAATTGTATCTTCAGCATGCTATGATGAAGACAAGAATTCTTTAGTTTGGTTAGACAAGTAGATTTATGCACCAATCTGCATGCCAGACAACATAAGGCTTTTAGTTCTGAGTGCAATGCAGACCCAGACGTAGCACATTTTCACAGCTGTATAGCTATACGGCCAACTCTGTTATGAAGCTATGAATGGCATAAAGAAATAATGTTATGTGGAGTTTATGCCAAGACTGACTAAGACAGTAAGTGTTAAATACAGCTATTACATTTTTTTGTAGTTGGTTTTACCTTATGTAAATCATAGCTTCTTCAGGAGAGTATTATTTACATTTTGAAAAATAGCACCTTTAGTACTAGTAGATACTGAAAGAATCAGAGATTTTTTTCTCAAATCACAAGGTACTAGTGACAATTTAGTCAAACTGTTAAACATATAGTCTCAAAACTACTTAGTCACAAGTTTCCAGAGACCCAGTAACAACTTCATTGTTAAAAATTGAAGAAACAACACAAATGGGCATAAATACAGTTCACAACTGCCTAACTTAGACCCCTGCTTGAACTACCAGTGAAGGAAAACTAACCCCACCTGGCTAGAAACCTATGACTATGTGTGAAATTCCTTATGAAACCTGAAAGAGAAGGGTCAAGTCAGTGCGTAGGTGAGGTAACATATGTAGTGTCTAGGAAAAGATTATATGTAGGCCCAACAGCTACATTCTAAGAATTACCTGGCAGATCTATAAAGATTTGTTTCTGCCAAATGCAAACCTGTTCACAAAAACAAAACAAAACAAAACAATTCTGACATTTCAGCACAGTAAACAAGGACAATTAATAAATTAATATAATTAAATGATTAATATGTTGATTATTCAGATATCTTCTCTCTAGGAAGTTATATGCAGTAAACAACTGACTCTCATAAGACAATCCACTTAATGCATGGAAAATTTCTATCCATAATTATTTTTTGTGTATGTGTTTAATGTATACTGTTTGTGTAATTATTTTATGTGTATTATTTTATGTTTGTCATTTTATGGCTATGTGTAGATAAAGGAAAGCAAGTATTTATAAACTATCAGTCATTTTGTAGCAATAATGACATATTATAAACTGTAACACTTCCAGACAAATTGATTCTCCAATCATGTTTCTTTGGATAGATAACAGGTAAACAAGATATACATAAGGTAACAATAAATGATGAAAGTGGAATACAGGCAGCAGAAATGAACATCAAAGAAAGAATATGTAACAGGTAAGGAAGATATACAAAAAGTAAAATGAAAGAAGGATAAAGTTAGCAAGGAAGAAGATAAAGGGAAAAGTAAAGAAAAAAACAATGGTCGATCAGCATGATATTTGAAGATATGGTGCTACTGTAACTTCTTTCTCACATGTCCATCATGTATTCTGAACTTGAAATCCTATTTGAAAGTCTTGATATTTTAATCCTTAATAGTCCTTTGTGATGGACTTAATAAATAGAATATGGCAGGATTTGTGTTATGTGGCTTCTACATCTAAATCAGAAGTAAGCATCTACTTCTCTTTTACATCCTTGTGAGTTCTGGTTTTGGAATACAACTGCTTTGCTTTGAACACACTCAACTGGGTCATAAGCCATAGCCCTATGCGCCAGCTCAAGCCCATATACTTTCCCACTATGTGGGCCAATTACCTTCCATGTCTATGTTACCGAGTTATCTCTGCTAATGCTATATGGTACATAGGTGTGCCATCTCAGCTGAGCTCTCTTCAATGTTCAGATTTATGAGAAAAACACATTGGTAGAAACTAATGAGGTAGGTGTTATGAAGTAATAACAATAAGTAGCTGTCTTAAAAAATAACTAAACTGATCCAACTCAATACAGCTTCAAATATTTCTAGTATATAAACTATATCAGAAGTAAATAATACATTTATGATGTCTTCTCAGCTCAGTTGACAAATTTTCAATCTTGAAACTCTCAATCTAGAAATTCCTTCCAGAGATGTAAGTAGAGTTCTATCATAGGTAATTCTAGATTGTGTTAAGTTGACAATTAATATTAATTATCATTCCTTGAGAATTTAAAATCATGTTTGTCAGGACTTGGAATTATAGCTCAGTGCTATTGATCTTAGTATATTTCATTGTTGAGAAAATGTCCCAATATCTTTGGGATATTGCTTTCAAGTTTTTAGTTAAGTGGTAGGTATCTTTCTGTTTTATTCAGTTCTTCAGCTTTGATAGCTATTCTTAAAGGTAAAAATGCTTTCATGAACAGCAACCAAAAATGTAAATGACTTTCTATCTCACTATAAGGAAATGCAATTAATGCTATTTAAAATTTCATAGACATTTTAGTGTGTATTATTAAGGGGCACAATATGTTATTCACACTCTAGTCACACAATATCTGGTCAAAAAAAACTTTCAGGAAGGAAAGGGGTTTCTTTTGTTGGGGAAGTCATGGAGACAGCAGAGCAAAGACATGGTAAGATTGCATCCACATACAGGAAGCAAAGAGGTTAATTCAGGTGTCCCATTGGGTTTCCTTCTTATTCAGTCAGTGGCTATAGCCCACAAAATTAAGTTACTTACATTGAGCACAAGTCTTCCTAGTTCAGTTTCTCAATCTAGAAACTCTTCCAAGATATACCAAGGGGTTATATACTAGATTCTAGATCCCGTTGACAATTAATCATGATTCCGGGTGAAATTTAAAATTACATTTGTTAGTGTTCAGTATTTTACTTCAGTGGTACAATGCTTAGCTTAGATTTAATGCCATGTACTGCAATGTAAACAATAACAAAAATAAATTCTACATAAACAAAAATGATTTTTACCCAAATCACAAAATAGTCCTATAATATTAATTTTCAAAACACATTATAGTTTTTTAAATGAGAGATTTATCATTCCATACAAATATATTACCAAGTACCTCCACTTCCTAATGTTGAATGCAGGTAAAAAATAAAAGACACATGTGTGCATAAGAAAATTAAAATTCCAGGGCTGGAGAAATAACTCTTTGATTCAATTACTTACTGCCTTTGCAGAGGACCTGGGTTCGGTTTACAGGATCCATATGGTATCTAACAAGTCATCTGAACTCCAGTTGCAGAGGATCCAATGTTTTCTTTGGGCCTCAATGGACACTATACCTAGGTGAAGTAAGGCATACAACCAGGCAAAGTACAGTACAAAAAAATATCTTTCCTTCCTTCCATCCATCCTCCCTTCCTTTCTTCCTCCCTTCCATCCTTTCCTACTTCCTTCCTCCTTTTTTTTTTTTTTGTTTTGCACATTGTTTGTCTACTTAGTTCTAGCTGCCCTAAAACTGAACATATAGACCAGACTGGCTTCAAACTCACAGAGATCTCACTACCTCTCCCTCCCATGTGCTTGAAATAATGATGTGTATCACAGCACCCAGCTATAAGTCTTTAAAAAGAAAAAAAATAAAGAAAACTTAAGTTGCATTTTGTTTTGTAAAAGCATCTTGAAGGTTGACAGAGAGGAACGTGATTATTTTTATATCATCAGCATTTAGTGTTCTTAGAAGATTTCTCTAGGAATTTGATCTGATTAGGGGGCTGAAGTGGCAGAAGTCCTGAACCATTTATCAATATAATAGTGGAGATTTTTTGATATTTAATTATCCACCCTCTGTTTCTACTCATCCAAAGCAAAATTCTGAGTGGTTTGTGCCTGGCTCCAGTGACACAGTCATTATAGTTTTCTTATGTTGATTTCCTTTTGTTTGTTGTTTGTTTGTTTGTTTTCAGAGAGTTATTTATGTGGATTTCTAACTTACAAAATATGGTCTAATCATTATTTATTTAAAATAATTTAAAATTTTATGAAAAAAATGTTATAATAGAAGTTTAACTAAACTCTGTGCAGTCATAATTTCATTGTTCCCAGAACTCAATTAAATTATTATCAGAAAAAAATATTGGCTTAAATACTCAACTAGCAGATGCCATATAAAGCATGCTAAAATTTTCTCCTGGCACAGTTTGCAGCTCATTATATCATATATGAGCAAAGGGAATTATAAAGGAAAGAAGGTTTAGTTACCCTTCTGGAAGAGTTTCACTGATACTAATTTAATGAAAAGGTTCCTTTTGAAAACTATTAAAATTTAAAAAGGAAATTCACTGCTAATAAACTATAATAATAGCCTTTTATATGTTTTATAACAGAAATGGGCTTTAGAAGAACAGGGGGAGTGTTATTTTAGTGACAGCTATTACGAATTTATGCCCATTTATGGATGCAAAAATTTGAGTTGTAACATTGGCCATAGAGCTTTATGAGTCTCTCTTGGCCTCTGTTTCTTCCTCATTCCTTCCTCTCTACTCCTCCCCTCTCTCTCTCTCACACACACAATGGTGGCAGAAGAGTCATTGATGATGTCATAATCACAAATAAACAGTTAAAGATTTTGTTAGTCGCTTTCATCAAAGTTATAGAGTACCTCAGGAAATGTCTTAAGGGGGAAGGATTCATTTTGTATTGTGATTCAGAGACATCAAGGCATGGTCAGCTGATTTCATGACAATGCTTTTGTGGTGATGCAGATTATAATGTTTACAAATCCATGTGACAGAAGAGAATGTTCACATCCTGAAGGAAAATGCGCATAAAGATGAGATGTGGTCTCCAAAGGACAGTGTTTGTTAGAAACTTATACTCTCCAACTAACTTTTACCTTCAAATCATGCATTCAGTTATTCAGCCATCTCTGAAATCACAGATGCTATTAGACCTCATGTTCCAATTATTTCTCAATAATACTAAACTTCTGTAGAATGTTCTCATTGTCTGCCAATATAAATATATTTATATTACTTTATATTTTTTCAAAGTTTACCTTTTCATTACCTTTGACAATTTCATACCTATATAAAATACATTATGCTTACTCTGGTCCCTTCACCCTCTTGTTATCTTTCCTGTCCCTGTCAACACTCCATTCTTCTTTTAAAAAAATTTTTACATCACACTCACTGCCCCATCTCCCATAATCCTTTCACCATAACCCAATATACTCTTCCCCTTCTCTTCTGAGAGGTTAAAGGCCCTCCCTGGGTATCCCCCAACCTTGTCACATAAAATCTCTACAGGGCTAGGCCCATCCTCTCCCACTGAGGCCAAACATGGCAGCCCAGATATAAGAACGTATCTCACAGACAAGTAAAACCTTTCAAGATTATCCTCACTTCTGTTGTTTAGGATCCACATGAAGATTAAGCTGCACAGGTGCTACATATACTTAGGTATAAAGACACTACTTTCCACCCCTGTCTGCTCTTTGCTTTGTGGTTCAGTCTCTGAGAGCCCTAAGGGTCCAGGTTAGTTGACTCTGTTGGTCTTCCAGTAAAGTTCCTGTCTATTTCATGACCCTCAGTCTTTCCCTCAACTCTTCCATTAAGAGTTCACAAGCTCCATAAACTCTTTGGTTGTGGGTCTCTATATCTGTCTTAGTCAGTTGCTGGGTGGAACCTCTCGGGAAAGAGCCATTCTAGACTCCTATATGCAAGCATAAAGGACTATCATTAGTAGTGTCAGAAACTGATACTTATCCATGGGATAGGTCTCCAGTTGGGCCAGTTTGAGGTTAGCCATTCCTTCAGTCTCTGCTTTATCACCTGACTCTGCATTTCTTGTAGACAAGATAAATTTTGGATCAAAGGTTTTATGGGTGGATTCGTGACCCTATGGCTCCACTGGGGTTCCTAACTGGGTATAGAAGTTGGCCTCTTCAGGTTCCATATCCGTAATGCTGTGTGTCACTGCTAAAGTTACCCGCTATTGATTCATGGGTGTCTTCCTTATCCCAGCTCTCTTTCTTATCCTGGAGGTGCTCCCTACTTCAGCACTCCTGTCAGTTGCACATTTCCATTCATTCTCATGGCCATCTAGTCATCTCTCCTGTCCATCCCCACACCTGACCCTGACCTTCCCTCCCCCATTATACTCCCAACCAATTTCCTCCTTCCATTCGCCTCCCTCAACTATTTTATTTCCCCTTCTGAGATTCAAGCACCATTACTTGGGCCTTCTTTGAATTTTTTTTTGTGTGTGTATCCTTTCTTTTATTGTTAATATCCTCCTTTTTCAGTTTTGTTACAACACTCAAGATGATATTTCTCAAGTTCCATCCATTTGCCTGCAAAATTCATGATGTCTTTGGTTTTAATAGCTAAAAAGTATTCCACTGTGTAGATGCATCACCATGGTGGAATTTTGGACTGGCTTGATCTTGTATGTCTTGTTCAGGTAGCCACATCTGCTATCAATTGATAAATGGAGCAGTCATGGTATGCACAGAGGACAGCATTTCACAGAATTCCTCTGGTTTTTAAAGTCTTTCTAATCCCTCTTCTTATCTATACCCAAGCACTCAGTTGCCAATTATTTTCAGCACAGTTATTATTATTGAAGCCATGCTTTATTTCTTGTTTGTTTATTTCTTTGTTTATAATGTTTCGAGTACCAGGCATTGGTTCCAACCTAGATAGAACATTCCAATACTAGGAAAACTAGCAGCAGAGGAATCCATTAGCTATTTCAAGATTGGTTTCTATGTTCTACAATCAAAGCATGTGGTGCCTCCAGTAAAGATGCTATTTCTCATAGTTATTGTGGGTACCAAGGTCAAAGATAATAACCTGCATTGTTGTTGGTTCTTTTTAGGGCTCTCTCACCAGTATCTCATAAGGAGGTATCCCATACCTGGTACTAACACTTTCATTTCATTACCCATGTTTTCTGGTAATAACATTGTGTTCTAATGTGACTATTTCTGTACAAAGTGCATTATAAGCGATAATTTTAGAGCTAGAGATATGAGTCAGTGGTTAAGAGTATGTGCTTCTCTTTCTGAGATCTTAAGTTCAATTCCCACCATTCACGTCAGGCACCTTACAACTGACTTTAACTCTAGCCTCAGGTGGGTCTGGCACCTGAACCCTCTGTTGACACTTGCCTTTGTGTGCACATAATCTCCCAGAAACATAATTAAAAATAATAACATACATATTAAAACATTTAATTAGCTGAAAAACTAGTAGGTTTTACAAGGCTTTCTCAAAATTTTCAGATTTGACTACTGCTTCTTTTTTTTTTCTTGTCTTCAATCTCTTATTACCATCCCCACTTAAGCCTCACATGCCTGAGATCTACACTCTTCTTTTTTATAGCCCCTTTTATCTTTATTTTTCTATTAAATTATTTTATTTATTTACATTTCAAATGCTGTCCCCTTTGAATCTCCTCTCCCAAAGTTCTTCTCTCCATGCCCCATCCCCTTGTATCTGAGAGAGTATTCCCCCTTTCACCTACCCATCCACTCCCCTCACCCACTCACCTGCACCTGATCCCCCTAGCATTCCCCTTCCCTAGGGCATCATGTCTCTACAGGATTATATGCATCCTCTCCCACTGAGGTTAGACAAGGCTATACATGTACCAGGGGCCATGGACCAGGCCATACAATCCTACATCAATCAGTCTCTTAGTTCTTTGTTGAAAATGATAGCGATTGGTAAAGATATTTTTTCCAGATCACAATACATGATATATTTTTCTGATACCACTTCCAGTATATTGACTCAGCATGGTTTATTTATTTATTTATTTATTTATTTATTTATTTATTTATTTACTTATTTATTGCTGTTGTTGTAGAGAATATTTGATGTTCCTTAGTATAGGTAGCATTAACCTGCATGTGGTAACTTATTATTCTTCTAAAGTGTCCATCAGCTCAGCATCTAATTACTACTACGAAATATAAATGACACCAGGGGCTAGAGAAATAGATTAGCAGACATAATCATAAGTTTTCCTTCCAAAGAATTTTGGATTGAGTTCCTGTGCCAAAACGGTAGCTAACAACCATCCCCAAATCCAGTCCCAGAGAATGTAATCACATCTCTGAGCATTATACACACACATTGTGCAAAGATATATACACAGCCAAAATACCCATTCACATTAGATAAATTAACTAATTAAAATGTCTATTGACATAATTCATGACCAGTGGTCTCAGTAAAGTACATATTCTGATACTTGGGAGATTAGCTATAATGACACAACGGGAAATACAAATCTGTTTTGTAAATTTGGAATAGTTGCTACTTTCTGTACAAATATAGTTCAAAAAATAAAGTACTATAAGAGAGTCTTTGACATTACAAAAGAATAAATTTTTTTATAAATCTGTTGGAGTAGATACAAATGCAGGTTAAGGCAAGGTTTTATTTTATTCTCAACATTTTATTTTCCTGAATTATGTTAATGACAGAAAGCTTGAGCCTAAGAAGTTTCTTTTGTAGTGTTTACTCACTACCATAACACATACAAACATTTTTCATTGACTATTTCCAAAAGACAGTCCTGGCATGTGCATTTGATGTGGTTTAACTTTTTTGGGGGGTAGAGGGGGGTTGGTTTGTTTGTTTCTTTTCTGTTTTGCAGTTAAACAAAAGAATAGAGTTTAAGTTTTATAAGATCATAATACAAATTTTTGTATACTAGAATTTATTATCTCAGTTAATAAAGTTATTTAATTAAGCACAGAGAGGAGTGAGAACAGAAAAAAAAAAACATCTTGCTACACAATTTTCTTCCAATTAGGAATTAAGCCTAAAGTAAAACTTCACTTAAAAACAAATAAAACAGGATGTACACAGATATCATCAAACCACAATTCTGGACTTGTAGAGAGATGCTTAATTTCCATTCATGTATGGTTCCATTAGCTATTGCTAACTTGATAGCTGTATGCTATTGTTTTTTATTCCTATATAAACATTGCCATATGTTTCCTATAAAGAAGACAACAAATATCCACCATATCTCACTGCCTTTTTTCCATTATTGAGTCATCTAAGCTTTGATATCCAGGGAAGGAGTTCTGACACCACTCTGAACAAAGGAACTAGAATGAACTGTTACTGCCCAGGACTGTATTATCACACACATCCAGACTGTTTAGCATAAGCAGCTTTGTGTAGGTGGAAAAACCTGATCATTTCTAGTTACAGGGAGAAAAGCCATTCTCCATGGACTCACTTACCCCCAATCTCAGTGCATGGAGCAAGGTATTCCCTCATTTGCTCACAGAACATAGTAAAAAGCATACTTCTTGAGACAAAATGTTTGATTGCTGAGATGACCAACTCTTACTAAAATAACCTGGAACATCTAGAGAAAGATTCTAAGCAGCTCAAAGGATAAGTTAGGATATTGTAGAGAGCCGCCGCGGTGAGCGGTGACAGCATTTGCCAGTACAAGATGGCGCAGGCATCCGCTGCTCCCGTGGGTAGACAAAGCAAATTGTGCATGTGTAAGTGGTGAAAGTGCACCAAATCACTGCCCAACCCGGGGCGTCATACGGAGTTATGGGCAAGCAGCCAATCTAAAGTGAACACGCTGCTTTAGGGTGTTTATAAGCGGTGCCTCTCTGGGGCTCGGGGTCTTTCTCCCATCTTCGTAATAAACGTCTTGCTGCAAAAGGATCCTGGTGCCTGTGTGCGTTCTTGCTGGCGAGACGATTGCGCGAGCCACAGGATATGATCTGTAATCCTCACTGCTCCCTTTATTAGCTGGTTGCTGTCTATTAGGAGCTGTAGAAATGATCACTCATTACCATGCAATGTACATAAGTAGAGGAATGCTTTTTGTTTTTTTTTTTTATGTTCAGCCAATGGCTATTGTAGTTCATATATTCATATGATTATTATTCAGAATTCTATAAAGAAATAAAATTGGTTGGATGATGATAGACATAAAGAGAGACTTACAGAATGTAGTCCAAGAAGTCTAACAAGGCCAATAATCAAATAATAGACTGCACATCTCAGCCACCCTAATATGTTTCTGGCATCTAGAAGAAATTTTAGAAAACTACTGGTCTACCTAGAAATTCAAAAGTAGATTTTAATACCAATGAAAGAATGCTTCAACAACAGGATAAATGAACTTGTCCCAAAACTGAGGGCAAATAGGCAAAAAGCAAAAGATTACTGCTCCTTTTATGTCCTTTTGGGTGGGCTGCCAGTAGAAGGTGTAGCCCAAGTCAAATAACCAATCAAGAAAATCTTTTACAGATGTACCTAGATGCTTGGGTTTCAGTTGATTCCAGAAGCAGTCAGCTGACAGCCAAGATCAGCATTGCAAATATAGTCTTCATGAATTGCACAATCCAGTCATTTCCAATGTGAATATTTATAAACTTACTTGTTATTTATACATACATACATACTATAGAATTGTTTATCTTCCCGATAGATGTGTGCTTATGTACCAAAATTTTTTATGAACCAACTGTTTTTTTAGGTTCTATATCATTGGAATCATTGATATTCATGTTAATTAAAGACCATTATAGAATTTATGACTTCACATATCTTTAATTTCTGTGTTTATATACTTATCACTCTTTTGTTGTCAATTTTGCATATAACAAAGTCAGTATTTGACCATATGATGACTTGTTTTATTTCTGGAAAAAAAGAGGATTCCACAAAATGCTAAGTATGATGAGACAACCTAATACAGACCCTTTTCTGTAAATAAGATAATTTCTATGAAGAAAATTGAAAAGACTCATCTTAGTACGTGAAAAACAAAAGACTTCTCTAAACCCAGATAATTCTGTAAATATGAAATATATAACAATGAGAGTTTAGAATTGCTGAATTAAAAGACATATACAAGTGGCTGGAAATATATGGAAAAACCAATAAGAAGAAAAAAAAATAACTAAGAAGTTGTGATTTCCATAACCATATGCATTCTCTTAGAATAATAACAACAAATTCAGAACTATTTTCCTTCCTGAACTTCAGATACTTAATGTCCAGATATTTTGACTGTATTAATTGAAGAACACAATTCCTCTTGGGCAAGCAGGCTAAACTGGTGAGGGGACCAAGAGGGCATTTGATGTGTGTCCTAAGTTAATTCTACATGAGTAAAAATAAAAATGTACATTGCTATTTGGATTGTTACAGATTTTCCTCCAGTTATTCTATGTATAATTCATTATTCCATTCCAACTGGGAGTTGTCACTTTGACAATTTTTTAATTTCTAGAACAATCTTAGTCTGATAATATGCACATAAATTTAAGGCAGTTCTAAAAGTTTACTGGGAGTCCTATTATAAGAACTAATCACATGGTCCAATATAAATCTCTCTTACTCAAGTAATTCTGGAAAAAAAATTTCTCTTAATTATTTACAACTCACAACACCTAAGATTATTCTTAATTATTTTTTCTATTTTCTGGTACAATAACTTGTTTTACTTTAAAACAAAATCATAATTTTTCTTCTCTGTTTATTGAGACCTTTCTACATCCTTAGGCTTTCTAATAATCTTAAAGTATTTAATTCTCTTAATAATGATATTCTATAAATATGAAACTACTTGTGTTTAGAAGAGAAGCTGCTATTTTGCTGCCATCTATCTTTTACTGATGGCATTGTGTAAGAATTAAATAAAATAGAAATTACTGTAGTAGAAACTTTCCTCAAAACATGACACGGTGGATTCTGGTTTGTTATTCCCATGTTTCCTAATAATGTAGTAAACTCAGCCTTTTCTCAAAGCCATTTTGCTTGTAAAAAAATGTACCCCTGATCTCATCTGCTTTATTTCACTTATACATTTTATTATTGTTGTTGTTGTTATTATTATTATTATCAGTGTGTGTATGTGTATGCACATGCTCACAAAACAGCTTCCTGCAATCAGTTCTCTCACCATTTGACTTCCAGTTGTCAAAGCCAGTACATCATGGGGTGATGGGAAGAGTTTCCTCTTAAATTTCCTTCTGTAAGAATGGAGGTAATTGGAATTCATGTCTCTTTAATTGATGAGTTGTTATGACAAGAGTCAAAATCCAGATGTTTACTGATGAGAGTGCTAAAATGTTAGAGACAGGAATTTTATACTTTAACCTGTGCTTTACTGTGTTTCTTCAATAACATTTTTCCATTTTTCATTTTTTATTTGTTCTTTTATTTATTGACATTTCATATGTTATCCCCATTCCCAGGTTCCCCTCCACAAACCTCCTATGCCTTCCTCCTACCCCCTGCCTTTGTGAGGATACTCCACCACCCACCCATTCATGCCTCAGCACCCTAGCATTCCCCTACCCTGGGTCATCTCACCTCCACAGGACCAAGAGGTTCCCTTCCCAGTGATGCCCAATAAGACAACCCTCTGCTACATATCCAGATGGAACCATGGGTCTACCCCTTTCATGTATACTCTTTGGTTGGTGGTTTAGTCCCTGGGAGCTTTGGGGGGTCTGGTTGGTTGACATCATTGGTCTTCCTATGATGTTTCAAACCCCTTCAGCTCCTTCAGTACTTCCCCTAACTTCTACATTGGAGTCCCTGTGGTCAGTCCAATATTTGGCTGAATGCATTCACATTTGTCTTAGTCATGCTCTAGTAGAGCCTCTCAGGAGACAGCTATACCATATTCCTGTCAGCAAGTGCTTTTTGGCATCAGCAATAGTGTCTGAGTTTGTTGTCTACAGATGGAATGGATCCCTAGGTGGGGCAGTCTCTGAATGGCATTTCCTTCAGTCTCTGCTCCACTCTTCGTCCCTGCATTTTCTTTTGATAGAAGGAATTCTGGATTAATATTTTTGAGGTGGGTGGATGGCCCTATCTCTCAACCGAGCCATGCGTATCAACTGGATATTGTCTATACAGGTTTTATCTCCCCTTTATTGGGTATTTTGGCTAATGTCCTCCCTGTTGGGTCCTAGGAAACTCTCAGTTCCCTGGTATCTGGGACTTTTTAGTGGAAAGTCCATCATCCTAAAGGCTTTATCCAGAAACTGATGGAAACCCACAGCTAACATTAGGTGGCACTTGAGGAAATCCTATGGAAGAGGGAAAGGAAGGATTGTAGGAACCAGAGGAGTCAAGGATACCTCAGGTACACTGCCCAGAGAGTCAACTAAGCTGGCTCATATCAGCAAATAAACACTAAACCAATGATCTGAAAGTTGTATGGGTCTGAATTAGGTCTTCTATATATACCTTATGGATATGTATCTTGGTGTTCTTATAGGACTCTTAACAGTGGAAGTGATGGTTATTTCTGACTCTTTGCTTGTTCTTGGAACACTTTTCTTCTGTTTTGGTGCCCTTGTTCAGCCTTGATATGAGGGTCTATGCCTATTCTTATTGTAACTTGTTATGCTATGTTTGGTTGCTATACCTGGAAGGCCTTCTCTTTTCTGAAGGAAAATGGATAGGAACTGTAGACCTGGGGGAGAGGAGAGGTGGGAGAGAAGCAACTGGTAGAAGCATAGGTAAGGTAAACTACGAGTGGGATGTAGTATATAAGAGAAAGATATATATATATATATATATATATATATATATATATATGATTTTATATAATACATACACACATATATATTAAGTTGTAAGAGGAAAATAAAGGCAGATAAAAATGATTGTATTTCAATGTATACTTGCATAAAATTATTAAAATTATAAAACAAATTATTCTGTGCCTACACTATAAAAGACCTACTTAGGCTATATGTTTCTTAGGCCTCCAGTACTGCTTTATGTGTGGGTAGAGTTCATTGTCATCTAGACCTGCTGACTACAGAAGCTAAAATTTTCCATCACTGTAGATCCACTTGATGTGGAAGTTTATTAGTTTCTATTTGACATTTTCTCAAAATACATAATTAAAATATAAATTTAAGCTGCCTTCTAAATTTCACTGTCCAGATCCATTGAAGTATAAACCAATCATCAACTTTCACTATTTAAATTCTCAATTCTTAAGATTTATTATTTAACCATTTCTACAATTTATTTACATTATGAAAAATGTATAATTCTTATACAGTTTCATGCAATGTGCTTGACTCATGTCTGTGCCCTTCCCCCAGCCTTGAGCAGGCCTGAGAGACCTTGTTTTACCACAACAGACCAAGTGATAAGGATCTAGGTGGAGTTACCCACCTTGGCTGCACGGAACACAAGAAGCAGAACTGCCCATGGGCTTGCCTGGAGACATCTCTGGCAGTGACCTAGAACGGATTATAGATTATACCACCCATCTCCGGCTGAAACCAGGAGGGGTTGCAAGTTGGGCCTTTCCCTTTAAATTGAGAGCTGAACATTAAAGCTTTGAGCCTTGATCAGAGAACTTTGTCTTGGCTTCATCTCTTCTTGCCCTCCGACCCCTTCATTACCAGCTCCCCTTTCAGGTGAACCCAGTTGATTTGTGGCCGTGGGCGGCTACACATGTCTTTTACTAAAAGATTTATAAATGATTGATCATGATATGAGCTATAGTACTCAATTAAAACATTCAATACGTCTTCTAAAATACATTATAGAAATTGTATATAAATCCAAAATGGCTTTTTTATGCATATTACTTATTAAAGGATTTCTACTAAGTGTCAACAATACAATTTCACATTGTTTGGTTATTGTGTAGTCTATTTATTTAAACAGGCCCACAGTTTTATGATACTATTATTTATTTGTTTGTTTTGTTTTTTGAGACAGGGTTTCTCTGTGTAATAGCTGTCATGTACTTGCTTTGTAAATCAGTCTGGCCTTGAACTCTCAGAGATGCACCTACATCTGCCTCCCAAGTACTGAGATTAAAGGTGAGTACCACCATTCGTGGCATAATTTTATGATACTTTTTAAACAAATTCTAATTATTCAAACATAATTGGCTAGTTTAGACTCAGTTTTAATTTTTAATATTCAAATAGAATTTGTAAATTTATAAAATCACAAGAATTAAAAAAGAACATGCATAAATCATGATTCTCTCTAAACATTATAGAAGTTCAGAACTGGCAAAAACTCTGTTTTATTAATAATAGTTTCTATCCATTTTTGTGCATAAAGTTTCCATATATCAAGCTCCAAGATACCAGTAACCTCAAACACTTCCATGTGGTAGCAAAGAAGACACTATCTTATGTAAGCAGAGTTCTAGGACCTTTACCAATGATACAATATTTCCCCACATGTATTCTCTAACATTAAGGTATGTATTCATATAAGAACTTACATTGTTACTTATTTTTATACTAGCTTAGCTTTTTCTTCATTTAAGTATGAAACAAATTTATTTTGATATTGCAAGATGTCAGTTATTGGGCCACAACTTTATTGATAAATTATTTCATTCAGGGTTGGAGTTTATAAAACTCAGGAATATTTTGATCATACAGTTTCAATGCTTTCTTCATTCTTTACCTGAAAAGATGTGTGTGTGTGTGTGTGTGTGTGTGTGTGTGTGTGTGTGTGTGTGCATGTGTTATAGATATATATGCTTATTTTCTGCAAAAAAATTCCAATATTTTAATTTCAACATAAAAGCCAATAGGCCCAAGTGTAAATGGAATTAAAATAATCATGCCAAAATATCTTATACTCATTGGAGGTATTAAGAAAGAAGAGCTGAGGCTGAAGAGATGGTTCAGTGGTTAAGAGTAGTTGTTCTTTCAGACAATCTCAAGTTCCTCAAACCCAAATCAGAAGGCTTGTATTAGGCTATGACTCTTGCTCTAAGGAATCAAAATTCCTCTTCTCACTTCCAGAGTTCCCCACACTCATGTGCATATCCTTATACAGACCTACAGGCACTCACACGCAAATGAGATAGATAGATAGGTAGATAGATAGATAGATAGATAGATAGATAGATAGATAGATAGATAGATAGATAGATAGATAGATAGA
>JADRCG010010366.1:520644-530779 GCA_019844195.1 Rhabdomys dilectus | reverse complement strand
AGATAGATAGATAGATAGATAGATAGATAGATAGATAGATAGATAGAACAGATTAAAGCTAAAGTGTGTATATTGTATATTCTTTAGAATACAATCCTATCAAGTTTCATATAATTAATTATGAGACTTTATCCAACAAGTACCTTCTTGCTTAAAGAGATTTCCTGCGGGATGCAATGTTTTAATTTCAGAAGAAACTGTTATATAGGAAACAATATGTATTTCCTACTTTAGAAAAGCATGATGTCTCAAATAGTAAAATATCAAAATTGTTCTGAAACACAAAATCACTTAAATAATTAAAAAATTAATCAGGATGACAAACCTGAATTATTATAAGAAATACAAATTTTAAAATATAATTTTAAAAATGTTTTAAATATAAGAAACCAGTATACAGATTATTCCAAATAACAGAAACTTATTAAAATATCATCAACAATGAATAAAAAGGAATATCATTAACAAATAAAACTAAACCACAAATAGCCTTTAAAATAAAATAGGCACTGTGAACAAGGGGTCAGGATAAGAAACAAAGCATATGTGTTAAAATAAAACAGAAAATAAATTAATTAATTACCAGTGGCAGAACATACCCAGATATTGAGATCATAACAATCATAAGTAGACTAATACTCCATAATGGTAAAAAAGCAAACAATACAAAATAAATTGACAAATAAGGTCATACTACCTTCAACAGGTAAGTCTGACATAGAGTATTAAAGGAGAAGGAACATTATAATATTTTTCTATAGGAAATCAGTATCAAGCACACGTAGGTAGAACTTATGGAAAAGTAATTAAGGGTGATGGAATTTTAAAGGAAGTTACAAAATTTGTAATTTTATTTGTATAAAAGTTCATGATACAGCTGGATATGGTGGCTTACGCCTACAATTCCAGCAGTACACGATGAAGATAGAGTATTGTGAATTTATGGCTACCTAGAACGATATAGTGGGTAAAAAGCCATGCTGTGTTATAGTGTGGACTCATGTTTCCAGAAATACAAAAGAACTTTGAATAACCAAATTTATATGAATACAGTAAAACAAAATAATTAAATGGAGACATCATCATATATTTTATATGTAGGAATTAAATAGATTCTTGTCAAGGATTCTATTCAGAAAAATAGCATAGAAATCTGGCTATCAATTTTATTATATTTGGACTTGGCTGAAATTGTAGCATATGTTAATAAACAAATTTTTGACTTTTTATAACAATAGACTAAGTGGGAAAAATTACAGTAAATGACATCCATTTCTTTAAAGACCAAATCGTTTTTGTTTCACTAAATTATGAAACTAATATATCAGTTGGCAGTTTCCTTCCTGGATATACATGGACAGTTTTTTATTTTTCTATTTTGTAGCCTACATCATATTTCAGGCCACTGTGTCAACAACTAAAAATCGTTTCTTCAGTGGCTTCTCATAGAGTGCATGTTTCATATTCCTTCTAATTCTATAGTCTGAGTAACTGTTAGAAAATTACATCTTGTAGTATTTTGTCAATTGAGGCACACAGCTTTGGCAGAAAGTTTAAAGAAAACAAGAAAAAAGGTCAAATACTTAAAGTCATAGAATTCATATAGCATCACATTAAAGTTAATTCCCCATATATTTATATGACAGCAGGCACAATATTTACATCTCGACTCTTGAGGTTTTTACTAAATGTATGTTTTATTGTGAGTGGTGATAATAAATTTTCATAGACAACCTGACCTTCCAATCACAAAAGAGAATTTTTTTCAAACATTAATCCTTGAGTATTACTTTTAATCCACTGTAAAAGAATGATGTCACTTGTTATTTCCAACAGTCCAAGCAACTTCTATATTATCTTAGGGCTACACTCATCCTGACACCCATAGGCATTATGTTTACCTCAGTCAATCTTCTTAGACAATAAGTCTTGAGTACCACTCTCTGAGTCATCAGTACTCATTCTTGAGAAAGAAGACAAATGTACTTTGTAAAGAGTATCAGTGTAAACAGGTCTTAAATTGTGCACTTGAGACTAAGTTGATTGTTATCTGATTTTTTCCCCAAAATTGTACTATGCTTAAATATGGCTAAAGTAAAATGATATGGGCCAGATTCTAAAAGTCCTGGTCCAGCACCAGTTAAAATAAAATCAGGTTGAGCTGAGTTTCATTCTTATCTCATTCTGATTGCTTTTCCCCCATTTCTTGCTCTAAACCCTGCAGGGAAATCGCTACAAAGAATCTGTTTAAAATTTCATTATTTCAACACTCCTTTTATACTGGAGTTTCTCATTTCTTAGCTTTTGCAATACTTAGATGAACATTCTAGAGAGCAGTGTGTAGGAGGGCGATTGTTAAAAGATGGTATCAGCACAAGACAACCTGGGACCAAATTTTCAGGACAAAAAAGATTTATTTACCCCAGAGGGAAAGGAAAAGAATAAAAGAGGGCATGGGAGTTTCCAGAGGGAAAACTGGTAAAGTGGATAACATTTGAAATGCAAATAAAAGATATCCAATAAAAGAAAGGTAAAGAAAAGAAAAGAAAAGAAAAGAAAAGAAAAGAAAAGAAAAGAAAAGAAAAGAGGGCATGAAGTAAAAGTCCAAGACAGTAGATAAAGGAAAAGAAAGAGAAATAAACAAGGGAGAAGGGAACCAGAAATTTGTCCCTGAGATGAAAATGACTGCCTCTGAATAGAGAGGAGACAGATGTTGCCCATATGCAAATGGTAGTTTATAAAGCTTAAAGGAGAAACCCCTATTTGGAAGAGGTCCCTAATTTTGATTGGGCATGTTCTTAAGGCAGCCAAAAGTAGGTTTTTGACTGCTGGATTTCGATACTTGGATAACTGAACCTTTGTAGTCAGCCTCACAAGGAGGAAGTGACCAAATGACATGACTGAATTAGATTTAGGAATATATTCTAATGGTTTTTAGCAAGGCAGAGGGAATAGGGAAGAACAAGGACTGCCACAAGCATGTTTTTCATGCTCAGGACTAACAGAGGCTCCTCAAAGATTACTATGATCCAATGGACTACTATATACTCCTATATGAGAAGAAAATACCAGCCAAATTCAAGGATACTTAAGCTGTGTGTAATTATGGCAATCCAAAACAGATTACATTACTAAACAGTATTCTCCCAGTGCAATGCCTGTATTTTCAGTGTTTTACTAAAGTCTTTTTATTGGTATAAAAAGGACTTGCTGGAGAAAACTAATTCTACCATTTTGGGGCAAATTTAAAGTAAGTTTTATTAATTATTAAACAGCAATCAAAAGATAAACTTCAATCAGAATCATTCTCTGGAATTGCCGTGCTAAGAATGGTTGGAGCCATATGTTACAGTAGCTTCTAAGGATATATCTATAGGTCACCATACATTCCCATGAGGCTTTGTTTTTATTCAAGAACTATGAATCACAGCATTCCATGAAGTTATCTAGCTCCTGGTTAGGTGGCACTTACAGGTTAATATTGGAGTTGTATTTTGGTTCAAATCTTTGAGCCTATGATGTGCAATCATCAGAGTCATCAGAGTCACTGTCTAGAAGGACTTAGAAGTGTATGGGGAGTCAATCATTTATTTTATCTTAGATACTCCTTTCTAATTTTTTGAGTATAGTCAGATTATAATTCTGAATGGTTTGTGCAGAAATAATTTTTCAAAAGCCTTATAAGACAATTTTTGTTTTGACTAAGGCAGGTTAAGTATTTTATCATATTGTAGAACTATTTTAATTAATGAATCTTCCAGTTGACATATCAGGGTTCATCTTTTTGATATGTTGGAAGATTGGGTATACCAGGTATACCATTTCTTGAATATATCCAAAAGGTGTTACACCATCCGACTAGGACACTTGCTCAACTAAGTTTATAGCATCTTTATTTATAATAGCCAGAAATGGAAAACAACATAGATGTTTGCCAACTGAAGAATGGATACGGAAAATGTAATATATTTCTACAATATACTATTTACCCATTGAAAACAAGAACATTGTGAATTTTGAAGGTAAATAGATAGAACTAGAAAAATATCATCCTGAGTGAGATACCCCAGACTCAAAAGTACATGCATTGTGTATACTCACTTATAAGTATATATTAGCCATACAGTACTGGAAAACCATGCTAGAGTCAATAGATCCAAAAAAGCCAAATAACAAGGAAGGCCCAAGAAGGATGGTGGAATCTTTCCCAGAAGTGACAAATAAAATAGATATCAAAGGATGTTGGAAGGAGGGAAGATGGTGGAAAAGGGGAGGAGGAGGGGAGTGGGGCAGGGGGTGAGATCACATGGAAAAAGGGCAGAGGAGAAAGAAGGGAGATTTGCTGGGAATTCAGTGACAATTTCTAGGATGTGACAGAGACCTGGGATGTGAAGAAGCCACAGAGGGTCTATGGAGATGACTATAGCTGAGATTGCAATGGTGGGAGATATAGATCCTGAAGTGGCCACTTCCTATAGGCAGGCAGAACTCTCATTGGAAGGATAAGGACAGTAATCCACCCAAAAATCTGTTGACCCAAAATGTGTCCTGCTTACAAGATGCATAAGGACAGTCTGGGTGGTAGTAGTGAACGCCTTTAATCCCAGCACATGGGAGGCAGAGGCAGGTGGATTTCTTAGTTCGAGGCCAGCCTGGTCTATAGAGTGAGTTCCAGGACAGCCAAAGCTACACAGAGAAACACTGTCTAGAAAACTAAAAAACAAAACAAACAAAAAACAAAAACAAAAACAAGATGCATAGGGACAAGGATAGAGTAGAGACTGAGGGAATGGCCAAACTATAGCAGGAGGTTTTAGAAAGAAGGATCCAGCTCGGCTCTAGGCTTAAGCCGCCAAGTTCCTGCACTAATGACAACTACCAGTGGACTGTCTGGTCCCAGCTGGGTGTCCTCTGGGTTACTCTCTCTAGCTTGCCCCTCACCCTCGTAACCGTAGTGACCAGCTGCTGTGCTTGCAGCTCAGGTTCCCTTGTCCCTGGAGCCACTATTTCCTTCACAGCCATAACCGCCTGGTTGTTGGTGGACCCACCTTCCAGTAACCAGAAAATCAAAACTCTAGATGCTTAAAGTTAACCAAAGGATGGATGGAGATATATATATATATATTTTTCAATAAAATCTTAATACAGAAGATGCCCATACAACTTAGTAAGTTATCCCAATTTCCCTAACCTTTAGATTTCTTATCTACCTATTTACTTGATGCCACATGTGTCCAGGTCCACAGCCATTTTTTGCCTTCCTTGCTCTCTCAGTGTCTCTCTGCATCCCTCCCTCTGCTACCCTTAGCTCCACCTTCCTTTCCCTGTCCAATCATAGGCCTCCTGCTGCAAAAAGATTGGGCAGGGAGATTTCTGTCACACCAAACAGTGGCTTTCCTAATTGAAACTCATCCCATGGTCAAGAACCAACCCCTGATGCTATTAATGATACTCTGTCATGCTTACAGACAGGAACATATCATAACTGTCCTCCTAGAGGCTCCACCAAGCACCCAGTGGCAAGAAATATCGAGATTCACAACCAAACATTAGATGTAGCTCATAGAGTCTTAAGGAAGAGATGAGAGAAAGATTGAGGAACCCAAGTAGAGGACAGGGACGCCACAGGAAGACCAATGGAGTCAATTACCCAGAACCTTGTAGACACCCACACACTGAATCACCATCCAAAGATTTACCTAGACTCCTGCAGGCATGTAGCAAATGAGCTCCTTGTTCTTCACGTGGGTCCCCCAATAACTGGAGCAACAGAATTACACACAAGATTCACCTGCAAAATATTCATGTATAATCTCTAAATCTATGCACAACAATTACATGGCAAATGAGAATTAGCGTTTTGGAATAATTTAGGTTGGTGTACTGGTTCATACAACCCAAAACAATTTAGACTCACCTAGGAAAACCCCAAATGAAGAATTGCTTCAAGTAGATTAACCTATAGTCATGACTATGAGAAACTGACATTACTGGTGACTGATATAGGAAGACCCAACCCATTGTGAGTAGTACCACTCCTAGTAAGGAGGGTCTTGGTTATATAAGAAAACTAGTCAAGAACAAGCCACAAGCAATGTTTCTCCAAGCTTTCTGCTACAACTTCTGCTTGAGTTCAAACTGATTCCCCTGAATGGCAGATTGTGACCTGGGAGTATAAGAAAAATAAAGTGTTTTCTCTCCTAATTTTCATCTAGTCAATGTTTTAATCACAGTAAGAGAAAAGCAACTGCAACAGTGGTTAATAAATTGATGTTAAAATGGGAGATTAATCTATATTAACTGAATAAGCATAATATACTAGCAAAGATCCTTAAAAATGGGAGACTAAGGTAGAATGAGAAGAATAAAAGAGGTGAAAATGTGAATCCTAGCAATTACATAAAAAATTTATACTTACAGACATCTTTGTTGTAAACAAGAAGCCTCATTGCCAACTCCTGATAATCCCGTAAAGATTATCCATAAAATACTAAACTCTTTCTTTGTTTGTAAAAGTAATTAAGGTGAGGGTGATTTATTACAGCAGCCACGCTAACTTACAAATGCATGTGTGGCAAAAACTCTACTTAAGGTGTTGAAAGGGTTTGTAGTCCCATGGGTCATTCCTGGCCTGGAGCACTGGTTCCTTGCTGTCTGCACCTGAGCACTGAGCAGATTTTGGGCCTCAGCTCTAACCCCAGTAGTAACACCTACTCCATACAGTTCTGATACAACCAAGATAATAGGAAAGACAGGCTCCAGTCAGAGACAGGGCAGGTAGCACTAAGGAGATCCAGATGGCAAGGGCAAGCACAAGAACATAAGCATCAGCAACCCAGGGCACTTGGCATCATTAGAAACGAGTTCTCCCACACAAAAAAGTCCTAAATTCCCCATATCACTCAGAAAGCAAGATTCAGATTTAAAATCTCTTCTAATGATGATGATAGAGGACTTTAAGAAGGACATAACATTCTCCAAGAATTTGAGGAGAACACAGGTAAACAGGTAGAAGCCCTTAAAGAGGAAACACAAAAATCACTTAAAGTATTACAAGAGAATACAACCAAACAGGTGAAGGTATTGAACAAAACCACCCAGGACATAAAAATGGAAGTAGAAACAATCAAGAAATGACAAAGGGAGACTACCCTGAAGATAGAAAACCTAGGAAAGAAATCAGGATTCATAGACGCAAGCATCACCAACAGAATACAAGAGATATAAGGGAGAATCTCAGGTACAGAAGATACCATAGAACATATTGACACAACTGTCAAAGACAATGCAAAATGCAAAAAGTTCTTAACACAAAACATCCAGGAAATCCAGGACACAATGAGAAGACCAAACCGAAGGATAATAGGTATAGATGAGAGTGAAGATTCTCAACTTAAAGGACCAATAAATATCTTCAACAAAGTTATAGAAGAAACTTCCCATAAACATACAAGAAGCCTACAGAGCACCAAATAGACTAGACTAGAAAAGAAATACTTCCTGTCACATAATAATCAAAACACCAAGTGCGGACCTATCAGAATTAAACCAGACTTCACACCAGATACTATGAAAGCTAGAAGGTGCTGAACAAAAGTCATACAGACCTTAAGAGAACACAAATGCCAGTCCAGGCTACTATACCCAGCAAAACTCTCAATTGCCATAGATGGAGAAACCAAGATATTCCAAGACAAAACCAAATTTACACAATCTTTCCACAAATCCAGCATTACAAAGGATAATAGCAGAAAAGCTCCAATACAAAAAGGGAAATTATACCCTAGAAAAAGCAAGAAAGTAATCCTCTTCCAACAAATCCAAAAGAAGATAGCCACACAAAGATAATTCCACCTCTACTAACAAAAATAACAGTAAACAACAATCACTGTTCCTTAATATCTCATAACATCAGTGGACTCAATTCCCCAATTAAAAGACATACGCTAATGGACTGGATACATAAACAGGACCCAGCATTTTGCTGCATACAGGAAACCCACCTCAGTGACAAAGGCAGACTCTACCTTAGAGTAAAAGGCTGGAAAACAATTTTTTCAAGCAAATGGTCCTAAGAAACAAGCTGGAGTAGCCATTCTAAAATCCCCATCCAGAGAACACAAAGGGAGGGACTCATGGTTACACCTGTATAGGTAGTTGAGGGTGGCCTTGCCAGGCATCAGTGGAAGTGGATGGCCTTGGTGCCTGAGAGTTTGGATTCCCTAGTGTTTGGCAATTTCGAGAGCAGGGAAGTGGGATTGGGAAGATGGTGGGAGCACACCCTCATAGTAATTGGAGGAGGGAGGATGGGGTAAGGAGTAAGGCATCAGTGGAAGAGGAGGGACTTGGTGCCTGAACACTTGGATTCCCTAGTGTTGGGGAATTCTAGAGCAGTGAGGTGAGAATGGGAGGATGGTGGGAGCACACCCTCATAGAAATTCCCAGAATTATATGGATTAGACATGACAGAGGCAGGCTGCCAGAAGACTAGATTTCAGAATTCAAACAAAAAAATATCTTGATACTAAAATCTGTTTGAGAATTGTATATTACAGAATACACAGCCTTGGTGTGTCTACTCATCAAGCTAGCTGAGCAGACTTGCTCTATCTTCTGATATCCTGGAATTCTAGCTGATTGCAGTGGAGACACGGCATCAGAGACTTATCAATTTACTCTTCCCCTTGCCCCTATTCTAATATCTCAATGCCCATAATCAGCCTGAAGAAGTTAATGAAGAGTCGGCACCCCTATTCCCTGGGCTTGGGGACTGAGATGGTTAATAGTGGGCTGTCTTTCTAGGGAAAAGTAGTGGTTTTGTTGGAACAGGGAGGATTAGCTAAGATTTATTGCATAGCCATAACTTATTGGTAGAAATATGTATAATTGTTATTAAGATGAAGTCATAATTTCTTAAATAGTACAAAATTTACTTTGATTTAAAATTTAAAATTTTCATTAGTATGAGCTTCTTATTGATATAAAAGTGAGATTAATATTCTTACTCTCATAGGCATTGTGCCTATATAACACATTTAGGAATACAAGGCTTAGATCCAGTTCTTTAAATTTTCTTACTGATTTTAGATGGTTAGCCTGTGAGTTAAGGACCTATAGCAAATTAATGGCTCTGAGTTTATTGTTAGGGTGTTTTCTATATTTTATTTAGAAATAGCTGAGAGGAGTTAACAGACAACAGTCCAGATTGCCTTACATGGATAGTTGGTTTTCAATATGTCAGAAGTCCACAGAATTAACATTACAAACATTTCTGTATTTATGTTCATTTTGATTAGAGACCTGTCTGCTCCTGACAGCTTCCTGTCTTGGATTCTAAGAAGAAATCGAGCATGCTTGGAGTTACTCCAGTTGTGATAAAACAGCCACAAGGCAAGAATTGCCTCTTTTCATCTACAGAGATATCATAGTCCAGAAAAGGACACACTTGCAGAATAGTTGACTGATTATATCTGCCAAGACAGAGTAATCACCTCTTAATAATTCTGCATCACTAGGTCTGTCATATGATCCTGGGCCAGAAGGCTGAAGATCGGATGCTCCAACATTTTGTAGTATAGAGATTGTCCAGTTGTTCAGTGGTCTCTATAAATTGGCTAAGTTTTAGAAGCTATGCTTTGTGCTTCCCATAATTTCAGTTAACTCAGTCATTCTGGATTTCTGATGAGGTTGAAGATTTATAGTCTTATAGCCAATCCCGGCTATTTACTTTGAGAGAAAAGATTTAAGAGGATGGTTTTCAGCTGACATTCATTCTAAAAACAAGAAAAAAGCTAGGTTCAGAACTAAGTCTTTTAGTCAGGAGGGATGATAGAGGTTCTGTTTAGTCAACAAAATGATGGACTGGTTATTAGGTCTATCTTGTACCTTACTGATACAAATTGGTATAGTTATGTTCTAATTGTATTTTAATAGAAAAGTTTTAACAGAAAGGGTGATATGTAGGAGGAGCTAAGATGGGAGGAGTAAGGAGAGAAAGAAGAAGAGTAAGGAGGAGGAGGAGCTAGGTGATGAGAGGAGAGAGGAGAGAGGAGAGAGGAGAAAGGAGAGAGGAGAGAGGGGAGAGAGAGAGAGAGAGAGAGAGAGAGAGAGAGAGAGAGAGAGAGAGAGAGAGAGA
>JADRCG010010366.1:446553-516386 GCA_019844195.1 Rhabdomys dilectus | reverse complement strand
ATACATACATACATACATACATACATACATACATACATACATACATAGCAAATACTACTAAGATACTTTGTTGTTTTTTTTCTTTGTTTCCATTTAGGCCTATAGTAAAATTTATAATCAGAGCTTTGCTTGCTTGCTTTTATATTTAAATAAAATAATGTAGGACTGGTGACAGAGTATCTGATTATTATGAACAAGGCCCTATTTTAATACCCTGTACTCCTAAAACAATATAGATTCTATCATATTTTTACTACATATCTGACTATATGTATATGTATGTATACGTATAAATATATACACATATATATGCATATATGTACTTTTGTACTGAATAAGACATTTGTTCCAAATAAATGCATGGTATTTGTACTGTGGATTAAAAGTTAGCACATATCTAAGATTTGTTAGATTTTTCTACATTTCAGTATATATTGAGTTGCATTCCTACTAAATAAATATGCAGGTTCACTCTAAAAGTCATTTCTCTACATACTCCTGTTGAGAAAACATTTTACTATGCTTTCTAAGTTTTTAATTTAAGAATTTAATTTTAATGTTTCATCGTAGTGCTTTTTATGTCAACAATTATGGTGCAGGAGATAGACCCATTTCACTCGTAAGGTTCACTATAACTACACATAGCATACCGGTAGTCTTCCTAGAATTGATCTAGTGTTTGAGCTCCATGTGTTTTCTTTTTTTCTCATGTCATGAATTACTCATATTAGGACACAAGTAGTACATGTTCCTCCATTTTGCTACTTTATTTTGGTATATATTACAATGTAATAAAAAATATTAGTATTTTATGTGATCACATGTATCATTTTTCTTTAAAATAACTTCAGATTGCAGTCCTAAATACAGTATTTCATCTGGATAGCAGGTCAAAACTCTGTTTTGATATTTATCTTTAGACAAACATGTAGAAGTCCATGTTTTAGCATTTGTGAAGTAAGGTCATCTAGGCAGCTGTGGAGGAGGGGGAGCATGCAAATAACATCTGTTGCTGTCTTCTGCACTTCCCACTTCTCTCCTTCTTCCTTATCTAGGGAGCATTCTGAAAGGCTTATTTGTGGCCCTCAGTGGTACAAGGCTGGCTTTCAGCTGCATGACCACCAACCCAAAGCAGTCATGCCTTTCCCTAAATATGATGAACAGAAGAAGTAGGCTGTGATCCTCTGTCCTCCTAGTATGTGCCAACCTTGAAATCAGCTATGTTCTTCCTTCAGGAGATTGAAAGTCTACAGTTTTACTTATATGTTTTACTCTATAGTGTCTTCTAGCATTTATTTGAGCTAGTAATTTTTCAAGAGTTTAAACTAGCTGCTACCTATAAGACATTTATTCTGTACTTAGTTGTCCTAAATCAGAAGTGAAAATCAAGGATGTAAACTTTGACTCGTCATTATGTCTAGATTTAACAGAAGTTTCCATAATAACTAGAAATGTCCAACCTAAAGAGGTTTACACTTTGACTAGCCTTTAATCCACTTCTCTGACTCCCCAATTTTATCTCATCAAGAATAATTTCAGGGCAGAAGACATGGATCAGCAGTTAATAGCTTGAACTGCTCTTGCAGAGGATTTACTGGTTAGTTTTCAATATCTACATGGCAGCACACAATCATCTGTAACTTCAGTTCCAAGGGTCTGTCTGATATGTCTTCCAGGGACACTTACATCTGCATGAACATATCTACACACACACACACACACACACAGAGAGAGAGAGAGAGAGAGAGAGAGAGAGAGAGAAATATTTTTATCTTAAAAGAGAATAATACCAATGTTTTGCCACTAGCTAAAAAATTTTACTTTGATGTCTCTCATATAATTATTTCCAAAATACATCATAGGCTCACAATGTATTATAATCATAACACTGCAGTGACTATAAGCAATAATCAAAAGAATATGAATAAATATATTCCCTCATTGAAATTTCATGCTGAATATTAATGTTTTTAATAAAAATATACCTTTAAGTAGGTTAATTATTTAACTTGTTGGGTGTTATTTTTTTATTGGTTATTTTAAGTATTTACACTTCAAATGTTATCCCCCTTCCTGGTTTTCCCTCCACAAACCCATCCCAACCCCTCTGCTTCTATGAGAGTGCTCCTCACCCACCCACATATGTACTCCTGCCTCACTATCCTAGCATTCCCCTATACTAGGGCATCAAGCCAAAGGCCTCCCTTCCTATTGATGCCAGATAAGGCCATCCTCTGCTACATATGCAGCTGGAGCCATGGGTCCTTCCATGTGTATTCTGTGGTTGGTGGTTTAGTATCTGGGACCTCTGGGGGGTCTGATTGGTTGATATTGTTGTTCTTCTTATGGGGTTGCAAACCCCTTCAGGTCCTTCAGTGTAGGGTGTTATTTATATATATTTCTATGAGTGATAGAAGAATAAAATGTAAGTCATAATTAAGACACCTGAGATTATTTGTTTCTTTACTATTAAACCAGTTCTTTATTGAAAGCCTATATACTTTAAGGCAGTTTGTTTAACTGGAGTCTCTTTGAAGAAATACGAGATTCAGTGTCCAATATTCTATAAAGGGTATGAACAGTTCATTAGCATATCACAAATGTTCCAAAGTGTCTTTGAGAGATTTCTTTTTATCATTTATCTGTAAGTTTCCTCTTTTGGAAAAGACTGGGAATAGCTGTATCCTGAGATCTGAGTTTTATTTCAAGGTTCCCAAAGTATCACAGGAGTGCAGTCAAAAGTTAAGCAGATGAATAATAAATATCAGGAGGGTACTGCTTGCAAGATAACCATGACATTTAAAAATAAGTTTGAGAAGTAATGGAAAATATATATTTTTAAACTATTTTCTTTTGCTTTCCGAGTATAAAAGTGCATGTGGTAGATTTCCAACCATACAATTCATAATATATGGCCAACACTTTACAGAAGATCTGATGCACATAAAACATCTAGATTTTATACTAAAATTTGTAATACAAAATATTGTAAAATAAAATGTATGAAGAACCACTTGGTTATAATGGGCCTTGTTTAATGGTAATCATTGGAGCAATTTCCAAACGCTTTGTATCTAATATATGTCATTAATCACATGTGAATCAAAAAACAAAACCCATATCTAGGGTGAGGTATGTGTGGGGTTGAACTTATGAGAATTCCTTAAGGCACACTTGCCAGCCAATTTAGCCAAAAAGGTTAGTTTCAATTAAGTGAAATAGTGGTTCTCAAAAAATATGAAAGGTGGTTTCTGAGTAATAACGACACCTAAGGCTGAACTCCTATGTCCATGTGTATGCTTACATATGTACACATATCTACACATGCACATACCTGCTTACCTACACACAGACACACATACAAACAGACACACACACAGTATGTGTGTGTGTCTGTTTATGGAAATGTGTGTCTTGAACAACACCATCATTTGAGCAGAACAACCCCCTTTCATAAACCCAGCTAATTTTCTTCCCAAAGATCACAATTGGGCTTAGATCATTGACACTGATAGGACGGAGTAAGGAGAGTTACTGGCTATGACCTGGGTATCTGTGACCTAGGTTCTATCTACTCCATAAAATTAGCTGTGTGCAATTCTGCCCTAATTACATGTGGCTCAGGGATCTCAGGGAATATCTAAAGTGTGTAGAGTGGGAAGTACTAGGAGATGTGGCTCTATCTGTAAGGGTAGAACTTTGAATGTGGTTGCATCGTGGTAACCCACACTTTATGTCTCATTCATGCTTCATTATCTCAAGGGGTGAACTGTACTATTCTGTACTGGAACATTAGTTTGTCACTAAAACCACAGGATTTAGAAGGAAGTGTTCTGAAAAAGAAAATTCTTGAGACAGTATGAAAAACTAGACCTAGCAACATAACAATAAAATACTGTTGACCTTCCAAACTTAAAAGGAAATGTTCAAAGTGAAGATAGAAAAGGAACATTGGTGTGATTCTGCTTACTTCTCCCAATCCAGTGTTGTGTACCATGTTGAAGATGCTGAGTAAGAGAGATGTATGGAGCTGCCTTCTGCACATTTAGAAGCATAGAAAAATATGTTATTTATTGTTTATGAATTTTCCAGGTTCTTCCATAGGAAAAGAGAGAGACATTCATCATAATATTTTAATTGTCAAAGCAAAGGAATTATTATTTATGGTAACATTTAATAAGAATTGTCTCTGAGGATATGTAGTTATAGGTCAAAATTAATTGAACTAGATGTTAAAACCATAGTAATCAGATAAATTCAACCCTGCCATTTCACGCCTGGTTTTAGCCTATAGGAATGAAAAGTAAATTTATTAACAGAACCCACAAATATACAAAGCAAAAATTTATGAAAATACAAAGAAACATAGGTATAGATCATTGGAGAGTATTTTTTAACATAATTAGAAAACAAATATATGTGAACAGACATGTTTGTGTTTTTAACAATACATACAAATTAAAAAGTGTTCTAGGGGTCAGCACCTCTGTCCATTGGTTAGGTGCAAATGTCTACATCTGACTCTTTCAGCTGCTTGTTGAGTCTTTTGGAGGGCAGTCAGGATAGGTCCCTTTTTGTGAGTGCTCCATAGCCTCAGTAATAGCCTCAGGCCTTGAGGCCTCCTTTTGAGCTGGATCCCACTCTGGGCCTGTCACTGAACCTTTGTTTGAATTAGGGAAAAGCTAGAAGCTGAGGAGGGTGACTCTGTAGGAGGACCAGCAGACTCAATTTACTTGGACCCCTGAGATATCTCAAACATTGGACCACCAACCAGGCAGCATACAGCAGCTGGTATGAGGCCCCCAACACATATACAGTAGAGGACTGCTGGGTCTGGATTTAGTCAGAGAAGATGCACCTAACCCTTAAGAGACTGGAGGACCCAGGGAGTTTAGAGGTCTGATGGGGTTGGGGGTGGGGACATCCTCATGGAGACTGGGTGGGGAGGAGGTATGGGATATGGAACAGTCGAAAGGTAGACTGGGAGAAGAATAAAATTTGGAGTTTAAAATAAATAAATTAATTTATAAAAGTGTCCTAGGAGTGAGGACTACCATGACCTCTGTAATAAGAACCCAATGTGAACTAAAACATAGGGTACAATATACCCACATACTGTATGTTTTTCCATAAAGAAGGGATACTTTCTAACCACTAAGTATATACAGACCATAAAGTTGAATTCCAAAAGTACTCTAGGTATGGAAATAATAATTATTATTTTATTGCAAGTTTATCAAAATAATAGTGTTATATTTGAAAGCTATGATTGTAACTTTAAAGTACAATAATAAATGTAATTCAATCAAATACTGAAAACCTTACAGATCAAAATATAAGAAATAGATGGCATCTGAAGACTATTCTAGAGAAAAGATGCAGCGCATTTCTCATAGCTGACCAGTAAATACCTTAGCTACATCCATTCAGAAATCAGCACCCTGTGGCCACAGGATTTTATATCAAGCATCCCCTACCTAAAAAAAGAATACTAGGGAATTAAGTGGCAATGTCAAGAGAGTCAATTGCATACGTGTACTACCATCGTCCATTCACAATCCTTAAAGACCAGTGTTTCCAAATTTTGGGGCTAAGTGTTTACTTTCAGCTTTTGGTTTGGCAAAGGACCATGTAATGCTCTCCCTTGGCCATGCTAAATCCATATCCTTACTAATATTTTATTTTACACAGAATTACCATCGCATAATTCATAGAAAGGAGGCAAAGAAAAAGAAGCAATGCTTAATTCTAAAATTAAGTAGAATAAAAATAATTTCCATAATTTAAATAAAATTCTATAATTTATACAACTGGTTTATAAATAGAGCTCTTTTTAGCCTTCATCCCATTTCATCTGACATGTATCTTAAATTTAAAAAAAAGAGTAGATGGATTTTACTGGATGTAAAAGGCACTCCATTTTTGAAACTTTTGATATCAACTGGATCACTCCTCACTCAGAACTCTTTCTGAAGTACCATTTTTTTTAAATAAAGAATTTCTACTTTTGTTTAGGATCTCACGAATCTTTGTTTTAAAGAATTTTCACATTAAATCATTATTCCCTAGTAGCCATTCTGCTAAATTTTATATTTAATCTTTTAAGAATGCACCACACAGATGCTTTGAATTCCAAACTTTTACCACATCTCTTATAGACAGTTATCCTAATAAAAGAAACTGCAAAATATGTGAAATTTCAATTTTAAGAAATCATTGCTGTTGGTATATGACTTGTGCCTCGGAAATATGAATGTGTATGAAAGTGCTTGCCTATGCATAAAACATTAGAGTATGTATACAACACATGTACATGTGAATATGAATGTTAGGTTGAATATCTTTAAATTTGTTAATATTTTATCACATAGATGTAATCACATTCATTTAATATAATTGAAAATAACAGGTACTCATTTTTATAAATAAAATGAAATTATGTATAACAAATTCATAAAAATTAAACTGTTTTTAACCCTAGAAGTTTTGTAAGCCTTGATGTATAAATGATGCTATGGAATCTTTTTAAATGACTCTCAACGTTTTTCCATATGGGATATGATCCTTTAAATAGAAATTCTGTGCCCAAAGCAGACTTTGATGTTAGTAGAGAGGAAGTGTAAAATACAGTCATCAATGAAACACACTTACCTTCCTGAAAAAGAAAATGATTTGCTTTTTGTTACATTCATAAAAGGTGTTTTCCATTACCATAGGTCACCTGAATTTAACTTTATGTAATAGATTTATAGCATTTATATTTATCTGGACTATGGCATACTTTAAAAAAATAATGCTCTTAATTCTTTGAGAATTTTTTTACAATGTATTTTGATCATATTCAGTCTTTTCATTCTTCCAGAATCTTTCTTATCACCCTATAGAACCAATTTTTACATTTGGAAGTAGTTCTAAAAGGTGAGAGCTTTTGATTACATCACATAATATTTGTTTGCTCACCATGTCTCTTGCTATTCTTAATTTTCCCTGTTGATTTTTAAGTAGGAATAAACTGAAGGAGAAATAATCTTCAGTTTAAAATGTAGTTTTAAAGAGATCCAGTGATCCCTATGTCCATTAGGTTTAACTGTACTTTATTTTTAGATCAGGTCTCATTATGTTGCCCTGTGTAGTCTGGAATTCAATATGTACACAGGATGGTCTGCAAATCACAGAGATCTAACTGCCCCTGCCATCTGAATGCTGATTGTAGTTATTGCTACCTTTTATACTAATCATAAATTCATATTCTACTTTTACCTTCTTCTAGTTTATTCAGGTTATCTATCTATTCCCCACTTCCCTATTGAGCTAATTTAGAAAAGAATCATACCTTCTAAATTCCTGGCTCTGTAAAAACAATGATTCCTCTATTTTTGATGGAGGAGTACATTGATAAAAAGGTTGAGCCATACATTAATTATGAAATATATGAAACACAACAGCAACTTATAAAATACAAATAAAAATGTATGACCAAAATATGTAAAATATAAAGTAAAAAATATATAAAATATCAAATACATAAGGAGAAGGCAAGGATAAATTTAATTATTTGATAGACATGTAACACAAATTCTAATTAAAAGATAAGGTCTAGATATTCAATATTAAAGAGGAGTTTTTAAGAAGTAGGTTTTGAGATGAAGTGAGAGGCAAAAAAAGTACTTTGAGCAAATTTAGACACATAAATTTGAAAAATTCAGAGAATAGATTCTTAAAATAATTATTTCCAAAATTTCCCAAAAATATGAGATAAATAAGATAAATAAAAAAATCTATGAAATAAACCCACAAATACATGTAAAAATTATGGCATTCTATTTCCATGTATAAATACATATTGGCCATATAATTTTATACATGAGTCTTAATAATAATGTTAGATTGTTTCAATTTATATGCTTCGAGAAAGCATACATGTAGATAATGCTCAATTTATATGACACATATTGTTGATCTGAAAAGTATACAGCCTAATTACTATGATAAATATTTATGCAAATGTATTAATAATCAACACAATTCAACAAAAAATATAATACATCATCATCAGGCTCATTTTATCATAGGAACTAAGTTGGGTAAATTTATTTATATATATTTTTTTTCTCAAGTAATATTTGAAAATTAACAGATAAACAACAAAAATTAAGACTATCTCAGAGGAAATGCAAAATATTAAATAAACATGATCTTTCTCTCATGGAAAAAAGTCAAATCTCAAATAGAAACATCACATCATAATAAAGAACACCTGTGAAGTACTCTGAAAATGCATTATAATCAACTGCAAAATGCAAGAAGCCTTCCGTTAGCATCAACTTTCACAAAATCCATTTCGTATTTTACAAGAAGCTATAAAATAAAGAGTATTCAAGACCCAGGCATATCACTTCTGGGCATATACCCAAAATATGCTCCAAAATCTCACAAACATACTTGCTCAACTATGTTCATAGCAGCTTTATTAGTAATAATCAGAAACTGGAAACAGCATAGATATCCTTCAACTGAAGAATAGATTCAGAAAATGTGGTACATCTGTACAATGAGATTCAGCTATTAAAAACCAAGGCACCATAAATTTTGCAGGCAAATGGATAGAACTTGAAAATATCATCCTGAGTGAGGTAACCTAGTCACAAAAGGACATGCATGGTTTGCATTCACTAATAAGTGGATATTAGCCATAATGTACACGATACCCATGCTATAATCCACAGACCCAAAGAAGCTAAACAAGAAGGAAGGTCCAGGTAAGGAAGTTTGAATCTCACTTAGAAATAGGAATAAAATAGTCATAAGAGGCAGATGGAGAGAGGGAGCTGGGAGGCAGATGAGACGGGGATGTAAAGGGGAACGGTGGATGCAGAATCAGGCGTGGGGAAGGACAGGAGAGCCTGCTAGACGGCCATAAAGATGAAAGGGAATGTGCAATGGATGCGGGGAAGGGGATTACATGGGGAGTATCTCTAGGACTAGATACATTTGAGATTTGGGAGGCACCCAGAAAATCAATGGCCGCCCCACGCATATGTAGCTGATAGGTAGCTGGGTCTTCATGTGCATCCTGAACAACTCGAACAGGGGTTATTCCAAAAGCTGTTGCCTGTTCCTGGGATATGTTCAACTAGCTGGGCTGCCTTGTCTGGCCTCAGTGGGAGAGGAAGCACCTAACCTTGCAGAGACTTGAAGTGGCAGGGTGGGGTAAATACCCATCCCCACCCCCACCTGCCCAGAGGAGAAGGGAATGGAGGTATGGGGGGAAGATTGTGGGAGTAGGTAACTACTAGGGGAACAGTGAGCATGATATAAAGTGAATAAGTTAAAAAATCCGAAGAGTGTTAAAATGTTGTAAAACTCAAAAAAAAGTAATTCTCATTAAGTATAGTTTGTAAACAATACCTATTTCAAAAGCACCTTGGATTATCTAATTACTAAGAATATTTCATAAGATCCCTGACACAATATAAACAAAAAAGCAGTAATTGTGTAAATATACACTGTACTTGAATTCAGAAGTTATGTAGTTGATATATCACAAAAATAAATGCAAAATGTCATGGAAAATCTCAGAAGTCAAATGACAGATATTGAAGGGAAAATTTGAACAAGCTGTCGCTTGACATATGAGTATATAAAAACATATGTAAAAGGCAATATTTCAAAATAAACATATTAATCATGCAATTGTGATTTTGTATGTTTGTGGACTCTATAATACATTAAATATAATCTGAAAATGTTTAAGTATTTTATCAATAAAAAAGTTATTAGATATATGGGTTTGGCTTTTTGAACATAAGCATCAGTTATAAGTGGCACTTTCCTTTCTTTAGAGAATTGTTGATTACAAACAGGATAAATTTTCTATTAACTTTCACACTTATATTATATTCCCATTGATTTTAAGAAACTTAGAGCTAGAAAACTTTGAGAGATTAGTTGTTTAAGTAAATTGTGTGAATGATGTTTAATGAAAATTTCCCTCTTCAAATTAAAGACAGCAAAATAATTAATAAAACGAGGCTTGTGAAAACTTACTCTGCCAGTAATGTAGAAAAATCTTACACTTCTAAGTTAATGGAGTTTGGTGAAGTTTGCAATGTGTACACAAACATATTTGTTTCTATGGTGTTCAGCAGTGAGACATTTTAACTTGTCAAACATTTGTTTTGAAAAGAGAAATAAATAACTGCAAATGTGCGCACATTTCAGTTTGTTTTGGCAATGCACTTAAGAAAATTATTTGTTGCAAATATCTGTTGCATTCTAGATACCAATAAATTTGGCAAGATACTCAAGTTTATGACTAAAATTTAACAGAAAAAATACCTTTCTTATGTGAAACCTTATTATCTATACATTTATATATTTTAATAAAATCATAAATGCAATTTCATAGTTTTTGGTTGAATTAATTTTTTCTTATATATTAACAAATTATCCATGCAAGTTTTGTAATATAGTATATCAAAGTATCAAATCAAAATAGTTCAACTAAGTCAATAACAGCAATACTTTAAAGTTCACACGTCAACAGTTTTACAACAAAATCTATCTCTTCAACCAAAATGGAGTAATGATGGAACATGTAATTAAGAAAAAATAAATAAAATATGACAGTAATCTTTGACTATAGAGAAATAAGGATGAAAGAGTCCTTTCTACTATGTCATGCTTAGTGAAGCGTTTCTTACATAGGGATTACAAACTTTAAATCGGATAATAGAACTTGTATGGTTCTTTTGATAGAGTAAAAAGTCACAGTGTTGTAAGCTGAACTGGCTTTCCAAAATGGAAAGACTATTAAGGCATATTAAGTGTGCATGAATATTTTTTCTCTTTAATCAAAAGGGAGAAATACAACATTTAGAGGAATACTGCATATCTAGAGAAGATAAAACCCTGAGACACTAGATGAAATTTAACATCACGACTAACACTCTCGAATTAAGACACACATCAGAATAGTCAGAAATACAGTAATAGTTTAGACATTAAATAGGAAAGAAACTACAATGTAACAGCAAGTACTTAGATTATAGCTTTTTTAGAACAAAATTATCTACTCTAATATTTCAGGATCTTTTAAAATAGTTTAGACAATAATATGAACATGGTAAGAATGAATGCTAACACATTCCTCCCTGCCTTCTCCCTCCCTGTCACTTCACAAATTCCTTCCTCCCATCATTCTCTCATTTCTTTGTTTTTCCTTCTAGAATTGTGCACGAAGAATACAAAATGTAAGACTTTTCTGTATTAAAAATTCTTTGTATGTATTCAATTTACTGTTAGTCACAATATTAAAAGGACAATATACTTCAAACTAATATGGGTTCATTTAAGGTAGAAACTTTGAAAATTTTGATCAGATAGTCAGTCCCATGGATACAAGGTATACGACAGAGTTTTCATCTTACATTCTCTAGACTGAGAATTACAATGGGCATTATGCTTATCTGGAAGCACTTGTGGTTGTGAGTGTATTATGGAAAAGATAGGAAAATGAATTAAGATATCCTTTCCACTGTTATTAGTAGAAAGTTTGTTCTCCCTCAACTCCTACATCTCTAAGCATTTTTCCTGAGAAATCCCTTGATATGAAATATTTGAACCAATTTCATTGTTACATATATTAGTTATGTAGGCGTGTTAAATAAGTACTAATGGTTTCACTCATTTGAGGGAATTAAATCTAAACTATAGCACTGAATAACTTACCTGTGTCAGTATTTGAACAAAACACTTACCAGTAGGTTTCATTTAAGCAAACCATTTGATATGAAGATCAAGGTTATACATAATATATAACTACCACATATAATAGAGTTGCACACATGTAATACATGGGACCCATTTTTATATTTATATGACAAGACATAATACTTAAGTTAGGATGTTTGCAGCATGACTGTTCTTTGATGGATTAATTAAACTAATGTAACTTGCAAGAGGTTTCATCTTAGTTATTATTCCTGGATGAAATCTGACTGTGGTGGTGGGATAGTGAGCACACATGAGCATTATAGATATATCCTTATCATTTAAGGTCACAGAGCCAGATCTTAGAACACGGTTAGCAGAAGGAGGATTGCCCGCCGCTGAAGCTGGAGGATCTTCTCATAGGTGAACTTGCAGAAATGAGCACTAAGAGTAAATGTAACTGTATTCTCCAATGTGGGTTCATTTAGTAGCACACTAACTGCCAATCCTACAACCCAAAGACCTAAAGAGGTGCATGACAAAATTGTTCCAATCAGAGCCAAACTGCCTTTTATTAAGCAGGGGTCCTCTGTTTATGATCATTCTGTTTTCTTTCCCAAGCAACTGAAAAAATGGTATAAAACACACATACACACACAAAAAGGGAGGGGGCAGGGTTAGACTTCAATGAGTACACTTTGATAATGAAATAAATTAAACACATATATTACTTAGGTTAAAAACATTAACCCACATAATTTTATAGCATAAATATCAATGTTTATAATGTTACAAATTTACAAAATTACCTGTCTTCTCTGTTCAAACTTTAAGTCATTTAGATCTTGCCAATTATTTCAATGTTTTTCTTTGCTAAAATGAAGTAAAATACATAGGAATGTTAGACAATTTAGCCAACCTGTATCAGCAAGAAATGGCTCAATATTCAATGTCTTAATATACTTTAGAATGTTAAGCATCTTTAGATCTGGGTGTTGTTTTCTTTTACATCTTCCTTAATCGTTGAAAGCACTTAGTTATGATCACAGACTAAAAATTATAATATTTCATTGCTCAAAATTAAGTGATAGGATTCATACAAAAGGAATGGCTAAGATTTGTCATAGTAAACAAAATCTTCTGCTCAATATCAAGAAAAAGTCCAGACAGTGAGATTGTAACATGACATGATGTGGAATACTCAAGGCATGCTGTATGTGAAAAGGGAGATAATTTTTGAAGATACTTGCAATGGGTAACTTGATAGGTCCTGACTTGAAAAAGATAGTTTCATTCATAGGAGACAGTCAATTATTCTGCTTTTCTAAAGAAACCAAATGTGTTATTTTGTGGAATCTAAGCTTAATATGTACATGTCATTGTATCTTCTGACAAAAATCATAAATTAAATTTAAGCATAATCATAAATTTAATATCCAGGCTTTTCAAAAAAACATAAAACTCTAAGTGAATTTTAGCTTTAGGATGGGTTATTTTCTAATCATCTTGAATAAATCTGTACTGGTTAGAAAATTTTAAAAACTTCATTACCAATGTTCCTCTACTTTGCCACTTAATAGCGCAATTTTTCAGAATTTCTATGCTATTTTAAATGAGTAGTTGTACCAATTAGGCTTAAGTGTGAAGATATTGATAAAGAAATGGCTTTTACAGATAGGATTTTTTAAATTCTTCATAAGCAATAAAAATGATTATTTTATTTGTAATTTGGTAATAAGTTTGGAGACTATTCAGAATTAAGATGTGCTAAAAGTGTCACTCACCTTAAGTAGTCGAATTGTAAGGCAACAGGGCTCAAGCATGAGCATATGTAGGCAAATTCAATTGACCCCTTTCCCATATACAACACTTCTCTGAGGGGATATCCAAAGTCTTCTTCGAATGTTCATTATGGAAAAAAAAAAAAACTAAAAAAGGGGTTCGTATCTCACTTTTACTCTAGAGTAAGGAAGTTTATTCTGTATTGCTCTTTGAAGCTGAAAGCTAAAATCTACTGTGATTTATCAGTAAAACATTTCCATATCCCATCTCAAAATTACTCACACTTTATTGTCTAAACCTCTTCTTTCCTTTTTCCCTTCACATAACCCATTAGCCATCTATAACCCACAGATACATTTCTGTACAGTTTTCAAAGAAAGAAAGAAGTATTTTTCACTGTCCTCCCTGTACCTGTACCCATTTCTAATTATTACCTTAGTGTGAGGTACTGCTCTTTTACACCAGCACTTTTCTATCTGACTTAAAATCATATTCTGGGAATTGAAAACAAACAGTGAGACTCTGACTAACGATGAAAATAGCATTATCACCCAAGTAGCAATTGTACATGTTTGTTTTCAAACCTGTTATAATCTTCCTTGAAACTAGAAATGTAGATTTATGTTTTCAGTCTATATTAATTTCTATTTCTTTTAACGTGAAGGCAAAATTCTGAGTCCTGTGTGACAAGCACAAATATAGGGGACATGCAGCGGTCTTCACTTATGCCATTATACAAGAAAAGTAATGACTGCTAAGTTAGATTCTGCTGGAATGTAACAAATCCTCAGCTTTATCACTCAGGAAACACATTTAGACAAAATTACAAACTACAGAGACAAAACCTCTTTTATCTAGGTCAGTGTGACAGACTCCAAATGTTAGAGAGGTTGAGGAAACTATAGTTTGAAACATCAGGAAGAAGATAGCAATCTGCATAGATTACCATGAAATCTTGATGCTTCCTGATAATGTCCCACGAACACATAGTAATTACTCCATTGCCTTATAATAGCAGAGCATTTCTGATTTCAGAAACTACCAAGTAAAATGAACCACATTTTGTTGACTAATTTATAATGAGATGCAGATGTTAAAGAGAACAGATGCTTCTGACATCATCTCTCAATTGCCTTTAACTTCTGCAGACACTAGCAGCCTGTAAATTCACTCATTGGATTACAGGATAAAACAGGAAAGCTTTTTAATTTTGTTTCCAGTCACTACCACCACCCATTCTACCTCATCCCCCCAAAAAACACTACGACAGGCAGAAGTCTGCTTTTGCTTTGAGTCATATTGTGGTAGTGCCACACAACTAAATGTGATTATAAATCAGTGTCAGTCTTTAACACAAAGTAAATTATCTGGGAAAAGGGTGTTGGATAGTCTTGTAGGTAATAACTACTGACTTTCTGTTGACAATGACAGAGAGGCTAGACAGGGTGAGGGTGGTGTGGTGGGGAACAGCTGTCGCTTCAGAGAGGCAAATGAGAGACTCACTCCCAAATTAATCCACCAAATTTCAGTATCCAGTGTTCACAGTCTTATTTCTTAAGTAAGAAAAAAAAAGAAGAAAAGAAAGAAAAAAAGGAAGGAAGGAAGGAAGGAAGGAAGGAAGGAAGGAAGGAAGGAAGGAAGGAAGGAAGGAAGGAAGGAAGGGAGGGAGGGAGGAAGGAAAGAAGGAAACAAAAACCCTTAATTCTATGTTTTCATCTATATTTTCTAGTTTCTTATAGGAACATGTATCATTCCCCCTGCCCCCGGCCAAGTGATTTCAATAAACACTATACAAAGTAAAATATTTTTTTCTTTTTTTTATTTCTTTTTTTGTGTGCAAGGTAAATGTTAGAACTTTTCAAAACATAAAGTTTTGTAGTCCATCTTAAGAGCAAGAAATGACTGGATACAGCAGCAATTACAAGGCCTTTTGTAGTGTTTGAGGTCCCAAGATAGATAACTGGTTTCTGAAGAAGGTGAGTTAATAAAGTCCATTAAAATCTTCCCATATTTTCAGACCCCCAGAATATATAATATACCTCTGTAGCAGAAACATTTTAGCAGAAAAAAATTCAGAAACAAAGGCAAGTAAAGTGGTAACATAAAAATAAATCCTGCTAGGCCAAATATGGTGCCTATTTTGAAAATATCTCTGTGCAAATAACAGACTGGACACACACACTCTCTCTACACACATACATACATGTACAAGAGTAAACAAAGTTTTCTAGTTCATATCCACAAAGTAGGTTGGGACACATTAGTGCAAATTTTGCCGACCTGCAGCATTTAGTCCATAAACTTTGGATATCCTAGACGATCCATCAGTGTCCAGCAAATGTTTTCAATTAGTTTAATTTCATCTCTAGGCAAGTTTGTTTTCCAAATATTAGTATTAGATGGTGATATTTCCCCCTCATATGGAAGATAAAAAAGGTTTGTGGAAGTGGCAAATAGCATTTGGTTTAAACTAGCAGGAGACAAAGGAATGCCAAGGAAAGCAAAAATCCTTTCAGTAGTCTTCTGAGGAAAATGAACAATATCTTCAAACTTGACCAGATGGTAGCTGGTAGGCAGCAAATCTGTATTTATTCTCAAGGCTGCTGCAGTGTTTGCTACCCACAAATGAGATAATAAAGAGACAGCATTTGATTGGGATATTTCTAATTCTTTCTTGAGTGATTCATACTCAAAAGCATAGCCAGAATTCGAGTTACATTTGCTTTTACCTTCCTCTATTTTAAACAATTTTGCTAAGTGCTCTGGTACATTCTTCAAAGAATAAAGACTTGGTTTACTACCATATAGCATTGAATAGATCCAAGCTCGAGGGTCTCTCACTATGTACAATGCCCGCATTGAAGTCCCTAAAACTTCCTGAAAAAACTGAAGCTTCAATGTCCAGCTACCACTACTTAAGCTCAGCACAGGACGTGCACTTGGGTAATAAACAAGGTGTCTTCTTAAAGCCCTAATATATTCAGCATCTCTATCAAATGGTCCTTTTATTCTACTTCTTTGATCTTGCAAAGACTCTCTTCTTTTCAATTTTCGTTTTTTGTCCTTATTAGTTATAAAATATTGGGTCAGTTTATTCCTACTGGTTTCATGTAGATGGATGTTTTGCAAGTGAAGTTTTGTATCCTGGACCAAAGACTGCAGCCACCCTCGAAGAAGATGAAAGTGCCCACTGTGGATATCTGATACTTTCCATTCACAGGCATCTACAAATGAGTCAATTTCAAATTCAGTTTCAGGGATATTCATGTAAGCTGTAGGAATTCTGATGTAGAGAAAATCACTACTGTTGAAAAAAACCTGTTTGAGAATTTCAGCTCCTGAACCAGGGAGTGAGGTAATAACAACATTAGGAAGATCCACATGATGCCCTTCAGAAATCATGACCTTCTCATTTGTCTTAGCTTCAGTCCTTGTCCACTTTGCACAGATGGGCTGAGTGCAAGTGCTCCATAGATCCAGAAGCTCAATAAACCACAAGGCCATAACAAGTATTAATACACAGCGCATTAGCTTTCTAAAGGAAAGGTAAAACCGCCATTGAAAAGTTAAAATAACCAAACTAATACACAAAATGAATCCAACTGCTATATTAAATTTAAACCCGAAAGGGAAATTAACTCTATTATGTCTTACAGGGTTTACTATTGCTTGAGTACCCAAACCAAATCGGGTTATTTGTCCTTCATTAGTCACACTGGCAAAACCACCAAATCCTAGGTAACTGAATCTGCTTTTCAGGTTTTGATAGTCAGTTACAACAGAAACACTATGTTCGGAACTGTTGACATGTAAAGAAATCTGAAGTCCAGAACTAGAACTATCAATAAATCTGCAGCTGGAAATATTGACATATGGACCATAAAATACATAAGCAATTCTTGTGATTGTGGATTCCATATGAAATGTAACATTAACAAACTGAGTCCACCGTTTCTTAAATTCAGCAGCCTGTTCTGCTTCCTGTATATTAGCCACAGGACTGTTGCCATGGTGATCAAACCAAAACATTTTGTAGTGTGCATCCCACACATCCATCATGGCACCATTATACCTATTCATAAACCTGTATGGGATGTATTTAAAATCAATATCCAAATTATGAAAGAAGGCACTGACAGAATTTATTGGGGAAGTTTCTTGCCTTTCAATATGATCAACAACAAGCAGAGTTTGTGAATTTAAAAGAAGTAGTGCACGATAGACACTTTTCAGTCTCATTGCAGAAGAATAAGCAGACACTGCTTCCCCACTGACAAACATCCTATCTCCATGCTGAGCAGCAGTAATAATTTCCCCAGCTGCATCACCAACCTCTTCGCCAATCCACTTGAGCCACTGTGCACATTCTCCCAGTTGACCTTCCCAGGGCTGATTACATTGGCTTGATGGTGATGGGGCAAACACCAATACGTTATTAAGGTGGCTCAACTTTGGTCCATAAAGAGCCTCAGAAACAAATACCTGCCCATTAGGGGCAAAAGTAAATGAATTTTGATCTGGATGTTCATGTCCTGGGTTAAAGCTTTTCCATCCATCAATCCAGGAATATGGCTGAAAGTGAACTATGTCATATACAGCTCGTCCTCCCAGTTTCCCAGATTTAAAAGACACAAAGGTATTGGTCTGGGTGTTTGGCAGCCCACCCCCATAAGTCACGACACCCCAGTTAGGAAATATGTGCATTTTTGCAGTGCCAAAGTCAACAGGAGGCTGCGGGGTGAATGTTGGATCATACCAGATGTATTCAGTATGAAGAGTACTCCACCGCTGAGCAGTGGAAGAAACCATTGGTCCATCCTTAGGTCGATGCTTTCTAATTTGCTGAGCTAACCAATTTCCAGCTCCATTCTGTAAAATGAACTTATCCAAGAAAACTAGCTGGCTCTCTGGACCATAAAACCAATTATAATTGGAATCTGCTATGCCTACAGTTCTTTGATAGCCAGGCAAAAGTGTAGCATAATAAAACCAAAAATGCATTTTTAGCCAGTTATTATCAAAGTTGTTGATGTTAAAATGGCGTTGTGCCAAGAAAACATACTGTGTAACTGATTTTGAGGTATAGCTTCCATAGGCCACACCTTCATCCAAAGAGCCATCTACAATATGATTCAAGAGAAACATAGTCTTTTCCATCACATCAACAACAACTTGTTTCCATATGTTTGCTTTAGATCCTTTATCTATTCCAGTAACCAAGGCCCCTACAAGTAATGCTATCATGTTTGTAGCTTGGTGGTTATGAAGAAGTTGTTTGCCCCATGAGCGAGTCTTGGAATATTCATACATTTCCTCTGTAACACTCCAAATTTTTTCTAGGTACTTTTGTTTTCGCTGATTACCTAATAGATTATATAAAAAGTCAAAGGCAGTGGCAAAACCTGTTAAAGAATGGCCGACTGGAACCTCATCCCCTGGTGCATTCTCAACTAGCCAGTCTTTGTAGCTAACCATCCTGTCCATGTATTCCATGACAAATTCAAAGGCAACCTTGTCTTCTGGGCATAATAAACAGTACAGTGCTAAAGGAGGAAGATTATTACCATATATTTCATTCCACTTGGCAGCAAATTCCGCATGCCTGGGTGGAGGTAGGTAGTATGATGGATTGGACAGCATAATTGTCACTGCACTTTTGATAGCTCTAAAAATATGCAAATGGCTCGTACGAGACTTTTGTTTCATTGTTTGTATATCTCCAGCATCAAAATATAAATTTGGATGAAGTTTTTGGTTGGGTTTGAAATCTTGTATTTTCTGTGACTTAAACCATTGTATATCGTCTGTGAAAACTGCCCATTCAGAATAATTGCTCACAGAGTCTTCACAAGTAGAAAAACTACACATCATCAATGTTAAAATTACTAAATGTCCTGTAAACATAAACGCCATGATCCATGGGGAAGATCTTTTCCTTAGGCATATGTGTTAAGCACAGTGTTTCCCATATGGTTATTGTAAATTATATAAAGATGTAGCAAAAAGACAGAGTATACCTCACAGGCTGTGTGAAATCCAGGTTACATTCAGCTCATTCAAAGCAAGGAAAGTTGTTATAACGAGGAAATTATATAGCATGTCTGTGTCCCTCACACAGTTTTGCTTCTAATAAAATAAAATTTCAAGGAATATTAATGTCTCCAATGTCTCCATAATGCACAGAAAACAGTGGTGTAGTCAGAAAATACAAGGAATCCAGCATTTATTCCCTGCATGTAAATCTAATTAATATGTGAAACAGAGTAAATAAAAAAAAATTCCAAAATTCAAATGAAGCCATTTTGAGCACGTAGCACAAGAAACCATCCTTAGTGATTAACTTACCACACAGGCATGGTATGTTTCTGTCTGTTTTCCAAAAGAAGATGATAAAGTATTATCATTCTCAGAGTGAGCAGACTTCATTACTTTTTCTCAGAGTCTGAAGCATAATGGTTTGTCAACTGTTTCTTCTTCCATTTTGGGAAGGAAAATATTCTGAAGTGTTCAAAGTCCTACATGGTTGACAAAGGACACTGAAATTTCTGCCTTCATTTCAACGTCTTTTAAAAACATTTCCAAATATTCTTTTATCAAGTTTATCTGTACCTGTAAAACAATCTAATCTCTTCAATGTCTAGAAGCTCTTCTTCCAATCATGAACATATCCACCAAGTGGGTAAGAAAATTCCACTTTCAGAACACTGAAGTCTGTTTTTTGTTCTTTTTTCGGGTTACTCCTCTCTGGGAGAAAAACAAAACAAAGCAAATTTCTAAGACTGAAAGTGGATTTACATAGTTTAGTCATTTGACAGAAATGTGAGTATCACAGTATTATTTGCAGTCTAACTTTTTTCTAGTGTTTTTTTTCTTTATATTTGCATACACATTCGGATCCCAGTTAATATTAGCAGAAACGAAACAAGACAAGATATATTTCATATTCCACTGTTTGTTTTATTCTATTTAAACATGTTTCTATTCACAAGTAATCACCATAAAGGTGAATACAATATTCTTGCTACTTTGATTATGAAAGGTAAAAGTCAAAATTACCCTTTTAAATTATGGCCCAAAGTTTAGCTTTTAAGGAACAAAAATGTAGCTTCACAAGACAAGTCACTTTTCTTGGGACAAATCACAAATGACAGTGCAGAAGGCAGAGAAAAGGCACTGTTGACTCAGTTGCTCACCTGTGGCTGTCTTCAACATCCTCCCCGCGAGCCGCCAGAGGGCGTTCAGACCCAGGTTTAAGGAGCAGGCCTCTCCTTTGCCCATCTTGGATTTGGAAGAAACTCACTTAAGTTTCAGTCTTAGACAAGTCTCCTTTCTGCAGGAAACAAACAGTTCTTGTAGTTCCTGCCTTGACCCGCCTGTTGCATATTTTAATTCCTTTCTTCAGAACGCATCGTCCTTCTGCTCCAGTCCCCACTGCCTGACCTGTGGCTGCGATGTGGGGACTAGAGACCTCTAAATGGCCAAGTTGGCTTACCTCAAGCCGCCTGCAACAGGATCTTCAAGCAGAGCTGGGCCCCGACACAAGCGGAGGTTGGCAGTTCAAGCATCGGAGCTTTTCTGGAGGCGGGCCTACGGCTGCCAATTGCTCCGCACGCCTCTGCCAGTGTGCAGCCCGGGACCGCACAGGCAGCGGCCGGGCTTGGTCTCCTCAGCTCGGGCGTCGTCTCCTCAGCGCCCCGACTCTTCGGGGGGCGGGGAAGGGGTTCTCTAGAGCGCGTGGTTTCCTCAGTCCCCGCTGTTCCTCTACGTGCCGAGTCTCCTCAGGGCCGGGTCTCCAGAATGGAGACCCAGACACACCCGCCCCGGAGGAACGCCTGGCGCTCGCGGGGGCGGCTCCGTTGGCGGGAGGCAACCCGAGGGCGGCGGGTGATCGATCTCCAGGCGCTGTCTTTAGCGGAGCGACGGTGACCCAAGGCCCGATGTCGCCTAGACCTACGTTCGGCCGAGCTAGCGGGTGCCGCCTAGCCCACGGAGGGCGGAAAAAAGGCGACACGTATTGAAGGGGGCGGGGCCTGATTCAGGGAGGCGTGCCCTGGGCGGGATGGAGGCGGGGCCTTAGGGTAGCAAAACGCCTGCCTAGCGACCGGCGGGCCTGGGCGGGGCGCCCCGCAGAAAGGCTGAGGCCTAGGGGAAGGTCTGGGCGGCGCGCGTACTGTCAGTGGGCGGGGCTAGGCCTTAACCCTGTGTTGCAGGGGTTCTGCTAAACTGTGTGAGCGGAGTCAGCTTGACAACCGCTACTAAGACAACCCAAATGGATTTCAGAGAAGTTTGGAAGCTCCTTTGTCTGAGCATCTGTCTAGGCTGGTGTTCTAACTCTTTGGTTATTGGACGAAGACATTATGTTAAAGATCTAAATGAGGCAGGAAGGAGTTGTAATTACAAATGATGAGAGAAGCTCTTGGGGGATGGGATGGATAATGTCTGTGGCAGGAAAATATTCAGTTACCTTTAAGAGCTCGAAAGGACTGTATAAGCCCTTCTTTGAAATCCTGAGGCACACCTGCTGAGATTGCTATCATAGACAAACAAACCCAAAATATCCAGATTATTATACTAGGAACAACTTCAATAGCAAAATGGACTAGACATCTCTACCTCTCTACCGATTGAAAGTTTCTGCTGGATTGAAGCAAATATGGTACAACCAATCAGTAAAAAACTGTTTACTGTGGTTACTTTCACACCTGACCACTTATGCATGGGTGATTGGAAGCTTGGAAATTCAGCTGCAGGACAGGCTGAGATGTTATTCCTGTTGTACTCACCTCGAGCACTTTCCACGAAGCTTAGGTTACCTTTGGACATAGGCCAACCTACAGTCTTGGAGATAATAATTTAAGGGTTCACTGAAACTTGATCCCTAGATGGGGATTAAACTTCAGTTTTCTTCTAACCCTTATTATTTGCTAAAATGCACAACTGTATTCTTGGGGGTGGGAGGGAAGCAGTTGTTTGAATGACATTGGTAAGAAGAAAAGATAACTTTACTAGTAGAGTTTACTTGAGAGCATGTAATTATAGACAAACTGCTGTAATATTTTGCCCGGGTTGCAACTGTATCCCAGTCTAATAGCCAAAGTAAGTTTTCTTTTGGCCCTTCAATAATTGAGTATATTCTATGCCTTCCTCCGAGTGTCTCTCCAGTCATCCTACTTCCAACCTCCTTCCCAGGTAGCGACTGCAATTTTCTCTGAATGGAATTTTCTTATCCTAGTCTCAGTTCATGTCATTGAATTCCTCATCTGTTTCCCAAAACAAAGTGTTTCAACAAACGGATATTTTTCTCAGAATGAGTCTATTAAGTTTTTCTATGAATTACTTTCTCACATGGTTCACGCCTCTATTCAACATGAAATCTATCTGCCTATAGATTGTAAGTACCTTTGTAAGAGCTGCGGCTGGGTTTTAAACTAGTTGCTCTTTTGACAGTTTGGCTTTAGTGAACTTAATCACCTTTACTTAAAAGTCATTTGAAGACGAAAGTTTTCCTTGCAAACTTCTCATAAACATCTGGAGGGTTTTTCTCCATGGCCCCAGATTGGAGAACAATCACAACTACATTTCTCTTAAGGGTGAGTAGGGAATCCTGACCTCACTGAGATTAGTCTGCATTTTATACAGAGAAGAGTCAAGAAATCAGTGTTCATTAAATAGTTGGTAGATACATAGACTGTACCTTAAAACAAAATACGTGGAGAAGGCAATTTCATCTTGTGTTTGAATAGTGCCCAGTAATGTGAGCTACCAGTATTAAGAAGAATTGGTGTCAGAACAGCTGTCAGACAAATTTCATCCAATATTGTATTTTCTAATTTATTGTCATTTGTATGACCATTTTCACTTGACTGTTGACATAATCCTTAGGATAAGGATTGAGGTCTTTTTATTTCTGATCAATATACAAACCTGAAGCTAAGTTGTGGGGATGCAAACTTAGTAAAAGGAGGTTTCTGCATAATTCATTTTAAACAGGAATCTTCTCACAGTTCTTATATATGAGTGTTTTGAAATATAACAGATAAATGATCCAAATCACTGGCATAAAAGATGATAGATAGGTAAATGGGGCTATTAAAAATTAAGAATCTTGTTTCCTGTGAGCTAAAAATGGATAACTCCAATTATTCTGTCCACACATGAAGATGCTATAAAGTAAGTTAATTATAAGTGATGCATCCAACCATAGAAGAGATGAGCTTTAGTCTATGTAATTGTACATTAAAACCCTTCATGAGTGTGGCAAGAGGCACATATACCAACAGCTGTTTAATTTCGAATGCCAGAACAGCATCTTACTTTAACAAAAGTAAAGAACAGTATATAGATTTGATCTGTGTATTCCTTAATATGTAAAAGAATCAAATCTGCGTGAGACTTTATGAAGTGATATGGAAATACTTATGAAAATCCATTTTCTTTATTTGTGTATCTTTTAACCAACTGTCAAGTATCCAATTTAGAATAATAGAGACAGTATTTTCTAGACTGATGCCCTGTCCTCATTTTGATTTGAAGTTGTTCTTTTTCATTTTGTTCTCCCTATGACTCTTCTTCCAGCTGTTCCTTCATTCTTCCCTTCTTTTCATTGTTTCCCCTCTATCTCCCTTCTTTCTAACCTTCTATTTTCTCTTTCCCTCCTTCTCTCTTTCCCTTTCGCTTTTTTTCCTTCCTATGCTAATCTCTGTTCCACTATCTATTTTCCTTTCTCCCCTTCCTTGATATCTTTTCTAGAGTTGACCACTAGGGAATGAACATGTTGACAGTTGAGCACATATCACTACACAATTTTATGGTAGAAGAGAGAACGATATAAAAGTCTACAGTGAGTAGCTAAATTCATAAACTCCTTTTTTAATGTGTTGTGACATTTGTTTCTGCATAGCCTATAGTTGGGTATTTGTCTTGAAGGTGGTTTAATTTGGTGATATGTAAAACTGACTTAGTGAGAAAGCACTCAGAGAGCACATACTCTCATAAAGAATCTGAATTCAGTCCCCAACACCCACATGAACAAGCTCACAACCGTTCAGCTACAGGGAATGCAATATAATCCTCTATTCTTCCTACCTGAACTAAGGAACACACACACACACACGCACACGCACACGCACACGCACACGCACACGCACACGCACACGCACACACAAGCACAATTTACTCTAAAGTGTAGAATATAACTGTAGGTAAGACTGAAACCAAACAAATACCTATCAAATAACAGAGAGAGTGGTATGACATTTAGGGTAATTAGAAATGCTCGCCTCTCTCTTGGTCCTTTCTGCTAGGTCAGACTCCTAGCTGGTCTTCTCCCCTGAAGACACCATACACTGACACGTCCCATAGGAACTGATGTGTAGAGTAGCAGAGGAACCACTTCACTCAGAGCAGAGGAGAATCTGCTGCACTCAGAGCAGTTGAGGAAGCTGGATTCTCAGGAGCTCTAACACGCCCAGAATCATAGCATTTCAGAATCCAAGGGGCACCCTGAGTCCCAGGAGCTCTTACACCCAAAATCTCAGGATCACAGGATCATAGAATCACAGAGACAGCTGGACTCTGAGGAGTTTTGACACAAGCAAAATAACACAAGAGACAGGCTCCAGTCAGAGACAGTGAGTGCAAGTAGCACTAGAGATAACCAGATGGCAAAATGCAAGCACAAGAACATGAGCAACAGAAACCAAACTTACCTGTCATCATCAGAACCCAGTTCTCTCACCATAGCAAGTCTGGACACCCCATCACACGGGAAAAGCAGGATTCAGATTTAAAATCACTTCTCATGATGATGATAGAGGACTTTAAGAAGGACATAAATAACTCCCTTAAAGAAATACAGGAGAACACAGGTAAAAAGGTAGAAGCCCTTAAAGAGGAAACACAAAAATCCCTTAAAGAATTGCAAGAAAACACAACCAAACAGGTGAAGGAATTAAACAAAACCACCCAGGATCTAAAAATGGAAGTAGAAACAATCAAGAAACCCAAAGGGAGACTACCCTGGATTAAAAAAAAAAAAAAAAAAAACAGGAAAGAAATCAGGAGTCATAGATACAAGAATCAACAACAAGATATGGAAGAGAGAATCTCATGTGCAGAAGATAACATGGAAAACATTGATACAACTATAAAAGAAAATATAAAATGCAAAAGGCTCCTAACCCCAAACATCCAGGAAACCGAGGACACAATGAGAAGATCAAACCTAAGGATAATAGGAATAGATGAGAGTGAAGATTCTCAACTTAAAGGGCCAGTAAATATTTTCAACAAAATTATAGAGGAAATTTTCCCTAACCTAAAGAAAGAGATGCTCATGAACATACAAGAAACCTACAGAACTCCAAATAGACAAGAAAAAAATAACTCCCATCACATAATAATCAAAACATCAAATGCACACAACAAAGAAAGAAAAGCAGTAAGAGAAAAGAGTCAAATGACATATAAAGGCAGACCTATAAGAATTACACCAGACTTCTCATCAGAGACTATAAAAGCCAGAAGATCCTGGACTGATATCATACAGACTCTAAGACAACACAAATGCCAGACTAGACTACTATACCCAGAAAAATTCTCAATCACTATAGATGGAGAAACAAAGATGTTCCATGACAAAACAAAATTTACACAATATCTTCCCATAAATCCAGCCCTACAAAGGATACTAGATGGAAAACTCCAACACAAGGAGGGAAACTACAACCTAGAAAAAAAAAGAATGTAATCTTTCAACAAATCCAAAAGTAGATAGCTACACAAACATAATTCCACATTTAATAACAAAAATAACAGGAAGCAACAATCATTTCTCCTTAATATCTCTTAATATCAATGGACTCAATTCCCTAATAAAAAGATGTAGACTATCAGACTGGATACATAAACAAGACCAGAATTTTGCTGCATAGAGGAAATGCACCTCAGTGACAAAGACAAACACTACCTTAGAGTAAAAGGATGGAAAACAATTTTCCAAGCAAATGGTCCCAAGAAACAAGCGGAGTAGCCCTTCTAATATCAAATAAAATTGACTTTCAACCAAAAGTAATCAAAAAAGATAAGGAAGGACATTTCATACTCATCAAAGGAAAAATCAACCAAGATGCATTCTCAATTTTGAATACTTATGCTCCAAATGCAAGGGCACCCACGTTCAAAAAAAAAAAAAAAAACACTTTACTAAGGCTCAAAGCAAACATTGTACCTCACACACTCACACAATAATAGTGGGGGACTTCAACACCCCACTCTCATCAATGGACAGATCATGGAAACAGAAACTAAAAAGAGACATAGTGAAATTAACAGAGTTATGAACCAAATGGATTTAACACATATCTATAGAACACTTCATTCTAAAACAAAAGAATATACCTTTTACTCAGTACCTCATGGTACCTTCTTTAAAACAGACCATATAATTGGTCACATAACAGGCCTCAAAGATATAAAATGATTGAAATAATCCCTTACATCCTATCAGATCACCATAGACTAAGGCTGGTCTTCAATAATAACAAAAACAATGAAAAGTCCAAATACATGTGGAAACTGAACAACACTCTATTCAATAACTTGGACAAGGAAGAAATAAAGAAAATAATGACTTTTTAGAGCTTAATGAAAATGAAGACTCTTCATACTAAAACTTATGGGACACAATAAAAGCAGTGCTAAGAGAAAAACTCATAGCTCTAAGTGCCTCCAAAAAGAAACTAGAGAGAGCATACACTAGCAACTTGACACCTGAAATCTCTAGAAAAAAAGAAACAAATACACCCAATAGGAGTAGAGGGCAGGAAATAATCAAACTCAGGAATAAAATCAACCAAGTTGACAAACAGAACTATAAAAGTATCAACAAAACCAGGAGCTGGTTCTTTGAGAAAACCAACAAGATAGATAAACCCTTAGCCAGACTACCAGAGGGCATAGAGATAGTATCCAAATTAATAAAATCAGAACAAAAAGGGAGACATAACAACAGAAACTGAGAAAAATTAAAAAATCATCAGATCCTACGACAAAAGCCTATACTCAACAAATCTGAAAAATCTGGATGAAATGGACAATTTTCTAGACAGATACCAGGTACCAAAGCTAAAACAAGAGCAAATAAACCATCTAAACAGTCTCATAACCCCTAAAGAAATAGCAGCAGTCATTAAAGGTCTCCCCACTAAAAAAGCCCAGGACAAGATGGCTTCAGTGCAGAATTCTATCAGACCTTCAAGGAAGACCTAATACCAATTATCTTCAAACTATTCCACAAAATAAAAACAGAAAGGACACTACCCAATTCATTCTATGAAGCCACAATTATGCTCATACCTAAACCACACAAACACACAAAGAAAGAGAACTACAGAACAATCTCCCTTATGAATATCGATGCAAAAATACTCAATAAAATTCTCACAAATGAAATCCAAGAACACATCAAAACAATCATCCATCATGATCAAGTAGGCTTTAATCCCAGAAATGCAGGGATTGTTCAATATACGAAAATCTATCAACATAACCTATTATATAAACAAACTCAAAGAAAAAAAACACATCATCATCTCACTAGATTCCAGAATGCATTTGACAAAAATTCAACATCCTTTCATAGTAAAAGTCCTGGAAAGATAAGTAATTCAAGGCCTATACCTAAGCATAGTAAAAGCAATATACAGCAAGCCAGTAGCTAACATCAAACTAAATGTAGAGAAACTTGAAGCAATTCCACTAAAATCAGGGACAAGACAAGGCTGTCCACTCTCTCCCTGCCTATTCAATATAGTACTAGAAGTCCTAGCCAGAGCAATTAGACAACAAAAGGAAGTCAAAGGGATACAAATAGGAAAGGAAGAAGTCAAAATATCACTATTTGCTGATGATATGATAGTATACTTAAATGATCCCAAAGCATCCAAGAGAGAACTCCTAAATCTGACAAACAGCTTCAGCAAAGTTGCTGGTTATAAAATTAATTCAAACAAATCAGTAGCCTTCCTCTACTCAAAGAATAAATATGCTAAGAAGTTAGAAAAATGACACCCTTCACAATGGTCACAAATAACATAAAATGCCTTGGTGTGAATATAACCAAGCAAGTGAAAGATCTGTATGACAAGACCTTCAAGTCTCTGAAGAAAAAAAAAAATTGAAGAACAACTCAGAAGATGGGAAGATCGACCATGCTCATGGATTGACAGGAGCAATATAGTAAAAATGGCCATCTTACAGAACCCAATCTACAGATTTAATGCAATCCCCATGAAAATCCCAACTGAATTCTTCATAGAGACAGAAAGAGCAATTTGCAAATACATTTGGAATAACAAAAAAAAAAAAAAAAAAAAAAACCAGGATAACAAAAACTATTCTCAACATCAAAAAAACTTCTGGGGGAATCACCATCCCTGAACTAAAGCTGTACTACAGAGCAATAGTGATAAAAACTGCATGGTATTGGTACAGAGACAGGCAGGTAGATCAGTGGAATAGAACTGAAGACCCAGAAATTAACTCACTCACCTATGGTCACTTGATCTTTGACAAAGGTGCTAAAACTGTCCAGTGGAAAAAGGACAACATTTTCAACAAATGGTGCTGGTTCAACTGGAGGTCAGCATGTAGAAGAATGCAAATCAATCCATTCTTATCCCCTTGTACAAAGTTCAAGTCCAAGTGGATAAAGGTCCTTAACATAAAACCAGATACGCTGAAACTAATAGAAAAGTAGGAGGGGAAGAGCCTCAATACTTGGGCACAAGGGAAAAGTTCCTGAACTTTTCCTTATGCTCTAAGGTCAAGAATTGACAAATGGGACCTCATAAAATTGCAAAGCTTCTGTAAAGCAATGAACCCTGCCAAGAGGACAAAAAGGCAACCAACAGATTGGGAAAAGTTCTTTACCAATCCTACACACTATAGAGCGCTAATACCTAATATATACAAAGAACTCAAGAAATTAGACTCCAGAGAATCAAATAACCCTATTAAAAATGGGGTACAAAGCTAAAGAATTCTCAACTGAGGAAACTCAAATGATGGGGAAGCACCTAAAAAAATGTTCAACGTCCTTAGTTATCAGGGAAATGCAAATCAAACCAACTCTGAGATTCTACCTCACACCAATCAGAATGGATGAGATAAAAATATCAGGTAATAGCAGATGCCGGCAAGGATGTGGACAAAGAGGAACACTCTTCCATTGTTGGTAGGATTGCAAATTATACAACCACTCTGGAAATCTGTCTGGCAGTTCCTCAGAAAATTTGGCATAGCATTACCTAAGAACCCAGCTATACCACCCCTGGTCATATACCCAGAAGATGCTCCAACATATAACAAAAACACATGTTACAGTATGGTCATAGAAGCCTTAATTTTAATAGCCAGAGGCTGGAAAGAACCCAGATGTCCTTCAACAGAGAAACATACAGAAAATGTGGTACATTTACACAATTGAGTATTACTCAGCTATTAAAAACAGTGAATTTATGAAATTCTTAGGCAAATGAATGGAACTAGAAAATATCATCCTGAATGAGGTAATCTAATCACAAAAGAGCACACATGAAAAGAGCACACAATCACTGATAAGTGGATCTTAGCCCCAAATCTCACAATACCCAAGATACAACTCACAGACCACATGAAGCTCATGAAGAAGGAAGACCAAAGTGTGGGTGCTTTGGCCCTTCTTAGAAGGAGTAACAAAATACTCATGGGAGCAAATGTGGAGAAAAAGTGTGGGACAGAAACTGAAGTAGGGGCCGTCCACAGACTGCTCCACCTGGGTATCTATCCCATGTGCAGTCAACAAAGGCAAAAGCTGATGTGGGTGCCAGGAAGTGCATGCTGATACAGCTATCTTCTTAGAGGTCTGCCAGAGCTTGATATATACAGAGGTGGATGCTCACAGCTAACCATTGTATGATCAAGGGGTTCCCAATGAAGAAGTTAGAGAGAAGACTGAAGGAGCTGAAAGGATTTGTGGCCCCATGAGGAGAGCAACAATACCTACCAACCAGAGCTCCCAGGGTCTAAATCAGCAGTCTAGGAGCCTATCTGGAGGAATCCATGGCTCCAGCTGTATATGTAGGGAGAAAGGCCTTGTTGGGCAAAGGAGGGGGGAGTCCTTGGTTCCATGAAGTCTGGATGCCCCAGTGTGGGGGAATGCATGGGCTGCGGGGGTTGGGGGATCGTATGTAGGGGCACATCATCATATAAGCAGGAGGAGGTGGGATGAGATAGGGGGTTTCTGGTTTCAGGGGAAATGAGGAAAGGGTATTTTATATACATCTGAAATGTATATAAAATATCCAATAAAAATTAATTTCAAAAAAATGCTCTTTAACCGCTTTAACTGTTAATAAAAGTATTTTCTTTCATTCTTGTATCAGTATACCCTAAACAGTTTTTCTATTTCCTGATTTTTTTCAAAACTCCATATACAATTTAACATTTTTTAAAAAAAAAATTAGTCTACCATCCTAGTTTATTTTATAACGTTGTGATAAAGAAATACTCAAACAAAAAGCAAGAACATCTTTTGTTAAAGAGTTTGTTTAGCTTAGAATTCTAGGTTACTGTCCTTTTATTTTAGGCAGGTTGCAGAGCAAGAGTTTGTATGAACTAGTCATATCAGATCCACAGACAGGAACAAAGAAAATCATTGTGTCATGTGTATATTTTCTTGCTTATGCTCAGCTCAATTTCTCTAGTCTTATTCAGTTCAAGATTTCCTGCCTGGTGAATGGTTCTGTCTACAGTAGCTTGAATTCACTCATATTAATTAAAATAGTCCCCCAGTGACATATTCATATGTCAGGCCAGTGTAGACAATCTTTCATCAAGACACCCTTCTAAGTCAATTCTTAGTCATAATAAATTGACAATGAAAGGTAATCACCACAATTAGAAAGTAACAATTTTCTGTGTAGGGTTTCAGACATACTTTACTTTAGCTCTCCTCTTTATTCCCAGCCTCCTCATACAACACTGAACACACATACACTTGCTCTTTCCACGTGTCCTTTTCAAGATCCCCCCTTTTAACCTCTAGTGCTCTATTTCCACTTTAGGGAAATTACCTGTTTCAGAAAGTCCATGACATTTTTTCAAAATATCAGTTGTGCAAACCAATCTTATTGTATGAATGAGGAAATTGATCTTCTAAATGCTCCTAGAAGAATTAATGTATTAGTTATTTTTTTGTTGCTGTGATACAATATTATAACCCAAAGTAATTTACAGTTGAAAATGTTTATTTTGGAGTGTGATTGGAGACTGATGAATCTATCACTGCGGGAAAGCAGAACATCAAGCTACATGTGTGGCAACAGTAGCAAAAAGCCATGAGATCACATCTCAATCTAGCAAAGCAAGCAGAGAAGTTACTGGAAGTAAGATGTAGCTATAAACTCTCAAAACTTTCTCCCAGTGGAATATTTTACTTCTATTTTTACCAAAGGTGCACTTCTGAAAGGTTTCAAAACTTGTCCAAGCAGCACCACCACACTGGGACCAAGTATTCAAGGACCAGATCTGGGAAGGACTTTTTCATACAAATCATCATAATTAATAAACCTGAGTCACTGTGGTATGATAATATGCACTCATTTCTCTTCTATATACTCCCAAGTACTATTTGTCTGTGGACTCATTTGGCCTGGTAGCATCAACATCTTCACCATGAGAGGAATAATTAGTATTGCTGAATTATTCACAACTCTTAAGAAGTTGGTTTGCAACTAGTTTATCTTACATGTAAATTGTTTATGTGAAAAAATGTATTGCTGAGTAGCAAAACATAAAAGGTATGTGATATTTGGAAGATAATAAAATTAAGACAATCTACAAATAATGAAACTTTCCTGGCATACTTTTTGGTGAAATTAAGTGGCAATTAGCAGAAAGGTCTATTGTTAAAACTCTTAGATACTAAGTAGGTTGTAAGTCTGACAGCCTATTGTGATATATCAAGCAGGATCTTCCCATCAACATCTACGTCTCCCAAACTGTCTCACCCTGTGCTTTCTACAAGATTTATATAGTAGGAAGCTATATTCTTTTGTCAAACCCAACCAGAGAATATACATCTTTTCGTTTAAAAACATTTGTCTTCTTATCTCATTTTCTGAAGACTGGCTTTCTATTCCATAATAAGTCACCATTTTATTATGGCTGTCATTCAAAGTGAGTTTATATCACCTTGACTCTGCAATCAAATAGAAATAAATTATGGTTTTAGAACACCTGTTCTAAGTACTTAGAAAATGTTGGTTGCTTTCCAGTTTCTGGATTATGACTCAAACAACAATAGAAAGTAGTTCAGTAACATACAGTCAGACTGCAGGGTTACAGGAGACATGCATGGATGTAGAATATCAATTATTTTAGGAGAACAATACAAGAAAATAATACAATATACCTTAAAACTATTTATTTAAAAATGTAGAGAATGCACATAAGAAGACAAGGATTTGACTCTAAGTGTGATGTAGAAGTTGGAGCACAGTAGAGTAGGGTGGGACTGTAGACTTAAAACACCCACAAGCTGAGTAAAGAAATCCCGACTTGTCTGACTCTTTGAAAGGTATTCATTTTATAAAGTTTAGTAAATTTACATGATTATAAGAAACATCTAGAGCTGCAGGAATAATCATTAATTAGTACTGACCTAAACAGAGATTCTGCTGCAGAATATAAGCAAAAATAGATGTTAAAATAGAAAATTTGAAATCTTTGATTTAATTATGGAATAGGCAAGGTAATGAAAGAAGAAATCCATATTTTAAAATATTATTATGGGAAATTAAATTATCTTGAAATGGAATAAGAAAGAAATTGGCTTCTCTAGGTAACTCAGGTTGGTCAACTCCTTGATTTCCTTTCTTGGCCTCCAAAGAACTGTAATTTCAGGTCTGAACCATCATGCGTGATCATGATCATTTGTTAAAACATTTTCTGTGACAAATAACTTCAAAACAACTTGTCCTGGAGCAACCCCAGTCTTTGGAATCCACTCTCTTTTCTATAAATCTAATTTTTTAGATTATGCATATAATTTTGCTTCTCTGTACAATGTCACCCCTTTCCATCCATATTGCTGCAAATGACAGTTTTATCAATATTAGGTGAATAATGTCCTTTTGTGTGATTACACCACATATTTATATACATTTATCTGCTGATGGACACTTAGATTGTCACATATTTTGAACATTATACATGGTGAACTGAGCATGGAATTATAGGCACAGTAATTTTAGTACAAAATGATTCTACAGGGAGGTAATGTATGTGATAATTAGCTTAGTTTAGTTGATCCATTTTATACATGTACACCTTATAATGTTGTACCTGACAAAATAAAATCTGTCACTAAAAATTATTGCAAGTTACAACAGAACATGATTTTCTTTCATATCCAGATGGGAGAGTTTGTTAACAGTTCTCAGAAAGAAAATTCATGAGCAAATGCAGCTTTAATGATATGCTATCCATAAATGACATAAAATTAAAATTTTCCTTAGCTTTGGTATTCACATTCACAGTATTCAGTGATCCCTCATGGTTAATGACTATAGTATTGAAAATCACAGGCATAAGGTATGTTTTCATGAAAAAGATTTACATAGAGAGATAAAAAAGAACATAAAGTTAGAAACATTATTTCAAAGGTCCTCAGTTACAGGCCTCTGAAGATTTGTAAAACACTTATAACAGGAATGAAGATGCTGGTTCTAAACTAATAGCTGACACTGAGTTGGAGCTATAGGTGCAAGACTTTCGAAGCATTTTGTGTAGTTTTTCAAACAACAAAATCACTGACCAGAGTATTACATATATGAATATTAATTTATGCAGGTAAATAGCCAACTGGTTGTTTTCATGCACAACATATGGCCATGTTTGGCATGATAATCTGATTTTGCAAGGAAAGCCAAAATTATGGGCAGTTTTTTAAAAAATATTTCATTTTAAAAAAATTGTTGAAATTTTATGAAAATCCTCAGAAGGCCACACAATATATACCTATGAGATAGATCCAAATGCCAAACTACCAGGTTTTGATTTTTACTGAGAAGTTGCAGGCACAAAAATAAGTGTCCTGTTTCTCATTTGACAAAGGCACAAGGAATTATTCTATTTAATGCTGAAGAGCAAATTATCACCTTATCTATGAATGCATTACTCCAAGAAAATCTTCTGTGTTTGGAGAAGTTAATGGCTGATGATGTATTCAAATTATCATATCAGCAAAAAAAGCTTTGCATTTATTTTCCTAAATTTAGTCAATAAATAGGCTGAACTATCATAAATTAATATTTATTAATAACTAAACTGAGAATTTAGCTATGCACTGTATCAGACACTGGAAATGTTATGAGAAAAAGAAGTACTAGCCAAATGAATAAGACTTCACTGAAAGGCATGAATTATTACTTTATTTTTTCTGTATTTTAATTGTTGACTCATCAAATTTAAATGAATTCAAATGATCATATGTATCTTGTTTTCCATTATTTTTCAAACATGTAAATTGATGAAAATACAAAAGTAGTAGTGATCCAGGAACTAGAGAAATAGATAGAAAGATCAATGGAATCTCCAGGACATCTTCTGAGCTGGAACCATTCTGTTCTAACACCTGGAGTGAAGCCAAGCAGCAGGTAAGCTGAATGAGGCCTGCAGAAAGGGATCCTGGAACTGTAGCTGAACTGCTTCCAGAATTTCCAAAACATCAACCCAGAAACTTTATTCATACAGGAAAAAAATTAATAAATAAACAAATCAGTAGATAGATAGATAGATAGATAGATAGATAGATAGATAGACAAATAAATAGAAAATAATTTATGATAGTTCAGCTTTTTATTTAGCAACAATTGGTAATGGGACAAAGCCATTCTCTTGTGAAGCTGGCTGCTAAACCAGCCACTGACAGGACTTGAAAGGACAGAGCAGTTTATTGGCATGAATCCAATTTACATGGTATAGATTTTTATTAATCCAGTAAAATTTGCAATGCAAAATCAAAAATCATCTCATGGCTATTTTAATCATAATGAATACAGAAGGAAATAGTGCATTCAACCACATTTTGTAAAACCTTTTAATGATAAGAAATATAAAAGACAATCAATAATTTTCTATTTCAAATATCAGTTCTGGAATCTGGCTTGTGATCCAGAATGCTTTGCTCCTACATGTTGCTGCAAATGGTAGTTATCAGCAGAGAAGCATAGCAAATACTCGAGCATAGAATACATCCTCCTTCTCTTACTATTAAAGTAGTACTTCCAGCTACATGTTGTCTGTCAGTTTAGGGATGTTATGTGTGTCCCCTCATAGAAAGATGACTGAAAACTAGATGTTAGAATAAGGAAGCCTTGAATTTAAATGAAAATTATGAAACTTGATGTATATTATTTTAAAAGGTTGTGCCAGCTACATACCTTGTCTGGCTAAAGAAGTCTACCTAGGAAAAGAGAAGGTGGTAATATCTCTAATTGTATGTCATAAGATAGTTTACTTTTATATCTTGAAAGCTGCATAGATGAATGGCTATGTATATATTTTGTCTATTTTATCCTTTTAATAATGGGTAAAGGATATATGATTAACTCAATACTGTATACCAAAAAATTCAATTAAAAAAATCCCACCTGGAGAGAGCTGGTCTCCAAGGAGACCTGCCACTCCTAAGTTCACAGGAAAAACCACCATTTTTGTTCCAATAACTGGCCAAAGAGGGACAAGCCAGGAGCCCACAGGGCACAGAAACCATTAAACACCTAGGGACAGAATCATTTTGGTTTCTAGCAGCCCCTTGGAACTAAACCTGTGACATAGCTCTCCACACTCAAATCCTGCCAAGAGAGAACTGGTATCCCAGGAGTGCTGACACAGCTAAGATCATAGCTCTCTGCAACACTTTACAGACTAGAGAAAGCTCATCTCCCAGGTGTACCAATACACCTAAAATCAAAGACTCACAGGCCAAAAGGAGGGATAAGTTTCAGTCAGAGACAGTGAGACCAACTAACATCAGAGATAACCATATAAAGAGAAGCAAGTACAAGAACCTAAGCAACAGAAAGCAAGGCTATTTCCCATCTTCAGTAGCCAGTTGTTCCACCACAGCAAGTCCTGGATACCACAACACACTAGTAAAGTAAGACTTGGATTTAAAATCATATCTCATGATAATAGAGACCATTAAGAAGGACATAAATAACTCCCTTATTGACATACAGGAGAACAGAGGTAAACAGATAGAAACCCTTAAAGAAGAAATACATAAATCCCTCAAAGAATTACAGGAAAACAATGAAACAGGTAAAGAAATTGAACAAAACCATCCAGGATCTAAAAATAGAAAGAGAAACAATTAAAAAAAATCACAAAGGGAGATAACTCAGGAGATAGAAAACCTAGGAAAAAGATCAGGAGTCATAGTTGAAAGCATCACCAACAGAATACAAGAGATAGAAGAGAGAATCTCAGGTGCAAAAGATACCACTGAAAACATTGACACAACGTCAGAGAAAATGCAAAATGCAAAAAGCTCCTAACCCAAAACATCCAGGAAATCCAGGACACAATGAGAAGACCAAACCTAAGGATAATAGGTATAGATGAGAGTGAAGATTCCCAACGTAACTGGCCAGTAAACATCTTCAACAAAATTATAGAGGAAAACTTCCCTAACCTAAAGAAAGAGATGTCCATGAACATACAACAAGCCTACAGAACTCCAAATAGATTGGACCAGAAAAAAAAAACCTAAACAAAAGAATATACCTTCTTCTCAGCACCTCATGGTTCCTTCTCCAAAAATGACGATATAATTGGTCAAAAACCAACCCTCAACAGATACAAGAAGACTGAAATAATCCCATACATCCTATCAGATCTCCACTAACTAAAGCCACTCTTCAATAACAACAAAAACAACAGAAAGCCCACATACACGTGAAAGCTGTACAAATATCTACTAAATGATAACTTGTTCAAAGAAAAAAAGAAAAACATTAAAGACTTTCTAGGATTTAATGAAAAGAAAAAGGCACAGCATACCCAACCTTATAGGACACAATGAAAGCAATGCTAAGAGGAAAGCTCAAAGGTGTGAGTGGCTCCAAAAAGAAACTGGAGAGAGTATCCACTATCAGCTTGACAACAAATCTGAAAGCTCTGGAAGAAAAAGAAGCAAATACACATAAGTGGAGTAGACTTCAAAAAATAATCATATTCAGGGCTGAAATCAACCAAGTTGAAACAAAAAGAACTATACAAAAAATCAACAAAACCAGAAGCATTTTTTTGAGAAAATCACCTAGATAGATAAACCCTTAGCCAGACTACCCAGAAAGCACATAGACAGTAACCAAATTAACAAAATCAGAAATGAAAAGGGAGACATAACAGAAACAGAGGAAATTCAAAAAAAACATCTGATCTTATTACAATAGGCTATATCCCACAAAACTCAAAAATGTGGATGAGACTGAAGATTTTCTAGACAGATACCAGAAACCAAAGTTAAATCAGGAACAGATAAACCATCTAAATAGTTTCATAACTCCTAAAAAAGTAAAAGCAGTCATTGAAAGTCTCTTTACCAAAAAAAGCTCAGGACCAGATGGTTTTAGGGCAGAATTCTATTCAATAGTCAAAGAAGTCCTAATAACAATACTTTTCAAACTATTCCACAATACAGAAACAGAAGGAATACTAAACAATTTGTTCTATTAAGCATATTGTTCTAAGCCACAATTATGCTTATACCTAAACCACACAAAGACCCAAAGAGGAAAGAGAACTTCAGACCAAATTTCCTTGTGAATATTGATGCAAAAATAATCAAAAAATTCTCACAAACCATATCCAAGAATACATCAAAAGGATCATTTGCCATGATCAGTAGGCTTCATCCCAGGGATGTAGGGATAATTCAATATATGGAAATACATCAACATAACCTAGTATATAAACAAACTCAAAAAATTAAAAACAAAACCAAACAAAACAAAACCATGATGCTGAGAAAGCATTTGACAAAATTCAAAACCCCTTCATGGTAAAAGTCTTGAAAAGACCAGGAATTCAAAACTCATACCTAAGCATAGTAAAAGGAATTTACAGCAAACCAGTAGCCAATATCAAACTAGATGGAGAGAAACTTGAAGCAATCCCACTAAAATCAAGGACTAGACAAGGCTGCCCACTATCTCCCTACCTATTCAATATAGTACTCGAAGTTCCACCCAGAGCAATTAAACAACAAAAGGAGGTCAAAGAGATACATACTAGAAAGGAAGAAGCCAAAATATCACTATTTGCAGAAGATATGATAGTATGTTTGAGTGACTCCAAAAATTATACCAGAGAACTTCTAAACCTGATGAACAGTTTTAGAAAAGTGACTGGAGCTTCCTGTCTGGGCCAGAGCATGAGCAGATCTTGGGTGACACCTCTGCCCCCAACCTCTAAGAACCCAGAGGAAGCTGGGCTCCCAGGTGCTGTAACTCTGGCAGTCTCTTAGGTAAGTAGACAGCAATATTCGCCCCAAACAGGGAGTAACTGGGACCCACAAGGAACCAGGAAGTCACTCCCAGCCCGGAGCACTGGTTCCTTCAGGTCTGGGCCAGAACACTGAGCAGATCTTGAGTGGCAGCTCTGCCCCCAACCTCTAAGAACCCAGAGGAAACAGGGCTGCCAGAGCTCTAACCTGGCAATATCCTGTCTGTGCCTTAGCACTGAGCAAATTTTGGGCCCGAGCTCTTACTCCAGTAGTAACACCCACCCCACACAGTTCTGATACAACCAAGATAATAGAAAAAACAGGCTCCAGACATTGATAGGGCAGGTAGCACTAAGGAGATACAGATGGGAACATAAGCATCAGCAACCCAGGGTACTTGGCATCATTAGAACCTAGTTCTTCCACACAAGAAAGTCCTAAATTCCCCATAGTACTAGGAAAGCAAGATTCAGATTTAAAATCCCTTCTAATGCTGATGATAGAGGACTTTAAGAAGGACATAAATAATACTCTCAAAGAATTTGAGGAGAACACAGGTAAATGGTAGAAGCCCTTAAAGAGGAAACACAAAAATTCCTTATAGAATTACAAGAGAACACAACCAAATAGGTGAAGGAATTGAACAAAACCATCCAGGACATAAAAATGGAAGTAGAAATAATCAAGAAATCATAAGGGGAGACTACCCTGGAGATAGAAAACCTAGGAAAGAAATCAGGAGTCATAGATGCAAGCATCACCAAGAGAATACAAAAGATAGAAGGAAGAATCTCGGGTGCAGAAGATACCATAGAAAATATTGACACAACTGTCAAAGAAAATGCAAAATGCAAAAAGTTATTAACACAAAATATCCAGGAAATTCTGGACACAATGAGGAGACCAAACCTAAAGATAATAGTTATAGATGAGAGTGAAGTTTCCCAACTTAAAGGGCCAATGAATATCTTCAACAAAATTATAGAAGAAAACTTCCCTAATCTAAAGAACGAGATGCCCATAAACATACAAGAAGCCTATAGAACGCCAAATAGACTAGACCAGAAAAGAAATACCTCCCGTCACATAATAATCAAACACCAAGTGCACAAAACAAAGAAATGCTATTAAATGCAGTAAGGGAAAAAGGCCAAGTAACATATAAAGGGAGACCTATCAGAATTACACCAGACTTCTCACCAGATACTATAAAAGCTAGAAGATGCTGGACAGAAGTCATACAGATCCTAAGAGAACACAAATGCCAGCCCAGGATACTCTACCCAGCAAAACTCTCAATTACCACGAGAAAACCAACTTTACACAATATCTTTCCACAAACCCAGCATTACAAAGGATAATAGCAGGAAAGCTCCAATACAAGGAGGGAAATTATACCTCAGAAAGAGCAAGAAAGTAACCCTCTTCCAACAAATCCAAAAGAAGATAGCCACATGAAGATAATTCCATCTCTAATAACAAAAATAACAGGAAGCAACAATCACTGTTCCTTAATATCTCTAACATCAATGGACTCAATTCCCCAATTAAAAGACATAGGCTAATGGACTGGATACATAAACAGGACCCAGTATTTTGCTGCAAACAGGAAACCCACCTTAGTGCAAAGACAGACTCTACCTTAGAGTAAAAGCCTGATCAACAAAGTTTCAAACAAATGGTCCTAAGAAAAAAGCTGGAGTAGCCATTCTAAAATTTCCAGCCTGAGAACACAAAGGGAGGGTCTCATGGCTCCACTGTAGTTGAGGTAGTTGAGGGTGGCCTTGCCAAGCATCAGTGGAAGTGGACAGCCTTGGTACCTAAAGATTTGGATTCCCTAGTGTTGGGGAATTGCAGAGCAAGGATGCAGGAATGAGAGGATGTTGGGAGCAAACCCTCGTAGTAATTGGAGGGGGGATGGGGTAAGGGGTTAGGCATCAGTGGAAGTGGAGGGCCTTGGTACCTGAACATTTGGATTCCCTAATGTTGGGGAATTTGAGAGCAGGAAAGGAGAAAATGGGAGGATGGTGGGAGCACACCTTAATAGAAACTCCCAGAATTATATGGATTAGACATGACAGAGGCAGGCCACCAGAAGACTAGATTCCAGAATTCAAACTAACAATTATCTTGATACTAAAATTTGTTTTGAGAATTGTATATTGCAGAATACACAGCCTTGGTATATCTACTCATCAAGCGAGCTGAGCAGACCTGCTTGAACCTCTGATGTCCTGGAATTCCATCTGGATGCAGTGAAGACACAGTGTCAGAGACTTATCAATTTACTCTTTCCCCCACCCCTTTTCTAATATTTCAACACCCAAAATCAGCTTGAAGAAGCTAATGAAGAGTTGGAGCCCCTATTCCCTGGGCTTGGGGACTGAGGTGGTTAATATTGGGCTGTCTTTCTAGGGAAAAGTAGTGGTTTTGGTGGAACAAGGAGGATTAGCTAAGATTTATTGCATAGCCATAACCTACTGATAGCAATCTGTATAATTGTTATTAAGATGAAGTCATAATTTCTTAAATGGTACAAAATTTACTTTGATTTCAAATTAAAGGTTTTCATTGGTACAACCTTCTTATTAATATAAAAGTGAGATGAATATTTTTACTATCATAGGCATTGTGCCTGTATAACACATTTAGGAATACAAGGCTTACTCCCAGTTCTTCCTTAACTTTTTTTAAACTTATTTAAGATGGTTAGCCTGTAAGTTAAGGGCCTATAGCAAGTTCATGGCTTTGAGTTTATTGTTAGGGTGTTTTCTATATTTTCTTTAGAAATAGCTGAGAGGAGTTAACAGACAACAGTCCAGATTACCTTACATGGACAGTTGGTTTTCAAAACATCAGAAATCCACAGAATTGACATTACAAACATTTCTGTATTAATGTTCATTTTGATTAGAGACCTGTCTGCTCCTGACAGCTTCCTGTCTTGGATTCTAAGAAGAAATTGAGCATCTTTGGAGTTATTCGAATTGTGATGAGACAGCCACTAGGCAAGAATTGCTTCTTTCCATCTACAGACAAATACTGTCCAGAAAAGGACACACTTGCAGAATAGTCGACTGATTATATCTGCCTAGACAGAGTAATCAGCCCTTAATAATTCTGCATCACTAGGTCTGTCAGATGATCCTGGGACAGGAGACTGAAGATCGGATGCTCCAAAGTTCTCTAGTATAGGGACTGTCCAGGTGTTCAGTGGTCTCTATAAATTGGCTAAGTTTTAGAAGCTATGCTTTGTGCTTCCCATAATTTCAGTTAACTCAGTCATCCTGGGTTTCTGACGGAGTTGAAAACTTATAGTCTCATAGCCAATACTTGCTATTTACTTTGCGAGAAAAGATTTGAGAAAATGGTTTTCAACTGACATTCATTCTAAAGCCAAGAAAAAAGCCAGGTTCAGAACTAAGTCTTTTATTTAGGAGAGATGACAGAGGTTCTGCTTAGTCAACAAAATGATGGACCAGGTATTAGGTCTATCTTGCACCGTACTGACATAAAATGGTATAGTTATGCTCTAAATGTATTTTGAGAGAAAAGTTTTATTTTAACAGGAAGAGTGATATGTAGGAGCAGCTAAGGTGGGAGAAGTACGAAGAGGAGAAGGAGGAGTAAGGAGAGGAGGAGGAGAAAGAGAACAGGAGGAGAAGGAGAGAAGGAGCTTGGTGATGAAAGAGAGAAAGAGAGAGGGGGACCAAACATAGAGGCAGAAGTTCACATGTCTCCACCAGTCAAAGATATTTCATATATCTAGGTTGGGTATTAGGTTACACTTCTGCTTGATATTGAGCATTACCAAACTTATAAAGCCTTTGGTTAACATTAAAAAAAATGTATAAAAGCAAAAAGGAGAAGGGGACATGGGATAGGAGTTTTCTAGGGAGGAGAAATGGGGAAAGGGGATGGCATCTGAAATGTAAATAAAATATCCAATAAAAAATAAATTTAAAAAACTAAAAAAAAAAAAGTAAAGTGACTGGATATAAAATTAACTCAAGCAAACTGTAGCCTTCCTCTACTCAAAGGATAAATAGGGTGAGAATGAAATTAGGGAAATGACACCCTTCACAATGGTCACAAACAGTATAAAATACCTCAGTGTGACTCAAACCAAGCAAGTGAAATATCTGTATAATGAGAACTTCAAGTCTCTGAAGACAAAAATTGAAAAAGATCTCAGAAGATGGAAAGATCTCCCATGCTCATGGATTGGCCTGATTAATAGAGGAAAAATGGCCATTTTGTCAAAAGTGATCTACAAATTCAATACAATCCTCATCAAAATTCTCATTCAATTTTTCATAGAGTTAGAAAGAACAATTTGCAAATTTATTTGGAATAAGCAAAAATCCAAAATAGTGAAAACTATTCTCAACAATAAAAGAAATTCTGGGGAAATCACCCTCCATGTCCTCAAGCTGTATTACAGAGCAATAGTAATAAAAATAACATGGTACTGGTACAAATACAGACATGTTGATCAGTGGATTAGATTTGATGACCCAGAAATCAACCCACACACCTATGGTCACTTGATCTTTGTCAAAGGAGCTAAAACCATCCAGTGTGTGTGTGTGTGTGTGGGGGGGGGAGACAGCATTTTCAACAAAAGGTACTGATTCAACTAGAGGTCAACACGTAAAAGAATGCAAATTGATCCATCCTTGTCTCCTTGTACAAAGGTCAAGTCCAAGTGAATCAAGAACCTCCACTTAATATCATTTACACTAAAACTAATAGAAGAGAAAGTGAGGAAGGCCTTCGAATACATGGGCACATGGGAAAATTTCCTGAACACAACACCAGTGGCTTATGACCTAAGATCAACAATCAACAAATAGGAACTCATAAAATTGAAAAGCTTTTATAAGGCAAAGGACAATGTCAGTAGGACAAAATAGCAAGCAACAGATTGATAAAAGATCTTTACCAATCCTACATCCTATCAAAGGATAATATCCAATATATACAAAGAACTCAAGAAATCAAATAGACTCCAGAGAATCAAATAACCCTATTAAAAATGTGGTACAGAGCTAAACAAAGAATTCTCAACTGAGGAATATCGAATGGTGGGGAAGCACCTAAAGAAATGTTCAACATTCTTAGTCATCATGGAAATGCAAATCAAAACATCCCTGAGAGTCCACCTCAGATCAGTCAGAATGGTGAAGATCAAAAACTCAGATGACAGCAGATGCTGTCAAGGATGTGGAGAAAGAGGAACTCTCCTCAATTGTTGGTGGGATTGTAAGCTGATACAACCACTCTGGAAATCAGTCAAGCATTTACTCAGAAAATTGGACTACCTGAAGACCCATCTATACCACTCTTGGGCATATAACCAAAGATGCTCCATCATATATAAGGGAAAAATGCTTCACTATGTTCATAGAAGCCATATTTATAATAAACAGAAGCTGGAAACAACTCAGATGTCCTTCAACAGAACATTGGATACAGTACAAAGAATGTGGTCCATTTACACAATGGCGTACTACTGAGCTATTAAAAACAATGACTTCATGAAATTCTTAGGCGATTGGATGGAACTAGAAAATATTATCCTGAGTGAGACCACCCAGTCACAAAAGAACATAGATGGTATGCACTCACTGATAAATGGATATTGGCCTAAAAGCTCAGATTACCCAACATACAATTCACAGACCAATTGAAGCTCAAGAAGAATAAACAGCAAAACGTTGATGCTTCTGTCCTTCTTTGAAGGAGGAACAAAATACTCTCGGGAGATAGAGGGTGTGAGAGACTTGGGAGTAAAAGAGGGAGGGGAGGGGAAAATGGGGGTCAGATAAGGTATGGGAGATGATGGGGATTATATACAGAGGGTCACTTATTTGAACAAAGATGTTTAGCAATGGGAGGGGATGAGAAACTGGGGGTAGACACCAGCAAGTCCCAGATGCCAGGAAAGCAAGAGGCTACCAGGACACATCAGGGATGAGATTACCTGAAATGCCCAACAAAGAGGATGGAGAACCTTAGAGACCATATTGAGAGGTTAGGCATGGCCCCCAGTTGGGGGATGGGACTATCCACTCATCTCCAAATTTTTAACCCAGGATGGCTTTTGTATAAAGAAAATACAGGGACAAAGTATGGAGTAGAGACTGAAAGAAAGGTCTTCCAGAGCCTGTCCCACCTGAGGATATACAGACACCAAACCTAGACACTATTGTGGATGCCAAGTGCTTGCTAACAGGAGCCTGATATAGCCGTCTCCTGAGAGGCTCTACCAGAGCCTGACAAATATAGATTTATATGCTCACAGACAACCTTTGGACAGAACATGGGGACTCCAATAGTGTTAGAGAAAGGACTGAAAGAGCCAAAGGGATTTGCAACCCCATAGGAAAGACAACATCAACAAACCAGATACCACAGAGCACCCAGGGACTAAACCACCAACCAAAGAATACACATGGATGTACCCATAGGTCCATTTGCATATGTAGCAGATGATGGCACTGTCTGGCATCAATAAAAGGAGATGACTTTGGTCCTGTGAAAGCTCAATTCTCCAATGTAGAGGATTGCCAAGGTGGTGATGTGGGATTGGGTGGGTGGTAGAGGGAGTACTGTCATAGAAACAGGGGGAGGAGGGGTGGGATAGGAGGTTTCTGGATGGGAAACAAGGAAAGGGGATAACATTTGAGTTGTAAATACATAAAATATCCAATAAAAATCAGTTAAGAGAAAAATAGAAAATATTACATCTTTGGATATTGTGACAAACATAGCAATTCTATTGACTGTCCTAGTGAATTTATAAAATTGTACAAATGAGGATTGTGCTAAACAAAAATCTCTGTCTTTTCCTTAATTTTATCAATGGCAGGTCTCAGGTCCAGTGAAGCAAAGTAATCTGGCCACTGGGGAAGACCTCAGATTGCAGCATCCATAGTGTGCACCCACAGCCCTGTTGACATTATTATTATTCCTTAAGTGTTACTGTGATTGAAATTTTTGATTAGATTTTTATGATGTTAAATGCATATTTTAGGTTAAACAAAATACAATTAAAATACAACTTTTAAATAGCTATTCTCTATGCTGATTAAAATAGAAAAGTTTTCTAAAACATTATTTCAGGATTAGATATGTCAAACTTGTTTCATGATATTTTTAGCAAATTACATATATGTGTTTGTCACATATTCTATTTGAATAAAATCCTAACTAGGAGTGAAAATGTATCTCTAGCAAATTTGCTGATGAAAGTTTTTAATAAAGTAACTAATCTGATTTTCCTTAATGCCAATTTATTGAAACCACTACTTGAAAAAATGTTAAACATTATTAACCCAATTCAATGTAGATTTTATCTAAATCTTTACATAATAACTAATAGTAGAAGTTCTGTAACATGTCAAGCTTCATAGTGAAAATAGAAACATTCGAAAATAGAAACATGTAAATGAAACTATTTCTCAGTGAATTTCAGGTTTATTGCAAAAAAGTTCTATTAACATATTATTGTTGATACTATAGAAACAAACAATGATTGCATGGTACTATGAAAATTAATAGGTAATATAGAGGAATATTTATCAAAATCTTTTGGAAAACTGGAAATTTATTCCAGAATTATGCATTATATAAAGAAATCAGACCTTCCATAATTAATTAAACTTTAGATCACATATTCTAAAATTCAAAGTACTTTAGCTTTCAAAGAAACTCTTAATATTGACAACCTCAAGTGACCTTCGTTTGTATATCTTTGAATTTTTATTTCTCTGATTAATTTTGTTAATAAATATAAATGCTTAATTTGATGATGTTTAAAATATATGCTATATAATTTTTATTAGATAACAATTTAAGCCATTAGCTCGTAACAATAAGGTACATGTTCTCTGTGTTCTGAGAATTTTAGTACCTTACTCTTGTTTGACAACACTCAGTAGAAAGTTATATTCCCTGTTGGTCAAAACATAGGAAAATATAGGGGAGAGCCTTGCTTAAATTTACATGTAAATAAAATCTGTCATTTTATAAAATAGAATACACTGACAAACTAGTCCATGGCTTGACTATCTTTTCCTCAGTGCAGTTATTATATGTGAGAAAAGTCATCAGGATTTTTTATCTATGTCCCTTTGCTCATGGATCCCTGAGTTCTTCAAGAGAAGAACTCAAATGAGGCACATAGAGAGCAATACAGAAGATAAACAGACTTTATTGCAGACTATAACAGAGCTTAAGGATGACAGTGGACAGAAGCCAATGGGAGTTTTATGTTAGTCTCTGAAGAGAAGAACCAAATTTACCTGAATGGGGGAGGACATGGTCCTGTCCAGTTGATTGACTTTTAGAGTATAATACCATGATATGACTATTCTTCATCTGGAGGCCTGATATTATACAGTAATCTTGTCAGGTTTATCATTGCTGGAATGAGGTTTGTAAAGTTAGACATTAATGAATTGTCTGTCAGTTAAGTATGGCACATCTCTTTCCAGGACTAGAGATATAATACAGGTTCCATCATACTGACCAATGATTGGAGTACTGTAGTCTCTTCTAGAGGCCATTAATAATGAAAGAGTAATTCAGCTCCAGCATTCTCAATTCAGCTAATGTCTAATTGATTATCAAAGAGCTTCCCCTAAAGTGTTTAGACTTTCAAATCAATTAGGACTTTGGGTATCAAATCAATCTGGATATTCTTCGCTGAAATAAGTCACAAAAATTTTTAGTGTCTATTGAAATAGATATTATAAAATCCTGGTAGCAGGCAGCAGGCAGCAGGTTCACTACCCACCTTTTATGTCCCCAAATGAAAAACACACACATCCTTTATATTTTGAAATGCTGTAAACAGCGCAATAGTTGGCCCACTGCCTAACCTTCATGATGTTAATTCTGAGTTATTACTTACTAATTCTGTGTTCTATATTGGCTATTCTGGACACAGGGGACTATCCATCTGGGCCACATCTGGGCCATACTCTCTGAGATTCTTCACATGGTGACCAGGCCTCTTTGTCCTGCACTATTTTTAGGCATGGTGTCTCTTCTCTCCTCCAAACTCTCCCTGCATGGCAGATCTCTGCCTTTCCTCTCTCTGCTCAGTCCCAAGCCCAGGAATCCTACAATTCCTCCTCTGTCTGCCCTGCCCAGTTATTTGCTGTTGACATCTTTATTTACTCATCAGAACCAACTGAGGGCAGGTTCTCAGAAGCTACATGCAGATACTCTCATACAAAAAGGTTTTTTGAGGGAACATAATTAGCATTAGAATACAAACAGCTACAAGTCCCTCCTTTTCTGATTGACTTTCAGGCCTTAGCAAGTAATCCAAAGGTGCTATATAGATGGAGGTGGACTTTCACAACACCATCTGAGGATGAAACTGATTTTAAATTAGAGGGAAAATTGAAGGTTGTGGTTAAGCATTCAAGTTCTAAACACTAATGGAATCATGAGCTACTTACAAAGATGTTAATGGATATATGATCCATATATGCAGATCTAATTTCAGAATCTAATTTCAGAATCTAATTTCAGAACTGTTTAACAGAAGGATGACGGTGTCTATCACGGTTTAAATCTAATTTTGCAAATCCTGTGAAACAGATAAGAAAGTAACAAACATATCAGGAACATACTTGCAGTCTTACTTTAATAGTAGCACATGATTTCCTCTGCATACCCATAAAGATATTTAAAGACATACAATTTTGTATATTTTCTTTTTTGAAAAAAAAATGTGTCTGGGGGGAAGTAAAAGTAGAAGCTTGACACCAATGGAAAACACTTCAAATTCATAATGGTGTAACATGAGTAAAACAGAGAGACACTCTAAAGTTTAAATATTTGTTGTCCATGACAACCTAGAGTAGATCTCTGCCAATCTATCCTGGGATATCCAGGATGACAATTTAGTGCTGCAGAGTCACTGGGTAGCATTGGAAGCTGACCGTAATTTTCTTGTCTCCATGACCCACTTGGTAGCAAACCATTCTAATGGACTACCACAAATAATATCCTGAGATAACAAAGAGACTCATCATAGATTTTGGACATTTACTCCAGATGAATGTGTATAATCTTTGTTCTTCACAGAGAATAAAGGGATTTTCTGGCTTCAGTTGACTTTTTCTCGAATCACCAATGCATAGTCACCCAATATTTGAAAGAATCTACTACCAAATTTTGTATTTTTATTATGCTTTGTAGTTCTTGGGAGAGGGGTTGTAGAATAAAGAGGGATAACATCTCCAGTATTGCTTCCTCTTCAAAACCCCTCTTTTTATCCCACTTTTGGTTTTAACTTTAATCCTTTGGATATTGAGCAACATTCTACCCAGCAACCAAGTTTAAGTTGAGGAACCAGAGCTATATTTAATACACTATAGTGACATGTTACTATTCTAGCCATCATCTTGGGGAGATTATCCTTCCATGGAAGTCAAGCACATTGAAAGTGGATAAGACACCAAAGACTAGCAATTGTCTTGTGTATTAACTCATGCAATCATCTTGAGTATGCATGATTACGTTTTTATCTTATATATAGGAAACTGAAAAGAAGGAGCTAGTCATTTGTTTAGACTTAATAAAAAGGTGACAGGTAGTCAAATAAGACATTTGCTAGTACATAAAAAGGAAAACAATTCTTTTGCAGCATTAATGGTAGAGAGAGCCAGAGTAGCCATATTTAAAATGAAGAATTTTAAAGACAAATTTGTGTTACCAGACTTGCAGAGTCCCTGATCTCTTTTAAATTGGCTGATGGAGGTAGTGAGACTAGAATTTCAACTTTTCATGTCTGCTAAAGATGTATCTAGAAAATGGTATAATAAGTTCCAATAAAACTAGAGACCTCCCCTCATATTAACATCGAATGAAGCAACCCAGTGGAAGGAAACGGGTCTCAAAAGCAGGCCAGAGAATCAGAGACAGGTCCCCTCCCTGGGTTAGGAGTCCAACAAGAAGACTAAGATACACAATCACAAGTTATATGCAGAGGACCTAATCCATACCCATGCAAGCTCACTAATTGTCAGTTCAGTCTCTGCACGACACTACGAGGCGAGGTTAGTTAATTCTGTGAGATTTCTGTGGGTTTTCTTGACTCATTTGGATTCTACAACACTCCTTCCCTATTCTGCGGGATTCTCCGAGCTCTTCTTAATATTTGAATGTGGGTTTCTGCAGCTGTTTCCATCGGTTTTTAGATGAAACCTCTATGATGACAATTGGGTTAGACAACAATCTATGAGTATAGCAGATTATCATTAGGATTCATTTCACTCACGTTTTCCCCCCAGTCTTGTTAGACTCTATCTTAGGACTCTGTTCTATCCACGCCTTATGTCCTGGCCCTCCAGGCAGTGTCATGGGTTGGCTCCCTTTCATAGCACAAATCTCAAGCTGGACTACTTATGGGTTGACCTCCCTCACGACGTATTTTGTAGGTAGGAGAAATACTATGTCAGAGGTTTTGTGGCGAGTTGGTATTCCAGTTCCTCTACTGGAAATCTTGTTTGGTTACAGGAGATGGTCAGTTCAGTCTCCATATACCCCATTACAAGAAATCTTAGCTAGGGTTACCCTCATAGTTTCCTGGGAGTTTTTGTTGAATTGGTTTCTACCATGCCCCACAAATGTTCCCTGAAATCATCACTGAAAACACCCCCCCAAAAAGGAAGAAATCCCAGGACCACACAGTCGATTTTAGCACTAAATGTTACCAGACTTTCAAAGAGGAATAAAGATTATTCCATAAACAGAAAGAACATGGTGAAATTTGTTTTATGAGGTCACAGTCACACTGATAGCCAAACCACAAAAGACTCAACATAAAAAAAAGAATTACGAAACAATTTCCCTCATGAACACTGATTTAAATATAATACAATATTCAAAAACCAAATCCAAAACCAAGTCCAAAAGTTAATCCACTTGACAACATAGGCTACAATCACAGAGAGGCAGGAATATCTCAACATACAACAATCGGTCGACATAATACACTATATAAACAAACTGAAAGAAAAAAGCCATATGATCATCTCAGTGCATGCTGAAAAAGCCTTTGACAGAGGCCATGAGGCTTTTATAATGATCTTGGAGAGATCAGGGATACCAGGGACATACCTATATATAATAAAGGCAAGGCTCTCTACTCTTTTCATATCTATTGAATACAGCATTTAAAGTTCTAGCCAGAGCTTGTACTCTCATTGTTTTTAACCAACTAAGTTCACTTAGTGTTGACAATATGTTCATGGATGTATGGCCACCCCCTGGAACATTTGCATTATATTAATGTCCACATCTGAAGAAAACGGAATCTTCCTCCCCTAGCAGCTATCACTTGCCAACAGCCTTTTAGCCAGCTGTGAATCTTTATTAGCCCTTCCTATATCCATGTTGGAACTTGAGTGAGTTTTGTGCTGACTTGGAAAATTGAGGTTTAATAAATAAATAAATAATTATTTATAAAGGTGTTGCAAACATTAGGCAAATAATATGCTTATGATGTGATAGAAGTTAATTGTCTGTTTTTTTCCTAAGTATAAGATAAACATTTAGGCTTAATAATGTATTTTCTTTAACAATAAAAATATATTCTTAAAATATATTTTGGTCACATGGAGATAAGCCTTTGTTTTTTCCATTGGTATCAACTTTAAATATTATCCTAAATATCATTTAAACTTGCCATTTATGTTAACTATAGATATATTTTATTTACCATTAAAAGGGACAAAAATAAGCCCACTCAACAACAACAACAAAAAAAAACACAAAAATCACTAACATTTTTATAAATTCCCTTGCCTTTTGGTAAATTACCTATGATCTGAGCTGTTGTCGAAGTCTTATATCTTGGGTTCTGCTGAGATACCAGAAGTCCTGATTTAGAGAACATGCTTAGGAGACTCCCTAGATGGGAAAATTGGCATGTTGGAACAATAAATGTTCGCCTAAGTTCTCATACTTACGACATATCTCTTGTTTATGTTCTCTTTATAATGACTTGTAAGACTTGACTTTTGTTGTGTAGAAGATATTTTATTCTCACTAAGAGATCATTTCTTATAACTATAACATTCCTTTGGAGTTCCTATATTTTAACATAAAAATAGTTTTTAAAGTGAGGATATAATTTATTCTTTCTGTCTTCAAGAGCATCTTTTGTGTGCTAGAGTAGTGTAAATTTGGCTAATTTTATAAATCTTAAATGTATAATTTAGGAATAAATGCCTAGGGGAATTAAGAATAGAGAGAAACGGTCATTTTCTCTCATTCATTTAGTTACCTCAATTTTTATTTTTCATTTTAAATGACCTTATTTGCCTCTTTTATCATTTTATGTAAAGAGTATTATATATTTGTTTTAGACTATATTTGTTTTAGACTCACTTTTGTATCTTAAATACATATTAATTTTTTAGTACTGGAATTCCATATAGTTCAATAGCTCTACATATTTTATTACATTTTAAAATTATTATATAAAGTTTAAAGTCTTGATATTATGTAATTGCCAAATGCCTACAATACAAAATGAGCTCTTCTCATTTTTTTCACACAGATTTTCATTTTGATATTAAAGTTTTGTCTGTCTGTAATATAATGTATTACACAATCTTTTGTGTTATTGGGTTGTTGATTGAACTACATCATTTGTTTTTCTGGACATCTAAGAGCAATTAAAATTGATTTAGGAGTCAAATAAATTAGAAACAAATCAGATAATTCATCAGAAGCTTCTGAACAGATACATATTGACACATTAATTTCTTTTTAAAGTAAAATAAAACTTCTAAGTTTTGAAGAAATCAGCTTATTCTACAACATTCTGGATTAGTAGGAAGCTTAATGAATAAAATCCATGTTAAAATTTAAATTTGTAAAGTTTTCAGCTATTTGATTAGAATTATATGACTACTGTTTTCAATGATTTTACAGATAAAGAACTTAAAAACATTCCAAAGTTAAATTTGTTAAAGCTTATTCATGAAGATATTATTATAGCTTACAAAAACTAAAACATGAATGCTTAGAAATCTGTTATTTGTATTATGAAATAACATAAAAGATATTTTGAAACTTGCTAGTCATCAGGTTTTTTTGCATATTTATTTCAAATAGAAGAAATGTTGAAATACAGTGAGTATATTAATGCTAAGAGTTATAATGTTAAAACAAAATTAAAAATTTGAAATTGTTGATGGAATTTAGAGGAAAATGGAGCTTTTCCCCCAGATAATGCAAGAAGCAAAAATTTAGAAAATTTTATATTTCTGCCTTCCATTTATAGGTGACCTGCCATCATTTTTCTATGGGGCTTTGTGGCTCTTGACACAGGTCACTGACCCAGCTCTTCTACAATACCTTACTTTAAATGAACTCAACTACTGGGTTTAACAGAAGTGTCTGGACAGCAACCGTTCAGCCAGAACCATCATCATGGTGGGACTGAAAATAGTAGCTAGCCAGCTGTAGCCAAGCTGCATTTCCGTGATGAAAATTGTAACTTATCAGGACTTCTTGGAGAAGACAGTGTATTTGTAAGTCCTTGCAAGACCTTTAATGTTTTGATCCTAAAATTTAAGAAGCTAAGCCTTCTAAATAAACATATTCCTTATTTTATCCCAGTGAAATTACTGTTCTCCTACTTGATAATCTTAACCTCTTCATAGAATGAAAAAAAAATCACTATTATCATTGCAAATGATATTTTTGACAAAAGAAGTAATCAAAATTCAGAAATAATAGCAGTAGACTTTGGATAATCAGGAGAAACAGCATTATCATGAACAGCAATAGCACAACACGAACTAAGAAGTAAAGAAATCCATGAACCAAAAAATATTGGAGAAGGTGTAAACGGGAAAAAATAAAAGTTTAGTTTAGGGACAGTATATAAAAGAGTCATCATTTATAGGAACATAGTAGGATAAATTAAAACATTATAATTTAAAATATAAATAACTGTTTTTACACATCAAATGAAAATTTATGTTTCTATGTGATTTCAATATACTTAGCTAATATGTCTCAACCTCTGATTTCTGAAAACCTCTGTTGTGGATCACCAACCAGGCAGCATACACCAGCTGATATGAGGCCCAGAACAGATATACAGCTGAGGACTGCCAGATCTGGACTCAGTCAGAGAAGGTGCACCTAACCCTAGAGAGACTTGGAACCCCAGGGAGTGGGGAGCTCTGTTGGGGTAGGAGGTGGTGTGGGGACATCCTCTTGGAGAAGGAGGATAGGAGGTGTGGGATGTGGAACAGTTGGAGGGTGGGCCTAAAAAGGGATAAGGTGTAGACTGTAAAAAAAAAAGATTAAAGAATAAAAAAAATATTTTAAATAAATAAATAGTCAAATGATGTTGTTTTTTCTGTGACATTTCTTTAATACTTCAAAGAGTAAAGGTATACAGTACCTGTACATCATTTAGTATGTGTTAGGCATCTGTTAAGCATGTTTAGTGTTAAACTGAAGTATAATATAACCCATAGCTGAACATATCAGGTTTTGAGACCTGAACAGTTTTATAAAATCACATAGAAGTTTTCATGAAAGTTGCATATCCAGATTGATTATATATAGATTTCATTAACTTTTTCTAAATTGATTAATTTAAAGGACCTATATGATTGATTTTTTTCCTCTGTTGAATAAACAGCTAACACCATTACATCTCTGATCACTTAGTAATGCACAGGAACCTGTGGAAGTTACATTTTATATAGTATCTTGTAAATAAACTGTCAATTATAACTACTACCCAACGTGATTGCATGGCTGTTCAGTTCTGGGTCTTTCAACACTGAAAATATTTGAAATACATATTGACTTATGATATTAAGTAAGAACTATATTAAATATGTGGATAATTTATAACCATATAACATTTTTATTTGAAAATTTTGTTAGAAGATATTAGCAACATTTATATTTAAATTTATATATTCAGAAGTCATATACATAAGACACTGTCAAACTGTTGGTAGCAAAGACTCTTTAGCATGGCCATACAGTGTATAGTAAAAATGGACACATTCAATTTATTTGTAAATATACTAACTGAAACAGTGAAATGCTTTTTATGCCTGTCTATATTTTATTTCTGAAGGAAATAGTAGTGTCTCATTGGTTGTTGATCAGTGAGTCATCTGAGACAGTTTCTAGCATCTAATATGAGTCTATACTGATCTACCACAGACTAGCATCTTGACCTGCATTACATAAAATATACTATTTCTGGGTCCTTTAATACTTTGCCTGCTAATGTTTGTTGTCAGATACAAATACTTAAAACATTTACCATTTACCGTGATATATGAGGACTGGTGGTTCATGAGACATGAGGAAATGTCACCATTTGGGTATACTACTTCAAACCATCTGTTATCAATACTCATCTATGATTTAAAAACAGACAGTTTTTCAGCTGATAAGAGTATGGGACACATGGCCCAAGTAATGCTTGTGCTATGTATATATTGTTGTTTGGTCTGCTATATGAGACAAGTTAAAAGTAAAAATATTTCTGCTACAATTTGGGAAAAGAAAGAGTGGGTCTCCGTAACCTTTTAACAGTTAATGTAAAACTGTAGCAACCACATATAAGGGGAAAACATGCACTTAAATATACTATAAATGATAAACACAAGAAGCAAGAACAAGGAATACTTCTGAAAGAATTAAATTGTAAATTACATACATGACTTTCTGACTTGTTGAAGGAAAAGAATCATGGTGTCTATTCAAACCTTCTCAATAATTTGCTGTGTGATATACTATGTATGTTTTCTAGTAACCTGCATGGATTTTTCTAAAGTTCTCACAGAGAAAAGTCTATGTAGAAACATTAAACTACCATTTATGTTCCTGTTACAAAATATGAAATTGCTAGTATGTCTGAACTAGACAAGTAAGGAATGTCATGAACAAGTCTCTTAACTAGGGTTATAATTACTGTGATAAAATACCATGATGGAAAGCAATTTGTGTTTGTTGGGTGGGAGATGCTTTATTTTTGCCTACAACTTTGTATCACCAAGGAAGTCAGGGTAAAAATTCCAGCAGAGCAGGAATCTGGAGGCAAAAACTGAAGCAGCAGCCATAGAGGAAAATTTTGGGGAAAAAAAAGGACATTTTTTTTCTTACTAATTTACTCCTCATAGCTTGCTCAGCTTAATACTACATTCCCCAGGGACAAATGCCCTAGGGTATTTGGGTCCATATAAATCAATATCAATTAAGAAAGTTTACAACAGGCTTGACTACAGGCCAGTCTTGAGAGCATTTTCTCAGTTAAGTTTCTTTTCCCAAAATGATTCTAGCTTCTGTCAAGCTGATGTTGGAAACAGCCAGCACAGCTATAGTGGGTGAACAGATTTGAAACTTAATTGTTCTCATATTTGGAAGTGAAATTATATGTTTTGTAGTTGGAAACTAAAGATGACTGTTTCATAGCGTGAAAGTTTAGACATACTTAAATGCTATTTGTCTATTTGAGAAAACTTATGAGAAGATTGTAGCAACTTTTTTTTAAGCTCTGAGACCCTAATACATGCTAACAATTATCTAGACATTGTCAATTTCTACACATATCCTGTTGAGTATCAACTATGATGATCAACTATGAATGAGTATCTAATCAACTCATTTCAACCAGAGTTGACACATGTGACTTGGACTAAGGACAATCTCTCAGGAAACTCAGACTTCCTGTAAAGTTAGGAGGGAGTAAGTTTTGAGTCATCTTTCTGCTATGATGAGACATGTCAAGAACAGCAGCTTCCATGGCATTGGTGGTAAGATCAATTCCACAACCACAAAGTTGGCCTCTTGGGAAGGAGCATGGAATTGTTTCATGATTTCCTATGGTATTTATGTAGAGTCTAGTGGTTTATGTGTTGTTTTCTGTTGTTTATCTTAAAAATCTATACATGATTTTATTCTGTTGTCATTCTGAGGAAATTACTGATTCCCATTTGTAAATTCATTCCTACCAAATACTTTAGTCTACAACTATGCATTGCATTCTACCAGGCACTGGTTATTAGTAATAGAATATTGGGGAAATATTTTATATCTCTAAATTCCTGTGAATCTTGGGTTTTCAATGGATGCTTCTTGAAATTTCTTGCTTTTCATCTCGTATAAGATAAAAATTTTTGATAGAGTTTAATCTTTAGCATCCAAGTGTAGGTTTGGTCATTTTATGAAATAATTTGCAAGAATAAAATTTTAAGATAACAATTTAGAAAGAATAAGAGCAAAATAATTCAGGGAGACACCATAGCTATATCAAGAGAAAAATTAAGGTCTAAAACAGTTATGAAAGTGGTTGGTGATCATATTAAGAAAATAGCAATGTTTTCCTTTTTTTCTTAGATGATGTTGATTGAATCATCATGTCCCATTCCAAACTTATTTCTCACAGAGTTTCCCTTTATTGGCTCTTCCTGAAAAATAACAACTGGACTTGATTTTCTTTCACTTCAACATGTGCTCTGCACATGTTCATGTTCCAGAACCCAACGAAAATTACCTAGATCATATATATGTAAAAACTTACAGTAAAATAACAAAAACACAGATGATTGAACAATGCAAGCACAAAGCTACTTCAGACAGTGATGAGAAAAATGATCAACAGGACCTCTTGTGCTGCTTAACTTCTCTCAGCTATATTTTTCTCAACTGTGAAATAAATGGATCCATTGATGAATTCTCAAGGTAATTATGTTTAGAACAATTGGAAGAGAGATGCTTAGTATTATTTTTGGCAATAAATGAACAGTCTGCAAATGTTAACTCTCTAATCACATGCACAGGACCAATTACTGTTTTATACACGTTACAGGAAATAGTAATCAAAATAATAAAACATTTCAAAGAAAATATAAAACATAATCATAAATGAATACCTTCACTCTTATGTGTTCCCAGAACTATTTACAATAGTTTAAATATGTACTCAAATTATTTACTATTAGATTAGTATGTGTGGCGGGGAGGGAAGGTTATAAAAGATTAATAGTTCAGAAACAATTTACCAAAACAACTTATACTTTAAAATTTTTAATTTTTTTTATATTTTCCTGATTTTAGAGCACTAATAATAAACTCCTACTCACCAATAATGCATTAATGTTGCATTAAGGAATAGAATTAAAGCGCTTATCTTTGTGACATTTAACCAGGAGAATGTCTGAATACTTATTATCTACTTCACTCTCCTTGTGTCCACCACCCTCTTGTCTGCCTGGTGAATGTGTCTGAATCTGTAACTTTCTGTTTCTTGTGAATCTACCCTTGTCCTCATACCTATGTGTTATAAGGTCTTGCTCTAGTTATTGAACACAATGGAAAACATCACATGACAAAGCATAAAGGATACTTTATAGTACTTTATAACAGAGCTCTTTATAAGGGATTACGTTACAGACTCCAACTTATCCCAATTGACCCAAATGACAAACCATAGTACAAACATCATTAATTATCAAGTAGTATTTTCATGTTGTCTTCAACATGTGTGGTGAATATACATGTTATAAGACTGTGTTCACTCATTATTTGTGTTTTGTAGTAAATAATTATTATAACACAGATGCATTATCCCAGGACAGGGGTGTGAAAAAGTACATAATTTAAGAGTATAGCTACACATTAGGTAGGTATTAAAAATTAATTACATGATAAATCCAAGTCAAGTAAAATTGTTAGATTGTTCTCTTAAATGTGGATTAAATGACCTTGAGGTCATTAACTCTGCCTGTGAGGTACAACAAAAGTTCTAATTTTTTAGAATATAAGAGAACTTTTGTTATATTTTATTATGACAGAATTGTTTGTATGTCTGTGTATTATGCAATACAAAGAGATCTATTTATCTGTATATTCATCTATATATAGTTATGGTATAGAGTATGCCATATGAAATAAAACAAACACATGATAGTATTTATTTGATGAATCTGTAAGAAATAAACTTCTAGAAAAAAACAAATATTAGTGTCCAACAGTTGGCGAAAACAAAATGGGAAAATATAATAACAGCTTACAAAATGACCTCGAGTTATTTACTCTGCCTGTGGGGTACAACAAAAGTTCTAGTTTTTTAGAGTATAAGAGAAGTTTTGTCATATTTTATTATGACAGAATTGTTTATATGTCTGTGTATGAGTATGCAATACAAAGAGATATTTAAATTTATCTATCTATCTATCTGTCTATTCATCTATATGTAGGTATGGTATAGAATATGCTGACTGAAGTAAAACAAACACACGATAGTATTTATTTGGTGAATCTATAAGAGTTAAACTTCCAGAGAAAAACAAATATTAATGTCCAACAATTGGAGAAAACAAAATGGAAAAATATAATCACAGCTTGTAAAATTTCCATTATACATGATAATTAACATCTGAAATCTGATATTCTGTAGAGCATTTATAATAGACAATATAGAATTTCTTCAGTGGACAGGTCTTATATTAAGTGCTTTTCCCACAAAATGCTAGCATTAACATTACTAATTGAGATGCAAGGAAACAGGGAACTATTGGAAACTAAATATAATTTTGGTGTTGATAATATTAATAACTTATGAATGTGTGCATATGCTATCACCAAACATATTAATTTGTGTACATCTGATATGTAAACTGGTCATAGGTTAATAATAACTTAACAGAGTAGTTAAAACAACAGTACATTACTCGAAGAGAATGGAGATATAGATTTGTTCTTACCAAAAGAAAAAAAAAGTATAAAATATTAAAAACATCATCGTGTCAGAGTCTTATCATATTTGATATAGAACACATACTGTAAATATTCTTAGCTTTAGCTTTTGAAAAGTACAGCATCTGAGCTATATAATCCCAAAGTCCCTTTCAGATTTATAAAAATTGTATTGATTTATTGTATAGATTTTTTTATACTTACTTAATTCTGTTCTTAAAATATAACTATGTGATTTAATTCTACTTACTCATTTTGATCAATTTTTACATTTCTAAACCTAATTTCATGATTAATGATATGGCTTATCAAGTAAAAGCACTTACAGTCAAGCCTAAAATCTAGTTTTAATATTCAGAATTCACATGATAAGAGAAATCCTGCTATCACATGATATCATTCTTGCACCACAAGTATTTCTGAGCACACTTACAAACACATGATTATAGTTACAGAACTAAGTAGTGAGTAGATAAATACAGTCATTGAAAATATCTTTATTTGAGATAGATATTGAAAATAAAATTTGTACCATTTTAACTCAAAACTATGTATCTCAAAATTAGGTAAATATCTATTCTGTGCTATTATAAGCAAGCCCAGATTTAAAGAATCCCTTTTTTTCTTTCATTGTAGATATAGCAATATAAGCGTATATTCACTCTGTAGTTGTTTTCAGGGTTTTTGTACAGGAAATCATGAAGGGGAGATTAAATTTGCTGCCCTTTCTTCATGTAGACAAACACCCATTCTTCTGTGTTATAACTGTATCTTCCATCCACCTTATTTCAGAACTGGAGGACAACTTTGTTGTTTTCTCTGATAAATGACAGTCACTACATCTTCTCTGAACTCCTTTAGAAATTTATATGTCCCTAATTCCACACTAACTTCTTGTGTTGCAGAGAGCAGTCTTTTCAGGTAAACCTTTGTCTGTATTCTTGTAGTACTATGTTTTATATAACTCTCCATTAATTAATCCCCCTTTTCTAATATGGGTTATAGGATGTGTTAAGAATACAAAAGATACAGTCCACGGAATTCAAAAAGCTGAAGAGCCCAAGTGAGGACACCTCAATCCCACTTGGGAGGGAGAAGAAAGCAATCACAAGGGGAGAGAGAGCAAGAGACCTGGGAGGGGACTTGAAGGGGGGAAAAGGGAATATGGTCTGGTATTGAGTGGGAAAAAAGACAGAAGCCCTGAGGACCATCAGAAAGAATAGAAACAGGCAAACTCGGGAGGTAGGAGGTTGGGTGCACCCTCCAGAATGTACCAGAGACCTGGGAGGTGAGAGACTCTCAGGATTCAAAGGGAGGAACCTTAGAGGAAATGTCCTATAGTGGGGAGAAGGAACTTGTAGAGCCCACCTCCAGGAGAAAGATAGGGCATCAATTGAGGGATAGAGTTGCCATCTTATAGTCAAAACTCTGAACCATTATTGTTCCTGTGTGAAAGAACTTCAGGGATGAAAAAGAAGAGAAGCCTGAGTCAAAGGAGGTCAAGCAACAAGCTCAAAGTGGTATCCGGCTCCAGGGGAGATTCCAAAGTCTGACACTATTACTGAGGCTATGGAGTGCTCACAAAAAGGGATCTATCATGTCTGCCCTCTGAAAGACCCAACAGGCAGCTGAAAGAGTCAGAGGCAGATACTTGCACCCAACAAATTTACAGAAGCTGCTGACCACTGTGGTTGAATTAGGGAAAAGCTGGAAGAAGCTGAGGAGGAGAATGACCCAGTATAAAGACCAGCAGTCTCAATTAACCTGGACCCCAGAGATCTCTCAAACACTGGACCACCAACCATGCAGTATACAACAGCTGATATAAGACCCCCAACAAATATACAGCAGAGCACTGCTGGGTCTGAGTTCAGTCAGAGAAGATCCACCTAACTCTCAAGAAACTGGAGACCCCAGGGAGTTTAGATGTCAGGTGGGGTGGAGGGTGGAGGGATGGTGACATCCTCCTGGAGTAGGTGATGGGGAGGAAGTATGGGATGTGGAACAGTCAGAGGGTGGGCCAGGAGGGGAATAAAATCTGGAATGTTAAAAAAAAGGCTTAAATAAAATTTAAAAATAAAAACTAAGTTTGAATTCAAGTTTGTTTATATGCCAAATTGTGTGAATTTGAATGTATTATTTAGAAATACATGTGTTTTCTTAGCTGTGAAAGAGTCATATAATTTCACAAATAAAACATTTGATGTGTAATACAAGAGACGCATTTAAACACTTAAAGACAGACTTTAAAATTATAAACTGCTATTTATTCAATGAGTGCTTCCTCTTTACCAGGTAATTTTCCTGAATGTATCTACACAGAATCTTTTCCACCTTAAAAATCAAGTCTCCACATTGTTTTGCTGGTATTTTCCAGTTGAACACTGCCCCCTCTTTTTCCTTTTCTATCTGAGCCGAATACAAGTTAGTGTACATTGATTGAACCCACAATACTACAAACAATCCTATTGATTTCACCACTCAGTGATTGTAAAACTTGCCTTCTTCTCTCTCACTGCCCAAATCCATATGTTTATTTTCTCACTCAACATTGTTACTTTTCTGTTTCTGTAATAGAACACTGTGACCAAGTGTGACTAATGGTAGAAGTTTATTTTGCTTGTAGTTGTAGAGGGATAAATGTACACTATGCTTGGGAAACATGGAATCAATGGGTAAGGATGACTGTAGGTGCTGGAAATTCTCACATTTAAATGCCAACATTAACTAGATAGGAAGAGATAGAGATAGTTTAGATTAGATTAGATTAGATTAGATTAGATTAGATTAGATTAGATTAGATTGATAGATGATTGATATGATATGATATGATATGATATGATGACATGATATGGTAAACAGATGATAGACCTGAAAATGTATTGAGGTTGAGGCTTTAAACTCTCAAACCTTACCTCCAGTGAAGTTTAATGATGACCAACAAGGCCATTTCTCCTAGCTCTGCTCAAATAGCACCACTAGCTGAGGACCAACTATTCAAATATGAATATAATTTCTATTTAAAATGCCAGACTTCATTTCCTGGCTCACATAGGCTCACTGACATATCACAATATCGCAAAGCAAAATTGCATTCAGTCCACCTTCAAATACTATATTTTTTCATAGTCTCAACACTGTTTAAAAGTCCAAAGTCTATGATAAGACTCAATGTAATCTTTTAATTATAACTTCTTATGAAATCAAAAGGCAAATTACATAATAATTTCCAAGAATCTATGTTTCCATGCAGAAAGGAAGAAATGCAGGCACAGTGAGGACTAAAGCAAGACTTACCCAGCAGGGCAAACTTGTAAAAGGGCTCAACTCACTTTCTCTGAGTCTGGTTCTATTCTATGTATTCAGCTCTTCTTGACAGATATTACATATACTCACAGCTCTGGCATCTCCAACTTCTTCTGAGATTCAAACTTTAATTTGCCATCTTCACACAGTAGTCTCTTGGTGACTCCTGCTCTCTCAGGTCTTTCAGTTTGAGACTCCCTTCCACATAATGCCTGACTTCAGCAGCTCCTTTAAAACACAGAGGATGAAATCAATATGGCAGTTCCTCAAAAATTGGGAATCAATCTACCTCAAAACCCAGCTATACCACAATTAAGAATATATCCAAAAGACACCCTATCCTGCTACAATCATGTTCATTGCAGCTTTATTCATAATTGCCAAAGAATTAAAACAAACTTGATGTCCATCAATTGAAGAATTGATAATCTGGTACATCACACAATAAAGTATTACTCACTTGTTTAAAACAATGACATCATAACATGTCAAGACAAATGGATAGAACTAGGAAAAGCCATCCTGAGTGAGACAACACAGAGATAGAAATGCAAAAAAAAAATCATCTGTACTCGTATGTGTGGATATTAGCTGTTAAATAAGAGATAACAGTGCTATAATCCACAGACTCAGAGAAGCTAAATAACAACGAGGGGCTTAAGGGCATAGATTCATGGATCTCCCTGGGAAGAAAAAATAGAACATATTTTGTGGGTAAACTGGGTGCAGGCAGGAAGTTAGAGGAACAGAGGAAGAGAGCACTGGGAGGGATGACTGGAACGAGGGAGGGAGGGTTTGGGCTTGGTGTAGATACCTAGCACAGTGGAAATTCCCTGGAATCTAGAATGATAACTCTCTTGAAGTCTTCTAGTAATATGAGATATGGAGCCCAAACTGGCCATCTTTTGTAAAAGACAATTCTCCTAAGAATAGGTCTGGGACATCATCCCAATCACAAAACCTACAATCTGTCCTTCCTGCCAGATGTGCTAGGGTAATGGTGGCACAGAGCTTGTGGGAGTGGCCAACCAATGACTGGCCCAAATTGAGGCCTAAGATGTGAGTGGGAGCTCATGACATTCCTTGGTGGGTTAGAACCAGAGGCAGGACTACCTAGAGACCCAGGATGAACCAAACATGACTGGCAAAAACAAACAAACAAACAAACAAACAAACACAAAAACTACAACAACATAGGCAATGAAAAGATCCCTAATGAAATTCTGATATACTCATAGATTGGTGCCTAGTCCAATTGTAATCAGAGGAACCTTATCCAGCAACTGGTGGGAGCAAATGAAAAGTCTTTCAGCCAAATACTAGGCAGAGCCAGGGTACCACACAGAAGACATGGAGGAGATTATAGGAACCAGAGAGGTCAAGGACAGCTTGAGAACACATTTCACAGAATCAGTGAAGCAGGGATCATAGGTGCTCACAGAGATTAAAGTGACAAACAATGGCCTTCTATGGAGGTGGGGGGGGGTGAATTAGGTCTTCTGCATCTACTTTATGGTTGTGTAGCTTGGTGTTCTTGTGGGACTCCTAACTGTGGGAGTGGGAGTTGTCTCAGACTCTTTTTGTGAGCCTTTGAGACCCTTTTCCTCCTATGGTGTTGTCTAGTCCAGTGTTGTTAGGAGGTTTCCTGCCTAGCCTTATTTAACTTGTTATTTGGTAGATTTTCCCGAGAGGGCTGCCTGTATTTATTTATTGATTGATTGATTGATTGATTGATTGATTGATTGATTTTGGAAAGGATTTGGGTACATGGGTAGAAGGATTATGAAGAGTGAATGAATGGAAGCGAGACAGCAGTTGGGATGTAATGTATGAGGGAATTCTTTTTTAATTAAACATAAAAATAAATAAGTAAATAAAGGAGACAGCTCCACAGACTCACTATTACTTCATTCCTGAAATTGGAACCTTCATAACTGGGATGACGTTGCCACGTTCTGCTCCTCTCTTGGGAGGGAGCCGTTCCCCCTGGATTCACATCCAGAGTAGTTTTTGTGCAGTTGCTTTTTAGGGGCAAAAAAATTCTTAAGCATATTCTTTTTACCAGTTGAAAGCTTAGCTATATTTAGGTCTTGTTTTTCCTTTATTGCAATACAAAGCAGACCTCTTCTTACTGGTGCCAATCTTCACCAGAATTAAATTTTCTCTTTCATGCCTTGGCTGTAACATTAAGATTCTTAATAGCCATTTTGTCTCCAAACTTTATATTTTGTATTTCATTTTGCAAAATTTTCTCCTTTAAGTGCAGACATGGATAAGAATTATCAGTTATAACTACATGAAATTTTTAGTAGTACATTTTCTTAAAAAAATTCTTCCACCAATATTTTAGATAATCTAAGTTAGCATGTTCTTAGGACCAGTTCTTACTAAATTAGTAGAAAAAACATTATCACAGTATCGTCCTCTATCCCTCTTGCTAGAATTGTTCAGTTCTGAACCATTTCAACCAAGCTTTCAATAGTCCCATTGCTTTCAGCATTATTGTTCTTAGTATTCTATTGCAACAGCCCTCTAGGCTCTACTTAAAGAATTCAAATGATTTTCTAGTCCAAGGTTTTGAAGTCTGCCACACTGAAAAAAAAATCACATCTACAGTTCACTATCTGAAATCAATTTCTGTACTAGTTACTTTCCTGTTACTTTTTGCTGTGATTAAAAACACCATGAGCAAAGAAAAATTATGGAAGATGGAACTTATTTAGGATTATAACTCCAGAGAGATAAGAATCCATTATGATGGGGGAAAATGGCAGCAGAAAAGGCAGGCGTGGCAGCAAAAGAGAAAAACTGAGATGTCATATTTCTAAGTGCGAGAACAAAGTAGAGAACTGGAAATGGTGTGAGGCTTTAAACCATTAAAGTCTGTCATCACTAAAGTAATTTCTTAACAAGTTCTTATTTCCTAATTCCCCTCCCCCAAACAGTGCCACTGATTGGTGACCAAGTGTTTAAATGCCTTAACCTATGATTTCTCATTTAAACTATAGCAAATGTTAATTGCATCATATCATCTTGGAATAATCAAAGAGTGAGTTTTGCCTAACAAAATATAGCAGTAAATAAAGACTGCTTAACAAATTTAATATATGGCAAAAACATAACTATTAAGTCACTATTTTCTGAATTAACTACAGGGTTTTATTTTGTTTTACAACTAGGAATATTGGAAAAATGTATGAAGTAATTAAAAGGCCAAGAATCTTTTCATCTTTGTGTACTTACTGACCCATGAGGCAAGCTTGGATGGTTTGATAGTGTACCTCATTAGAGCAATGTAGCATTTCCTGAACTTCTAATTTGGTTTGGGTTTGAAATTACTGGAAAATTTATTTTTCCTTTTGTGTTTCCTCATGCTGTAACATTTACTTACTTCAAATGATTTGGTCCTATTTTGGTAGCTAAAGCATCCAAACAATAGAATTCTATGTACATGTTACCAAAACACAATTGGTTTAGAAAAGAGAAAGGTAGGCTTCCCCCCAAAAAGACTAAAGAATTGCCTCATAAATTATGATCTTGTTAATAGCCATCTTGTATAGGATAATTTTAAATCATTTTAATGAAAATTTTGTTAATGTTTTACATTAGTCCCGGGATGCTTCAATATCTGATATATATTTAGTTTTGGTGGTCTTACATCTTATTTAAATATTTTATTTACCATCATTAAATTTCACTTACTGAATCATAAAAACATTGTCCAGATTTGTATTCTCTGTCATGCATATACTTTCACAATCAAGAACTTGACTAATATCCAGTTATCAGTGAGTGCATACCATGTGTGCTCTTTTGTGATTGGGTTACCTCACTCAGGATGATATTTTCTAGTTCCATCCATTGAATTCTTGAATTCATTGTTTTTAATAGCTGAATAATATTCCATTGTGTAAATGTACCACATTGTCTGTATCCATTCCTCTGTTGAAGGACATATGGGTTCTTTCCAGCTTCTGGCTATTATAAATAAGTCTGCTATGAACATAGTGGAGCATATGTCCTTGTTATATGTTGAAACATCTTCTGGGTATATTCTGGTTCCGCAGCTATATGTCCAATTTTCTGAGGAACAGACAAATGGTATGCACTCACTGATAATTGGATATTAGCCCAAAAGCTCACAGTATCCACAATATAACTCACAGACCACATGAAGTTCATGAACAAGGAAGACCAAAGTGTGGGTGCTTTGGCCAATCTTAGAAGGAGTAACAAAATACTCATGGGAGCAGATATGGAGTCAAAGCATGGGACAGAAACTGAAGCAGGGGCAGTCTGGAGACTGCTCCACCTGGGTATCCATCCCTTATGCGGTCACCAAAAGTAGACACTGATGTGGATGTCAGGAAGTACATACTGACTGGAGCCTGATATTGCTGTCTCCTTAGAGGCCTGCCAGAACCTGAAATATACAGAGGTGGATGAGCACAGCTAACCATTGAACTGATCAACGGGTTCCCAATGGAGGAGTGAGAGACTGAAAGAGTGGAAAGGGTTTGCTGCCACATGAGGAGAGCAACAATACCAACCAACCAGAGCTCCCAGAGTCTAAACCACCAGCCTGGGAGCACATAGGGAGGGACCCATGGCTCTAGTTGTATATGTAGGGGAGAATAACAGTGTCAGGCATAGGTGGGTGAGGATGCCCTTGGTCCAGTGAAGGCTGGATGCCCCAGTATGGGGGAAATCATGGGTGGGGAGGTGGGAGAGGGAGGGTGGGTGGGGGCATATGCTCATAGAAGCAGGAAGAGGGGCGATGGAATAGGGGGTTCTTAGGTGGGGGGAAAATGAGAAAAGGGGACTACACTTGAAATGTAAATAAAATATCAAATAAAAAAGAAAAAAGAACTTTAATATTTGAAATACAAAATAATCATCAAATGACAATGGCATTGTTCAGTTATTAGAATGTTCCTAAAGCACCCATGTGTTTGAACACTTGGTCTTAGTTTGGGAACCCCTTTGATAAACTCATATATGAGCAAATTCTGCAATTCTTTTCCAACTATAATGAACTATATTCCAATAAATCATAAACAAATGTAAAACTGTCTGCCCTTGTCAGGTTTTTAGTCACATTGATGAGAAAGGTAATTTGTACATATACTTTAGTAAAATTGTCTTGCTTAATATTTTGGTACAAGGATAACTCTTCTAGATAGTGCTCTATTTGTAACCCAATTACATTTTAAAAACTATGGTCTCAACTAAAATTTCATCACATTATCATTTTTCCCTCCAATTTCTCACAGCTAACCTCTCTTATATGATGTTTTTGGTATATGCATATATATGCATATATGTGTGTGTGCATATGAGTATGCACATAAAGACATATATGCAAATAGAACTTTATTCCTGGTGTGTACACAGTTTCAAGACTGATCCCTATCAATTGGACAACTAATATAAGGGGATTCAACTAACTCTCCTTTTCTCAGTAGTCATTAGCTGCCAGTAGTTTTTTGTTTTAAGGCAGGTAAAAATGAAATAATTCTCCTTCGACACTAACATTTCCAATGGGATTATCAGTCTTCTGGTCCTGTGTGTACAGTCACTTCTGAGAGAGACTATTTCTCAGATTTATTGGTATTCTGCTTTCACATTTTTTCTGTTCTCTCAATTGTGATGTCCCTTTAGCTAGAGATACAGAAATCATGTTATAAATGTGTTCTTTGGGGATGGCCTTATTGAGATCTGTTGACCAATGCATTATGTCCAGTTGTGGATTTCTATGGTGGCCTACATTTGTTGTGAAAAAAATTTCTTTATCTTTTATGTTTTTAATTGGATTTTTAAAAACCTACACTGATTCTTTGTGAGTTTCTCAAAGTTTCACATGTAACCCAGTCCCATTCATCTCCCTGTCCCCTTACATCCACCTTCTGCCCTTATAACCTCTCCCACAAAACAACACACACACACACACACACACACACACACACACACACCAAATAAACCAAATGAATAACTTGATAAACAAAATCAAACAAAACGTAGAAAACATCTTGTCATGTAAGCTGTAGTGTGTCACTTTGTGTCCACAGTATACCCCTCTGTCCACACATATTCACATGCAAAAGTTTCCTGCTGCATCATTGGTATGGTTCAAGGTCTCTGGCCTCTGTGACAGCATCAATTTTGAATCCTTATGTAGACTCCTCTGGGTCTTCCCATTGTTACCCTGTGTCATGGAGTTCTTGCATTTCTGGATCAGCAGGACAGACCCCTTCATATCCACCAACAATTCACAGATACATAGATTTTTGAGGTGGGCCAACTCAAAATAAAGGATCTGGGCCTGGGTGCTTTTCTGCTGTCCCAAATGCAGGATGTGGCAATTGTCATAGGAGGGGAGTATCACCCGATACACATTCCACCTCAGGGCAGAAAAGGAAAAGGGGTGGCCAGGCCAGCCAGCTTTCCTGACCTCTTATTCTTATGGCCAACTCCCCTGAGCCCCACCACAAAGGTCAGCTCTACTGTGATGTCAAGACAAATCACAGGACCTGTTTCTCTAGCTTTCATGACTCTAAGGCCAGCATTCCCAACTCCAGGGGTGGCTATGGGTAGGCTGGGGAGGTTATTAGCTCAGCACCTTTGACACACCACAACAGAAGGAAGGGGTAAGTTAGCTCTCTCTCTCTCTCTCTCTCTCTCTCTCTCTCTCTCTCTCTCTCTC
>JADRCG010010366.1:413040-439563 GCA_019844195.1 Rhabdomys dilectus | reverse complement strand
GAGAGAGAGAGAGAGAGAGAGAGAGAGAGAGAGAGAGAGAGAGAGAGGAGAGAGAGAGAGAAAAAGGGAGAGAAAGAGAGAGAGAGAGTGTAAATTGGAGAGTAGTCCCTTCCAATGACTTTTCTACTTTCTAAAATATATGAAAATTATGTTTAAAGATGTTTCTAGGGAAAAATTCAGCAGTATGTACTTGGAGTTCTCCTGTGCTCTCTGCCATCACATATACATGATATCTTCACTATCAACTGAATACACCAATCAGATATGTATTGTATAATTGCTTGTAATAGATTAACTTACATAAATAAAACATGTTTATAGTATTCTAGTTTCCAGTATATGTACTCCAAGATTGGTTTCTATCATTTAGTCTTATGCCTTTGATTTTTAACAATATTTTGTAGCTTGTTAGGTCAATAGCTTGATATTTTTTATGTTCAACAATATTACATTATCTGGCTGTACAATGGTTTATTTGTCCACTTACCAACTGCCAACCATCCTGAAGGCTTTAAAATTAGAACGATATAAACAAAATGGTTGTGAGTATTCATATACCAAACTGTAAATATAAGTTTTTATTTCATTTGGCCAAATATTAAAGTGTAAAACTGCTAGGGTTTGCAAGCAGGGAATGCATTGGATAATGAAAATATTCTTTGGAAATATTTGATGTAAATGTCATTAAATATCTAGTAAATTTTATTTAAAATGTGGTAGGAAAAAAACTGTTTCATTTTGTGTTTTTGTTGTAAATTGGTAAAGTGTTTTCTAAAACTACTGTACCACATTCCATTCTCACCAGCACTGAGTAAGAGTTTCTCTAACTTGACAAACTTTTCTGCACATGATGAGGTCATTGTTTCATACTTTGACATTCTAGGGGTTGTGCAGCTGATTTTCATTTCTCCTTTTCTTTGAACTTCTCTACAGCATACATTGTAGAACATTTTCTCATACAATTACTTGGCATCTGCTTGCCTTTCCTGGTAAATTGTTTGTTCAGATCCTATACCATGTTTTAATGTTGGTTAGTTCTTGTTCAATGTTACGAGTTCTCTGTATATTATGAATAAAGATCATGTGTTAAAGTATTAGCTGTTGTTGGGGTTCATAGGCATCATAGCTGAGCTGGTTGCTATCCTCTGAAAGTTTTCATGGAAACTTCTGGTGTTCAGAGAGGAGTATTCATGTCAGTCCCACACCATATAATTCTGGGTCCTGCGTCAGAGGTGCAGGGCATCTTCAGCAATAGGTACTTACTTTCTATCTCTCAATGCAACCAAGGCAATAGCAATACCCTGTGTATTTGGGGAGCCTCTTGGAGAACCCAGAACAATAATTATGAAGTTGGCTTCTCATGCTTGCTGTTGTTATTTTTACTAGGTAACTTTTGACTCTTGGAGGGAACAATGTTGACCAAGATGAGAAACTTTTATTTGAAAATACACATATTTATACATAGACTTACATATAGTGTAGGAGTGTTTTAGGTATTTAACATTATGATTGCGTATGATTTTTTTTTACACAGTAACTGTTGTTTTTACCCTCTACCCTCCTCAATTTATCTTTCTTTCTGCTCCATAATTTAGATTTCTTCACAATTTCCCCCGTTTTTTGATATTATTATTTTTAATCTGCTATTTCTTTCTCTACTTCTTACCTTTACTACAGCAAATATTCCTTTTACTTTCCTGGGTTCTGCAGTGACTCTAAGATATGGATTCACATTTGAAGATTTGGGACTGGGAACCTCTAATGAGAGAAAACATGACATATTTGTGCCTTAGAATCTGTGTTACTTCATTTAATATGATCTTTCTAGTTCCATTTTTTACTGGGAAAGTTCTTTATTCATTACAGTAGAATAATATTCCATATGTACTTCTTATTCAATATCCTATCATACACTGAAGGCAAATTAGGCTGTTTCCATTCCTTACTTATTATGAATAGAGCAACAATGAATATGGTTGAGCAAACATTCATTGAGTAGGATGTTAAGAATTTTTGGATATGTAAAAGGCTCCTATAGCTGGACCATAGATAAATCGATATTTTTTTAGCAAGTTAAGAGTGCTCTACACAGGTTTTCACAGTAGTTATACTAGTTTTCAAACCCACCAATAGTGAATTGACTGAAGGTCCCCTTCTCTCTACTTTTTTGTTTTATGTGTTGGCAGACATCTAGAGACAAGTTGGGGTACAGAAAGAATGTGGCCAATCTAGACTGGAGCATGTGATTTGGAACCTGGGATAAACCTGGCTGGTTAGGGAAAGGTACAGATATGGAAGATAGAGGAGACCCATTGAATTAGATCCTGGAGAAAGAAGTTTTGAGTTGATTTGTTGATCTTTGAAATTCTGATTGGGTTATATAAAATATCAGATTTGTTTTGATTTGCATTTCCTTAATTGCTAGAGATGACAAACATTTTAATATATTCCTTAGCTAATTGTTTTGTTCATTTGGAAGAGGACTTTATATATCTTGGATTTTAATCCTCCCTCAGATGTAGAAACAGCAAAGATTTCCTCCAATTCTGTAGACTTTCTATTCAGTCACTTAATTGTTACTTTTGCTGTAGTAAATTATTTTAATTATATGAAATACAACTTGTTAATAGTTAGACTAAATTTTAATGAAATGAAACCATATTCAGAAAGTTCTTTTCTACACCTACACAATGTGAAGTACTACCTATGCTTTCTTCTAGAACTTTCAGTGTTTCAGCTTTCATGTTTAGGTTTTTGATCCATTTTGAATTAGTTTTTGTGAAAGGTAAAAGATACAGTCTAGTTCTATTCTTCTATTGTGTACAAGTATTTTTCTCAACCTCACTTATTAAAAATGATTTCTTTTCTACAGATTATGTTTTTGACATTGTCAAACATTATGTGGTTGTTAATATATGTACTAAAGTTCAAGTGTTTGGTTTTCTTCTATTGATCTATGTGCCTGTTTCTTTGCAGGAAAATAATTTATGGTTTGTAAATATGACTTTGTGTATCTTAAGATGTGAAATAATAATCACTCCAGCATTACTCTTTTTGTATATGATGGTTTTGACTATCCTAGGGTTTCATTTGTATTTTGGATTTTTTTTTCTTTTCTGTGAATACTAACATGAGGAATTTGATTAAAGTTAAATTGAATTTTGGTAAAATGGACTTTTTTCACAATGTTAAACCTATCAATCCATGATCATAGGATATCATTTCATTTATCTCTTTCTTCAGAAGCCTGAAGTTTTAATTGTACAGGTCTTTCACTTCCTTGGTTAGGTCTTTCATGAGTTTGCTTTTTGTTTGTTTGTTTACTTTTTTGTTTCATTAAGGCTATTAGGAATGAGAGTGTGTTCATTATCTCTATCCATACGTTTGTTGTTTAGGTATAGTAAAGATACTGTAAGATATTGTGCAAGATAATTTTGTACCCTGCCACATTTTTGAAGTTGTTGATAATTTCTAAACATTTTCTGCTAGAATTTTTTGGAATTTTTAATATATAGTATTAAGTCATCTGCATATTGATTGTTTTGAGTCCTTTTTCTCTTTATATTCTTTTAATTTTTTTCAGCTAATATTTTGAGCACTATATAGAAAAAAATGAGGACAATGGATATTCTTGTCTAAATTTGACTTCAGTGGGATTGAAGCAAACTTTCTTCACTTAGGGTTATTGGTTGTGGATTTTTCATATACACTTATTGTTATTTTGATGTATGTTTCCTCTATTTCTATATTCTATAGATCTTTTATCATTAAATCATGGATTTTACCAATGATATTTTTATGCATTCATTCATATAAACATGAAGTTTTATTATTGTTATTGTTACTGTTATTATTGTTTTTTGGTCTTTATGCCTATTTATGTGGTTTATTTTATGGATTTGTATATGTTAAATTCTCCCTGCATTTCAGGGGTAAAGCCAATTTGGTCACAATAGATAATCTTTGTGATGTATTTATATATGCTGTTTGCAAGAATTTTGTTAGGTTTGGGTCTAATATGAACAGAGCAGGTCAGGGCAGAAGAAAAACTACTCATATGGGTTAGACCCAGAGGATAGAAATGGCTTGGGTGGAATACAGTCAGGTGGACAGACGGTACTGTATTTGAAGTACAGGATATGACTACTAGCCCAATCCTGGAGTGTGGAATTTCAAATGGCTGGGTGGAAATTCTGGATATGGCATCAGCAGATTTGTTTGGGAGATGATAGGGAGGTGCCTCACTGAGGCCTAGAAATTTGTCTTGGCACAGGCAAGGAAGGTTAGGCTAGATTGAAGCACTAGATATGACACCTGAACTAAAATATTATTAGTTATAATATTAGTCAGGGTAGGTCTGTATATGGAGAGAGTCAGGAAAACTCACAGGGACAGACTTTGTAGAAGGATGTGGGAGAGCTAGCTTGGTGGAGATGTTGGATATTACATAGAAGGAACCTGTGTTTTGTGGGAAAGGTGCTAGCAGACACTTAGAAAAAGTAGTGGTACATAGTATAGCCAAAATATGCCAGAGCATGTGATTTGGAACCTAGACTAGATATAATTGGTTAGGGAAAAGTGCCATATGGAAACTAGGGGAGACTCATTGAGTTAGATCCTAGAGAAAGAAGCAGGAGGTTCACCTAGTTGGAGAGGTTGAATGCAGAACAGAAGGGAATTTTGAATGGTAGCAGGTAGGGAAGATCCTACTAGAAGCCTAGTGGTTGGTTGTAGCACAGGCAGAATTGGCTACAATATGCCCGGCCGTTGGTTGTGGGACCTGGGCTATGTCTGCCACATTTATGAGAAGATCTGGATGGGTAGGGTCAGCAAGACTCATTGGAATAGACCCTGGAGAGATTTTTTTTTTCAAATTTACTCCATTTTCTTTATTACCTTACAACTACAGAAAAAATACTATAATTTATTTAGTACATTTATGTAGTTATTATTGACTCAAATAAAAGAAGGTAATAGTGATTTATTGTCATTAAATCTGTAACTTTATATTAGAGATTAAATTAAAACATATTGATTTTTTCCCATTGGGGGTACATATTATGACTCAAATTATGTAATATATTTTCTTCTATCTTTTGATACTTATATTTTGCAATATACAACACAAAAGCATGATTTCTTAGTACAATTTTCTTTGATATTTTTCCCTTGGTGATTTCTTAGTTGATAAGTTTGCAACCTCCAAATCAGTCATTGACAATTGACACAACATTTAATATTCTCCCAAATCTCTGCCTCAGCAATCATTAGGAAAATATAATTTAGATTAACAACAACAATGTTTATTTTAATTTTCTCATCAGAACTCTGCTTAAATTAGTTCTTCAAAAAGGGATAACTCTGAACTATTTAAGTGTATTTTATTTTATGCCTTTAATACAAGCATTTAGAAACATGAGCAAGTGAATCTGAGCTCGATGTCTTGATACTGTTTTTCTGATTGGAAATTATATACAGCAATAGTAATGCATTTGAAAAACTCACTGCATATTTTTAATGGACCTATGGCTATATAGCATTTAAATTTGGGATTGATTGGAAAAGCACTCAACTACTCTTCTTTTGAATATTCTCAAAAGAGATCACGAACTAACAACTTTAAATTAGAGTGTAGATATTTAACTTAGCCCAATAAATCATTAAAAAATCATTAAGTTTATAATTCAATCAAGTGTTACATGATGCTCAAACTTTTAAAAGTATTAAGATTACATCTAAACTCTGGTTACCTGAGCTCACATAATTTTCTTTATCACATTTTGAGTTATTTAAATTCATTTTGATTACCTTTCATTAAAATTAAAACATTTTTTGCAGTTGTTTCTTTCTAATTTAAGCAGTGTAGCATCACATAAGGCTGTAGTGAGGACAGGACTAAACAAAGAAATTTCTACATTTGCTAAAGCAGAAACTTTTGTTGATTTCTGACTGCAGCCCATGTGAAGAGACCCTACAACCAATGCAGTTTACACTTCCCAACGTTAGCTTAGAGTTCCATTTCCCATGCGTCTAAGAAATCTTCAGAAGGTTCCTCTTTTATTACTTTAGTTTTATTTGACGGTATCTCTTACCTTGAAAAGACAGCTGTTTCTTTGACTAGATATGTTTATCTCTCACAGTCGTTAGAATGTTAGAACTGATCCTTATAATTTTATAGCTTCCAGACACATTTAGTAAGTATCAGGCAAATATAAAAATTCTGATATAAAAGGATAAAAGTTTCTACAACCTAAAGCCTTCAGACAAAAATTTGGGTGACTAATTTCACTGTTAATTTCACAATAGCTTAATTCTAGTGTCAGCATCCATGCTATGGATGCTGAGCAAACATCACATCACTTCTTTCTCTGGTATGTACTCCTTTGTTTCTTTGTTTTTATATATTCCTTGGGGAAAGATCTCAATAATTTATTTTTAAATTTTGGTATTTCCTACATAATTTACTTTGGAATTTGAGATCAAAGAACATAAACTAATAGTATTTAGAATGAGTTTTGCCCACCTTTTAAAGCCACGGCCAATGGATTTACACAGATTTTCCTTTCAAAAACTGTATTGCAGACATTCTCAGCATTGTATTGCTCCCTCTATCCATACTTATTAAATACTTATTGTTCCCTCAGCTCCTCTTAAATCCATGTTCCTTATCACCACTGTACACAGAGGACAAGTAATAAATGCTTGTTTAAAAAACAAATAGTTGAAATTTCCCCAGAAAATGTTCAATATTTATTTCTTCCAAAATATTTCTACTTGGAAGAAGTAATAATAACAATGTTAATGAGAATGGTGATATTAATAGTTAATCACTTCCACTGTTGTATACATTTTGCTGTTTAACCATTCAAATACTTTTCAGCAGGAAGAACTTTTCCTTTAGTGACTGTTTCACAGTTTTTAAAGATTTCCTTATGTATTGTTTAAATGAGTGTTTCTCTGTGTGCCTGAATGAAGATATGTGCATCATACACAAGTAAGGATCCACAAAGGCCAAGAGGGGATGTCATATCTCTTTGAATTGAAGGGAAAGACATTTATAGACGTATGTATATGGAAGTGCTGGGAACCAAACCTGAGTCCTTTGCACAAGCAATAATTGTTCTTTAAGGGCTGAATCATCTCTCCTTCTCCCATGCAAATTATCTTTTCATAGAGTTAAGAAATAGAACATATGTTCCTATAGTTTTTCATATATATATATGCCAATAACAGGTAATATTTGGTAGTATGTAAAATTTATTGGCCAACAACTCAAAAGCCGGTAACTCATTCCTGGTACTGGGATTTTTATTTACTAATATGTGGTGCCTAGGGAGTATTGTCTACTTGTTATAGGGTAACTCCATTTTAACATGTTGGTAGAAATGAAATAAGTAGGAAAAACAATGGAAACAAAAATACAAGACTAAGCATACAAACCAACAATCTGTGGCTGTTTTCACATGAAAGACATTTAACTACAAAACGTGAATTTCCATTTGCACAGGTTTTGCAAATTTTAGTGGTTAGATACCAAGGACAGATTCAATGTAGAAAACAAATATATAAGAAACGAACCCACATATTAAAACTCTGCACATCACATCTTCCTCACAGTTGTTTTGGAACTAGGTTATAAACACATACAGCAAGGGAGATCTGTACTAGCCTTAGGCTAATACAAGGAAAAACTCCCAGGGCATAGGAGTTTCAAGAAAAAAAAATTTGAAAAGAATTATGATCAATTTGATTGCACAAAATTTAAAAATTTATTTCTAGTTCATTAAAATTACGATAACCATAAATGAATGAATAAAAGCACCAAACTATAGTGCATAGTTAAAATCCTTGTGATTGATAAAACATATTTTAAATATCTATGTCTATATCTATATCTCTATCTCTATCTATCTATATCTATATCATCTATATAAATATAGATATAGATTATATAGATAGAGATGACATAGATATAGATACAGATGATATAGATGATATAAATATTTATAATATAGACATAGATATAGATATAAATATATACCGACCTTTGATTGAAATATTTGCTGAATTCCTGAAGCATAGAAATGAAAAATAAGTGTATAATCAGCAAAGAAATACTGTCCTATTTTTCAACAGAAATTGAGAAAAAAAGGAGGACAGAGAGGGGAAAATAAATGGAATCAGCACATTATGACCAGTGATCCATAGAAGAGGTGATAATCATTTGACTAGTTAAGATGTGCTGATGCTTTTAAGAGAAAAACATACTTTATTATTTATTTGTTCCCTAAGAACAATGTAATTGTGTTCTATTATCTTACGTGTCTAATACAGAAAGAAATTCTGGGATATGTAGGGCTTGTGTCAAGCACATAAATTAGAAGCAGAGTTGGACTCTGGCTGTGACTAGCACCTGTAAATTTAATCCCTACTGCACAGCTCTACCATCTGCATTCCATTTGCCTTTTTATTAATGCATTTCTATGCTACCTGTGTCTAAAACTTACTTATTTGATTCTTAAAATACATACTTGAATTTTTTGGTTCACTATATATATATATATGTAACTGTAACACAGATATACACTGTCTCTCTGTCTCTGTCTCTGTCTCTGTATCTCTCTCTCTCTCTCTCTCTCTCTCTCTCTCTCTCTCTCTCTCTTTCTCTCTCTCTCTAACATTCCTTGAGACTGGCTGTAACTACTAAAATTCTGTTTTGTTTTCAATTCTGGGTCTCAAATATAACGCCCCATAAATGCTAAATATTCTTCCTCAAAACTATTCTAATCTCAGTCATTGCCTATTTTTCATAAACAACAAATGGTTAAAAATCTATTAACTTACAGAATCATTAGCTTTCATGATACAGAAGTCCAGCCCTGGATGTCTGGAAAAAGCAATAGATACAGATTGGTGGATTCCTATGTAGAGTTAGGTGTTTGCAGGGGAATGTACCATCTAGGTTAGTCCTTGATGACAGAGAATTGATGATCAAAGGACAGCAGGAAGGTACATGCCACTGGTGGACTAATGGAAACAAATTTTCAGGAGAAAAGACATTAAGAAAAAATGAACAATGAAACTATAAAAGCATTTTTCCAAGATTCTTGTGTTTTGAGTTAAAATAAATTTGTTACATTTATATCTTTTATTGTTAATTTTAACCATTACACAAAAGTCAAAATTGTAATTTTGTGTTTTTTTTATCTTTTTTAAAACATATTTCAATTAACCATTTTATTTGTTTACATCTCAAATGGTATCCCACTTGCCAGTTACACCCTCCACCAGCCCCCTTATCACATGATATTTCAGATATTTCACTTCCAGGTTACCCCTCCACCAACCCCCCATCCCAAATCTGCCCTCCCCTCTTCCCTTTGCCTGTTTGGGGTGCTCCCCCACCTACCCACACTCTCCTGCCCCACTGCTCCAGGATCCTTCTATTCTGGGGCATCAAACATCTCCAGGATCAAGGGCTTTCCCTCCCATTGCTGTTAGGCAAGGCCATCCTCTGCTACATATGTATCTGGTGCTATGGATCCATCCAAGTACACTCCTTGGTTGGTGGTCAGTCCAGCCTATGCTGTTCTTTCAGTGTTTGCAATCTCCCTCAGCTCCTCCAGTCCTTCTGCCAGCTCCACAACCAGGTTCCTTGACCTCAGTCTGATGTTCACCTCCAAGCATCCACATCCACATTGGCCAGTTGCTGGCCAGACCCCCCAAAGAACCACCACACTAAATTCATGCCAGGAAGCACCTCCTGACCAGAGAAACAGTGTTGGGTTGGTGTCTGCAGACGTAATGGATCACCAGGTGGGGCAGTCACCCTGGTTGGCTCTTCTTTCAGTCTCTGTTCCATGTTTTGTCCCTGGTCTTCCTTTGGACAGGAACATTTTTCGGTTAAAAACTTTGAGACTGGTGGGGAGCCCCATCCCTCGACCAGGGAACGTGGCTAAGTACTGGAAGTGGTCTCAACGGGTTCTGTTTCCCCATTCTCTTCACATTTTGGTAAAGTCATCCCAGTTGAGTCCTGAAGGCCTCACATTTCTCTGGTGTTAGAGACCCTCCAGTGGCAGTGGCTACCCTCAGTTCTTCATCCCCCTCCCTGCATAGTTTGGTTTGATTTCCTGACCTTCTGTACCTCTCTCACATTGCCGAGTGAAATTTAGAACGTCTATCGAAGAAGTTAAATCTGACTTCTAATTCCAGGTCTCTCTGTTCACTCTCAAGGAAATCTGTACAAAGGTTAATTTTTCTAATTAGAGAAACTGCAAATACATCTCTTAATTCTTATTTAAAATCAAAACCTTAAGAAACTTAATGTAATCCCATATCAAGCTTCTCAGGCAAAATATTTCTCACTTTGAGGAATAATATACTTCTTTTGACAGAAAGATTATTTTGCTTTTTAAAAAAATGCCATTAGGAAAACAAAAATCCATTTGTTACTCATTTTCTTGATTTTCATCCAATCTCAGTTCCCTTGTTTGTCAACCACAAACAGCATTCATTCCAAACATTTATCTATTATTTAATCTTCCTGCTTTCTTCCCATCTTGATTGATTTGCCAGTAACCCGAGGAAGTTCAGAGAGCCTGCTGTTGTTTCCCATTCTGTTTTATCTTGTCATGGTTAGGTATGAGCATGTGTCCTGAGCATATCCTTCAGAACAGTGTTTGTCACGTCAGTTTTTAAATCGAAGGAAGACAAAATCATTGAGTGGTTCTTTGATTCCTATACAGTGATACTTTTATATATACTAGTAATCTTTCATGTGGTGGATATAATTACCAACTTACATATTTTTCTCTTTATGTGCCATTATATAATTCATATAAAAAGACATTTGTGAACTGTAAGCCACTGTATTTTATCATGAGCTTTGGGAAATGGGAAGTCTTTTTTTAGATTAGTTATTTATTTGAAGTATGGTTTCATTTCCCAGAGAGGTCAGAAAGCCCTCGAGAGAGAACTGTAACCATGGGTACTAGCTGATGATACTGACGGCAGTAGTGAAGTCTACTGCTTCAGAGTCTATGAGCTGTATCATATCCGTGTCACCCTTCAGGCTGAGCCATACTATTGCATCTGCTAGACACCCATAGATCAATTTTCTCCATCAACTGTCTATTTATTTCTCTTTGCCTATGTTACAGGGGACTGATAGAATACTGAAATTATTGAAAATTTCATGTAGATTATTCTTCCCAAGGATTTTAGTAAAGGAATTAGTAAAAATTTATATCTTCTGAAAATTAGATGATAGACATGACACTAAAATTCATAGTGCTGAGCATGGGGACCCCAATAAAGAAGTTACAGAAAGGACTGAAGGAACAGAAGGAGTTTGCAACCCCTTCGGAAGAACAACAATATCAACGAACCAGAACCCCCCAGAGCTCCCAGGGTCTAAACCACCAACCAAGGAGTACACATGGTGGGACCCATGGCTCAGCATTGTCTGAAATCAATAGGAGGAGAGGCCCTTCATCCTGTGAAGGCTCAGTGTCCCAGTGTAGGGGAATGCCAGGGCAGTGAGGTAGGAGTGGGTGGGTGGGAGGGGGAGCATCCTCATAGAAGCAGGGGAAAGGGGAATGGGATAGGGAGTTTCTGGAGAAGAAACCGTAAAGGAGATAACATTTGAAATGTAAACACATATACTATCCAATAAAAAAAAAAATCCATAGTGCTGCCATCCCTTCCTTTCTAATTGCCCATTCTTTGTTCTACCTCAATTAGAATATTTTTTTCAGATCCTGTATTTCTAGTACTAGCTATAGATATAAAATGTAAAATAAATGAAATTTTTTGAACTAAAAAGTTATATCCTATAAGGGCAAATAAAGTACTAGGTAATTACATGTTAAAAATAAATTACAATTAGATCCCTGGAGTCCCACATGAAGATGTCTAAGAAACAATCCCTTAATTCCTTAGGGCTTTTGCTTATTTATAAGGTAATTTTATATATATGGATATGTATGTAACTGAGTTACTCTGACAGAGTTTGCCCTTTCTTTTTATTATTACCTTTTCATAGTATAAATTTATGTTATAATTTTATGTCCATGTTTTCAGTTCTTTATTTTTTAAATCATCTCAACATTTTACTGTTGTCAGGAAAAAAAACATCCAATCTTTTGTCTATTACACCTGGATATTGTCCTATAAATTTGCCATACTTTGTAAGTAGAAGTCTGTTGACTTTAATATATCTTAAATTTTAGGAGACAAGTGTTTTATTATTACTGGCACAGAGAAAAGAGTCTATATGAAGGTCATAAATTATTTGCTACTGTGCTCATATTATCTGGTAGGATCTCATAGATTTACATTTACACACTTTGCATAGCAACTGAAGACAGAAGATTCATTGTTTTTTCTTTGTTTGTTTGTTTGTTTATTTTTGTTTTGTTTTGTTTTGTTTATTCAACCCACAAACCACAGTATCCTCATACATGGAGGAAGATTATTAGAGAACAAAACATTTCCAAAATACTATTTGGATGAGAGAGTGACCCCAGAGGTTCAAATTATATTGTGAACATTGACAAAGCTAGAATTAAACTCCCAGTAAGCATATCATTTGAGTCATTTTCTGCTTGTGACTGGGATTCCTGGTGATCTCATGTGCTTTCATTTATGTGAGTGCCTAAACACGTGTGTGCACGGACTGTGCACCAACACATATTTAAAAGTAAAATAAACTTCCTAAAAGCTAATATACTACATGTACTGAGTTAACACCAGAGACTCACATCATAGGAGAGACCCACTTCCTACAACTTGCTATTTTGACCCTCACAAGTATGCTGTTACAGTTCTTTATTTAAAAATAAATAGCTGTAAAATAATTGAATGCCTTGAAAAGCATTAAAATAATAAATATTATATGTACACAAATTAAAACGTATTTGTGTCCATTATTAGTAAGTATGCACACGTAAGTGAAGCTTCTCAAGGAGTCCAGAAGAGGCTGGTGGATAACCTTGGGCTGCAGATTCATATTAAACTCAGGACCTCTGCAACATTAGTAAACACAATTAACTACTAGGTTACCTGTCTAGTCTTCAAACATTGACATTTTATAATTAAATTTATTTTCAATGTAACAATACATATCAAAGGTGGCTTTAAATTTATTTTATTTTGGAACATGCTTTGTTCATACTGACTAGCTTCTTCAATATATTTTTACTACATTCAAATTACAATAATCTTGCTTCCAGTCTGGGCCCAAGCACAGAGCAGATACCAGGTGGTAGCTCTGCCCCCAATCTCATAGAACCCAGAGGAAGCTTGCTTCCCAGGAGCTCTAACCCAGGCAGTACCTAAGGTAAGAAGTCAGCAACACCTGCCCCAAAGAGAGAATAACTGGGACCCACTAGGACCCAGGAAGTCACTCCTTGCTTGGAGCACTGGTTCCCTCAGGTCTGGGCCTGAACACAAAGCAGATTTCTGGCAGCAGCTCTGCCTCCAATCTCACAGAACTCAGAGGAAGCAGGCCTCCCAGGAGCTCTAACCAGGGTAGTATCTTAGGTAAGGAGACAGCAACACCCGCGCCAAACAGGGAGTAACTGGAACCCACTGTGACACAGGAATTAACTCCTGACTCTGAGCACCGATTCCTTCTAGTCTGGGCCTGGGCACTAAGCAGGTCTTGGACCCCAGTTTTAACAACAGTAGTAACACCCACCCCACACAGTTCTGATAAAACCAAGATAATAGGAAAGACAGGCTCCAGTCAGAGACAGTAAGCACAGGTATTACAAAGGAGATCCAGATGGCAAAAGGCAAGCACAAGAACAAAGCACCAGCAACCCAGGGTACGTTACATCATTAGAACCTAGTTCTCCCACACAAGAAAGTCCTGAAGTCCCATATAACCAGGAAAGCAAGATTCAGATTTAAAATCACTTCTAATGATTATGATATAGGACTTTAAGAAGGACATAAATAACACTCTCAAAGAATTTGAGAACACAGGTAAATGGGTAGAAACCCTTAAAGATGAAACACCAAAATCCTGTAAAGAATTACAAGAGAACACAACCAAACAGATGAAGGAATTGAATGAAACCATCCAGGACATAAAAATGGAAGTAAAAACAATAAATAAATCTCAAAGGGAGACTACCCTGGAGATAGAAAACCTAAGAAAAAGATCAGGAGTCATAGATGCAAGCATCACCAACAGAATACAAGAGATAGAAGAGAGAATCTCAGATGCAGAAGATACCATTGAAAATACTGACACAACTGTCAAAGAAAATGCAAAATGCAAATAGTTCTTAGTACAAAACATCCAGGAAATCCAGGACACAATGAGAAGACCAAACCGAAGGATAATAGGTATAGATGAGAGTGAACATTCCCAAAGGGGCAATAAATATCTTCAACAAAATTATAGAAGAAAACTTCCCTAACCTAAAGAACGAGATGCCAATAAACATACAAGAAGCCTATAGAACACCAAATAGACTAGGCCAGAAAAGAAATACCTCCCGTCACATAATAATCAAAACTTCAAATGTACAAAACAAAGAAAGAATATTAAATGCAGTAAGGGAAAAAGGCCAAGTAACATATAAAGGCAGACCTATCAGAATTACACCAGATTTCTCACCAGATACTATAAAAGCAAGAAGACCCTGGACAGATGTCATACAGATCCTACGAGAACAGATCCTAGATTAGCTAGGATTTATTGCATAGCCATAACCTATTGGTAGAAATTATACATATTTCTATTGGTAGAAATATGTATAATTGTTATTGAAATGAAGTTATAATTTCTTAAATGGTACAAAATTTACTTTGATTTCAAATTTAAGATTTTCATTGGTATGAGCTTCTTTTTAATATAAAAGTGAGATTAATATTGTTACTCTCATAGGCATTGTGCCTATATAACACATTTAGGAATATAAGGCTTAGACCCAGTTCTTCTTTAAATTTTCTATCTGATTTGAGATGGTTAGCCTGTGAGTTAAGGGCCTATAGCAAATTCCTGGCTCTGAGTTTATTGTTAGGGTGTATTCTATATTTTATTTTGCTGAGAGGAGTTACCAAACAATAGTCCAGATTGCCTTACATGGGTAGTTGGTTTTCAAAACATCAGAAGTCTACACAATTGATGTTGCAAACATTTCTGTATTAATGTCCATTTTGATTAGAGACCTGTCTGCTCCTGACAGCTTCCTGTCTTTGATTCTAAGAAGAAATTGAGCAACTTTGGAGTTACTCCAGTTGTGGTGAGATAGCCACAAGGCAAGAATTGCCTATTTTCATCTACAGACAAAATACTGTCCAGAAAAGGACACACTTGCAGAATAGTTGTCTGATTTGATTATATCTGCCAAGCAGAGTAATCAGCTCTTAATAATTTTGCATCACTAGGTCTGTCATATGATCCTGGGCCAGAAGGCTGAAGATCAGATGCTCTGACATCTTGTAGTATAGGGACTGTCCAGGTGTTCAGCGGTCTCTATAAATTGGCTAAGTTTTAGAAGCTATGCTTGGTGCTTCCCATAATTTCAGTTAACTCAGTCATTCTGGATTTCTGATGGGGTTGAAGACTTATAGTCTCACAGCCAATCCTGGCTATTTACTTTGAGAGAAAAGATTTGAGAGGATGTTTTTCAGCTGACATTCATTCTAAAGCCAAAAAAAAAAAAAAAAAAAAAAAAAAAAAAAAAAAAAAAAAAAAAAAAGGTTCAGAACTAAGTCTTCTAGTTAGGAGAGATGACAGAGGTTCTGGTTAATAAACAAAATGATGTACTGGTTATTAGGTCTTATCTTACTGATACAAATTGTTATAGTTATGCTCCAATTGTATTTTTGGAGAATAAAATAATTTTGGAGAGAAAAGTTTTTTTTTTTATTTTGACAGAAAGAGTGATATGTAGGAGGAGCTAAGGTGGGAGGAGTAACGAGAGGAAGAAGAGGAGTAAGGAGAGGAGGGGGAGAGGAGAAGCTAGGAGACAAGAGGAGGTGGGAGAGGGGAACATGGAGGTGGATGTTCACATGTCTCTGCCAGTCAAAGGTAGTTTGTATATCTAAGTTGGGTATTGGGTTACACTTTTGATTGTATTGGCATCTTGTTATTGAGCATTACCAAACTTATAAAGCCTTTGATTAACATTTTTTAAAAAGTTACTAATAAAACAAACAAACAAACAAAAATAATCGTGACAATTTTCAAATATTGTAAACAAAGATTTTATTGATCCTGGTAACTTTTGAAAAGCTTTTAACCAAGAGTCAGAAATGTATAATTCATTTTGATCCTAAAATATAATTAAACAACTCCAAAGTTTTATTGCTTCTTGGGGTATTTATAACTGTGTTCATCTAACCATGCTTGTCAACTTTATTTTCTGTAGTAATTAGTGAAGGGATAAATGACAGAACAGAATCAAAAAACTCTCCCAATGTTTATTCCCATTTCATATACTCCAGTAACCATGATGTCAATTGCATTTTTAAAAAATATATCAAATGAACAAATATGTTAATTTATTATGGAGTCCAATACCCAACTCTCCTTAGGATTTATATTGTAAGATCTAAAGATATAAAATCTTAAGTACTTCTAGAATTTTCAAGACTCACAGCATCCAGAGCTTTTCCATGATGTTCCCCTATCTGTAGATAGTTTCGTAGTCAACTAAAGCCATTATCCACATATTTTTCTAGCAGGCACACCAATTGCACCACATGTGGTAGCAAGTAAACGAGTTTGAATTCTTTGCAAGTCTATTTTTTACATATTTGAATTATTTAAATACAATAGTTTCATCTTTTCACAAGATTCACTGTTATCTCATCTGCTTGTTAACTACAAAACCAGGTTACTACATTCCTCAGTGGTTCATTTTGCACCTGAGGATAGGCCCTAATATGAATATGCATGATACACAATATCTATTTTTCTTGGGCTGTAAGTCTGATCAAAAAGATGTGAACAATTACATCTGTCTAGCATTGAATGGTACAAGTTTGGCACACATGCCTCTCTTAAGTTAGAAATAAAATGAATTTTTTACTCCAACTAAAGCCATTTTGTCACTAACCTCAACTGTAAACTGGCTGCAAGCACCATAGAACAGCAAAATACTACAGATCTTTGTTTGGTAATTTTAATGTGAAAATCTGAGTTTCTCTTCATCAACTTACTTCCCTTGACCATTCCCAATTCTTATACCAATTCCAACATTTTTAATGAGTGTTATAGCTCTCCAGCTCATCATACAATACTGAAGAACCATAGTGTATATTTTTTCTCTTCCAACCTTTTTCTTCATCTCAGGAATCAATGAAAATAGTTTCACTAATAATACTTTACATGGGAAATCTTTGATTCAGAATCTGCTTTTCAGAAAGCTAGACCTGTAAGCCAGTATACTTTTATCATATTCATAGAATATTTGTTAAAATACAAATGACTGACATTTATCTCAGGCCTATAAATTAGAATTCCAGGATTACAGGTCTCTGAGAGTCATCTGCATTATTGAAAAAAGCACCCCAGAAAATTATTTTTTCTCATTACAATGGCACTGACAATGACAGTTGTAATTATCTTGTTTATATACAAAATTGAAGAGCTGAAATGTAGAGGGGGCAGTGCTAAAGGAATTTAAATCTTCATCAGGCTTTTGTGTCAAAATCATTTATTTTAAAATATAAAAAATATCCATACATGAGCCCCATGGATCATTAACAAAGAAACCACATGCAGAAAAACATGTTCTAAGTTTATGGATAAGAGGGTGTCTGGGATAAACTACAGGATTGAAAATACTTGATTTAACAATATTTATATCATTCATTTATTTACTTAGAGTGTTTGTTGCATATTTGTGAATATGTATGTGTGTGTTGTGAACATATATTCATAGAGGACAGAGGACAAATTACTGTAATAATAAGCCCTTTACTTCTACCCCATGGGTTCCTGGGACTGCACTCAAGTCATAAGGTTTATCAGCACTCAGGGTTAACAACTGAACCTCTGATGGGAATAAGAAGGCCATGAGGGGAAGTTTATATTCAGACAATATGGAGCCCATATGAATACCCAGGATGAGTAAGTTAAAACATAGCTGACACTGGACAGCCAGAGGATCCCAGGACTCGGAGTTAGCATAAATTAGCAAATACTGTATGCCTAGGAGCCCCCAAAGTAAACAGGGTCCAAAGTTTTATATAACTATTTATCCCAGGCTGTTGCTTTATGTGGGTTCTGAATAAGTATAGCTTCAAGGTAGGCAGCTTGAGCGGCTGGAGCTTCAGCCTCTGCTGCCATTGTGATGTTCTGTAGGTATACCTGGGTGTCTGCTGGTGTCTGCATGCCTAGTGGCTTTCATCAAGACAATATAACTTATGTGCTATTTCCTGTCAACTCCTCACAATCTCTTCAATCTGCAGTCTCTAGTGACTTTTCTCTTTTCTTGGCAATGTAACTTGGACCATGTGTTTGGCATAGTCAGCAGGATACAACTGCCCTACCCCACTGAGTCCATCTTTTCACATCCTCTTAGCCATTCTGCTGGGAGAAGAGCACAGTGAATGTTAAGAAATAAACCGGCTGTTTTGACTGCACAGAAAGCTGACCTTGGGGATATTTTGAAGTTAGAAGGCAATGTGTGAGACTTTTGAGTTCTTAAATATGTTATTTAGAGTATGAAATGAATAAGAATGTTTTTTAAAGTTATATTTAAAACAAAAGGAGTATATTTAGCATCCTAACTCTATATCTCTGAGAAGACATAATACCATCAGAGTAAGCATATGGAAAAAGTGGCATCCATGAAATCAACCCCTCTATCAAGGCAGTGTCTGAATAACACAACTAATCACCCCTGTGATCACAGGAGCACATAGTGTGTGCAGTGAATTGACAGAGACTGTAAATAAAGGAAGTTCATAGATGGACTTCATAGAGATATCTTAGGAGTAACACAAATGTCAGGCTCTTCAAATGTAATATTACTATCAACAGTGGAAGCAAAACAAGTTCTGTGCTAAAAACTAAAGTGGAAGTTTCTGGTTGTATCAAGTGATGCGGATGCAGACTCATGTGGTGTTCTGCTGAGGGAGACTCTCCTGGTGTTTTGCTGAGGCAAGACCTGTGGGAGGACACATGATGTTTGGAGGGAATATAAATAAGACTTAACAGACCGTGATGGGGCTCTTGCATAGCTAGCCTTGCAGTGATTGTTGGTCCTGAATCTTCATTGATCTTTAGTTCATTGAGAATAGTAAAGCAGGGAACTTTTGCTAATATCCAGGCTGATTGCATTCAGCCCCTGCTGACCTGTGCCAATTCAGCAGAGGGTTGGCTTTTTCTGCTGGATCATGCCACTGCTGCTGATTCATGTCTGGTATTCTGACACAAATGAACAGGGCTGCTGGTATTCTGACAAAGAGTAATTGGAATTGTCCCATAGACCTACTTCTAAACAGGTCCACACCCCTTGTCCTATTTACCATTTTTTCTCCCCCTACCTATAGACTGTGGGGCTAGCAGGGGGATCAAAGTGTTTTTGAGAAGCCTTACTAAAAGTAGGTTTTAAAAAAATCTAGTCCTGGTGAAGAAGATCCATTCCCAATCTGTAGGCTCAGACTATTGACACGATTGTCCTTTGCCTTTCTGACAGAAATTTTCCAGTTTGATGAGGTACCAATTATTAGTTGTTGATCTTAGAACCCGAGTCATTAATGTTCTGTTCAGGAAATTATCTCCTATACCAATGTGTTCAAGGGTATTTCCCACTTTCTCTTCAATGGTATTTACTTTATCCACTTTTATGTTGAAGTCCTTGTTCTGCTTGGTCTTGAGTTTTGTGTAGGGTGAAAAGCACAGAGGGATCTATTTTCATTCTTCTACCTGTAGACATCCAGTTATTAGAGCACCATTTGTTGTAAATACTTTCATTTTTCCATTGTATTATTTTTGCTTCTTTAGCAAAATCAAGTGTCTATAGGTGTGTGCATTTATTTCTGGATCTTTGATTCAATTCCATTGATCAACATGTTTGTTTCTGTACCAATACCATGGAGGTTTTATCACTATTGCTCTGTAGTATAGCATGATGTCAGGTATGGTGATTCCTTCAGAAGATTTCTTACTGATCATGATTGTTTTGGCTATCCTGGACTGTTGTTTTTACATATGAATTTAAAAATTGCTCTGTCAAAGTCTATTAAAAAAGTGTGTTATAATTTTGATGGGTATTGCATTGAATATGTATATAGCTTTTGTTAAGATGGCCATATTCACTAGGTTAATCTTACCTATCCATGAGCATGGGAGATCTTTCCATCATCTGATATCTTCTTCAATTTCTTTCATCAGGTACTTGAAATTCTTGTCATACAGATCTTTCATTTGCTTGGTTAGAGTTATAGCAATATACTTTATGTTATCAATGGCTATTATAAAAGGTGTTATTTCCATAATTTCTTTTGTGGCCCTATCTATCATCTTTATAAATGAGAGTTACTGATTGCTTTGACCTAATTTTGTATCTAATCACTTTTCTTAAGGTGTTTATCAGTTGTAGGAGTTCTCGGGTAGAATTTCGGGGGTAGCTCATGTAGAATATCATATCGTCCACAAATTCTGATACTTTGATTTCTTCCCTTCCAATTTTTATACACTTGATCTCCTTTAGTTTTCTTCTTGTTCTGGCTAGAACTTCAAGTATTATATTAAACAGATAGGGAGAGAGTGAGCCCATTGGGGGCCCCACCCTCTCAAAGGAGAAGGGGAAAGGAGAAGGGGAAGGGAGACGAGGAATGGAGAAGGGGAAGGGAGAAGGGGAAGGGAGAAGGGGAAGGGAAAAGGGGAAAAGATTATTGGGGGAGGTTGCCTGGGAGAGGGCAATAAGCAGGATGTAAAGTGAATAAGTAAAAGTAAATAAAATTAAATTTAAAAAAAAAACAAAGCCTAAAAGAATCAATGAACTTTAGTGTATAGGCCTGCAGAGCATCCTCCACACCCTCAAGTTAGGCACACTGCAGAAGGTAGCTCTCACCTGGGACAAGTGGGATCCAGAATGTACAGAACTCTCCAAATGTAGAAAAGTACTTTGGGCCTCATCAAGTGAAACTCTCATTATGACTGAGCACATACCAAAAGTACAATGAGTGTGCACCAAATATGGAGACTACAGAAGACATCAGATATCATGTCCACTATTAATTGGTTCCCAACTAATGTACAAAAGGTGTTAAGTATCTGTGGCCAGTAGAGCTGACTATAATTTAGTCTGTGAGGACCTTAATAGCTTTTCTGGCAGCATACATAAATTGCTACAGAAGTCTCACAATCAAGGCCAAATCTATAACCCTCTCTTTGGATATCTGCTCTAGCAAAGCTCAGCGTATGTTTCTTTTTTAGTGAAAAATGTCCTGAATGCATATTCTGTGAAGTTTGACAACCTTGCAAACATCTATCAGGGAATTTAAACTGCAAGTGTGAACTGTGAAACCAATACTGAGGAACCATCTTTTATCACTATCACTGCCAGGTCACAAACGCTAAGAACAGTGATCTGTGTGTTTCCCAGGAAACTTTCTCATTTAATGTGAATAACACATAATACTGCAATGCCCCTATGTGGCCATTATGGCAACCAAATAAGTTCTGGAGAATGATTATGAACTATGGAGAACTGAATTTTGTACCTTTGCATATCCATGCTGCTCTATTACTTTTTATTAACTTAAAGAACAAAGCAACTCTAATTTGGAGACAGTGGTACTATAGAATGGACCAAGTGTTTGTATTCACTAGAAAAGGTTTATCTTGGACATTTATTAAATCATATTACATAAGAGAAATTTGTGTTGCTGCATAATTTGTTATGGTTTGGTGACTCAAAACTGGTTTAGAGACAATGACCCAAGGTCACTTTGAATTATTATATAGATACAAATCTAAAATTCTCTTGCAGATTTAGAATCTATTGTGAGCCTGATGGCTGCTCAGGTAGCTGATAACAACATCAACAACAACAACAACAACAACAACAACAACAACAACAACAACAACAAAACTGGGTATATATGGTGAAGGCCTGCAGATTACAAGGACCTGTTCTATTCCAAAGAGGTGGCATTAAGTATTTATTGACTAATAAGAGAGTTACAGAAGAATATAAGACAAGCAAACATATGTAATAATCCAAAATCTATCCCCCCAAAAGACAGATGCCACAAATACCGAGATTTTCACTAGGGAGCATGAGCCACATATGAAACAACATAAAGTAACTGTCTAATAGCAATTAAAGAAAAACAGTGTGAAAAAACAGACAGTGGCTGCATCAAATACTCAGTGACGAATCACCATTAAATGAGCTCTCTCCATTCCATGAGTGTACAAAATTGAGAGAACCATAGGGGAATCATCAGGCCTGAGATACAAAGAAACATCCATAACATCGATGGATAGTAGAGACCCTGAGGGCCTGCCGGATTGGAAAGTCTGGGAAACATTCAAAGTAAGAATTTACAGAGCAGATAGAGCTATTTTCTACACTCTAATTATGGATTATGGGTCTAAGTAGCACTCCACAGGCCCTTCTCTGATAAAATTCCAGGTACTAAAATGGCATAAGATGTTGGGAATAAAAGAGCACACGAGTCAGCTCACATTAAGACAACATGGAACTAATACACAGAAACAGTCTGAATCAGCTAAACTATGGCTGACATAGTACGATGAAAATGGAGTATAGCTTGGCACAAACTTCCTGACATTGAATTTCTGAAAGCCTCCAAAATACCAGTGACATAATATGTTACATTATCATTCTTGACAGAATGTCACTTTTCTGTCGATTATATATAAATATGGACTTGAGGTCAGAGGCTGTAAACTGAGCCAGTGCCTGTCCCATTCTGCCCTCAAATTAACCAGCTTGCAACCTTGCATGATCATCTATCCTACTCAGACTGCTGGCCACCTCAGCTGGGTGTAACTAGTACACAGGCTGTAGAAAAAGGACTACCTGACATACAGCCTGCAGATTGGAGTCTACGTGAGGCACAGCCAACAGAATAGGCTACCCTGACTTCCATTGTCTAGCCCACAATTCCACCTACCTTCCTGAGAAATCTTGCTGACTTCAAGATCCTCCAGCCAACACCAGGAAAAAACAGATGCCTAAATGACATATGAACATATGTGTAAGAACACAATCAACAAGACCCAGGGCAATATGGCACCACCAGAGCCCATTTATCCTGCTACAACAAACCCTGGATAGCATAATGAAACTAAAACATAAAAAGACAATCTCAAATCCAATCTTATAAAGATGATAGAGGCCTTTAAAGAGGACATGGATACATCCTTTAAGAAAACACAGGAAATGCCTTCAAAAAGGTAGAAGCATTAAAAGACAAAGAAAATAAATATAAAAGATGTACAAGAAAGTATAATCAAACAGGTATAGTATATAAATAAAACTGTCATGCCCACATTCAAAATAATCCCATTAAATAATGGGGTAAAGAGCTGAACAGACTTCTCAATAGAGGAATCTTCAGTCTCCAAGAAGCACTTAAAGAGATATTTATTGTCTTTAGTCATTAGAGAAATGTAAACTGAAATGGCTCTGAGATTCCACCTTATACCTATCAGAATGGCCAAGATTAAAAACTCAAAGACAGCACATGCTGGTGAAGTTGTGGAGCAAGGAGAACGATCCACCACTGCTAGCGGGAGTGCAAACTAGTACAAAACTCTGTAAATCAATTTGGTGGTTTCTCAGAAGACTGAGAGTAGTTCTATCACAAGACTCCAATATACCACCCACATACATCCAAAAGGTGTTCCACCCTCCCTCAAGGACACTTGTTCAACTATGGTCATAGCAGTTTTATTTGTAATAGCCAGAAACTGGATACAATCCAGATGCCTCTCAACTGAAGAATGGATTCAGAAAATTTGGTATATTTACACAATGGATTACTACTTGGCCTAACAAGGATATTATAAATTTTGCAGGCAAATGGATAGAACTAGGAAATATCATCCTGAGGGTGGTAACCCTGACCCAAAAGGAGATACATTGTATCTACTCACTTATAAGTAGATATTAGCCATAAATTATAGAATAACCATGGAATGATCAACAGATGTGAAGAAGCCAAATAGCAAGGAGGGCACACAGGAAAATGGTTGAATCTTTCTCAGAAGGGGAAATAAAATAGATATTGGAGGTAAATGAAAGGAGGGAACTAGTGTAAGAGGGGATGAAGAGTGGAGTGGGGAGATTATATGTAGGGTTAGCAGGGGAGAGAGAAGGAAGATTTGATGGAAAACAAGGCAAAACCCTAGTATGTGCCAGAGACCTGGGATGGAGAGAGGACACAGAGAGTCTAAGGGGGTGACTCTAGCTGAGATTCCTAGAAGTAGGGGATATGGAACCTGAAGTGGTCAGTTCCTGTAGGGCTCCCAGAGACTGAATTACCAACCAAAGAGCAAGCCTGAGTTGGTGGTAGGCCCCTGCATTTATGTATCAAATGAGCACATATATTTTCATGCAGGTCACCCCAAAAACTAAAGTGGTGGCTGTCTCTGAGCCTGATGCCTATTTGCCTGCCTGTGCATTCTGCACCTCTAAATGGACAGCATTGTCTGGCCACAATGGGAGAGGTTGTGCCAAGTCCTTCAGTAACTTGATGTACGGACTGGGATATTGGGGAGTTGGGGTGTGTGGATTCTGTGTAGGGGTGTTGACACCCAGATGAAGGCTTCACACTTTAAGGGAAATGTGAGGAGGACATGCATGAGGGGGTACTGGGAGGAAAGAAAGGGCTGACATTGGATTGGAAAGTAAATGTATAAATTCATTTACTTAAAAAAATCAAAACAACAAAAAGATTTTCCTCCCAGACCATTCTGGGTTTTGTCAAGTTGACAGCTACAAGTCAGCACATGAGTGTGCTTACTCCAGGGTTTTATTGATTTACTAAAATTAATCAGAAACATTAGAGAGACTGTTATATTTATACCGTCACTCATCAAATCTACATATGTAGCCATGAGTTCTGATGTCCAGCTTATTTAAATGCAGAGTGGTGCTGCAGAAATAACAAGATAGTATTATGAGGAAATAGGCAATAGCTCTGATGGAAACTTGTTAGTCACACGGACATGGAATTTACCAATTATCTTTAGGATTCATTGATATACAATAATGACCTGTCTTTGAACTGAAAAGTATTTTTAGGAAAATCAAATGAATTAGTACATGTGAAGCCTGAGTTTAAATATCTTTTGCAGGGAGGAGGGTCTGGGAAGGAAGCTTAATTGGCTAAGCCCTTTTGGCCTTTAGGTCCCTCATTAATATAGAGATCTGTCTTGAGTCTACATGATGTCCTCTACCTGTGGAGAATATAGGGGCATTGCCCTTACATGACTGTAGGATACAAATCTATGGAGGGATGCTGCCTTCTGTCAGGAGCCTACTGTCTAGGAATGTGGCGAAACGCTTACCATCCCTTAGGGTCACCTGGGTCACTTACAGTCACCTGGGGTCCCTCAGGATTACCTGTGCTCAACTAGAAACCAGGCTGCCTTTCAGTGTCCTACACTCCCCCCTACCACTGTTGCAAGATAAGACAGTCCTCTTCTACATATGTAGCTGGAAGAATGTACTGGCTCATGTATGCTCTTTGGTTTGTGGTTTACTCCCTAGGAGCTCTGAGGGGTCCAGTTAGTTGATACTTTTGTTCTTCCTATGGGATTACAATCCTTTTCAGCTTCTTCAACCCATATTCTACCTCTTCCATTGGGAAGAGTTCAATCCAGTGATTGGCTGTGAGTGTCTGCAAGTGTCTTAGGTGCTGGCAGACTCTCTCAGAGAACAGCCACCTATAGGTAAACCAACATCACATTCAAATGAGATATATGTTTAAGTAGCCTTGCTTCTGAAAAGAAGAAATCTTTGGCTTGAGCTCTGGACCCTAGGAAGCCTAATGCCAACTTTGGGTATTATAAGAATTGTACAGTCAGAATATGATTAACTGTAGCATTTACAGTTGGTATTGGACAAATTGTAAGTATGAGGAAGAAAATTCATACGTTTGTTATGTTTCTTGTCTATTGAAATTTCATTATTTATGAGTTGACATGAAACTTGGTAAAGACATAGACATTTTTTTATATTAATACAGTGTCTTCCTACTTAGAGTTAATTTACCCAAAACTTTACATGTAGATCTGGTTTGCACTGAATTTATAGAAATCTGCCTCGGTGGGGTATATTGCCTTATGAGTACTTAGATTAAAGCATGTAGCAATATGCAAAACAAACTTTAGCTATTACAGATAACAATACATTGTAACAAACCAAAGATGACTTGGTAGGCAAAGGTGCTTAGAGTCAATTCTGTCTGAGCAATTTTGATTCCTGGAGTCCATGTGGTAAAACAAAACAAAACAACCAAATGTGTGTGTGTGTGTGTGTGTGTGTGTGTGTGTGTGTGTGTGTGTGT
>JADRCG010010366.1:400248-413030 GCA_019844195.1 Rhabdomys dilectus | reverse complement strand
TGTGTGTGTGTGTGTGTGTGTGTGTGTGTGTGTGTGTGTGTGTGTGTTTGTGTGTGTGTGTGTTTGTGTGTGTGTGCTCACATAGGCACCTGTTTGCATGAATGTGTTTTGAAAAATGAAAAATGGAATATCTCCCACAACAGACATGAATATTTTGCACTCAAAATTATGAAGATACTCTCACAAAAAGCATTAGTTTAGTTTTCTTTTGCAGTAAAATAATTAAAGCCACATTGGGAGTAGACCAAAAGAAATTACTAGACTTTCTTTGAGTTGAACTTGGCACCCAGATGGCTAATCTCCCCAGCAGAAAGCAGATCCAGGTACGCTCTGCAGAATAAATTTTCATTAAAAATGTGCTTTTTTTTCCCCCAAGAGTCAAAGTCCTGAGATTGAATTTAAAGGTAATGGAGATTTTTTTTTCAGAGAGATAAGCAAAGCACCAATGTAGATTTATTAAACACCCCTTCCCAATTCTTCTTTCTATGATAGTATTCTGATAACATCACCTAAAATGAACTGCTTGAATGTTAAACACCACCAAATGCTATAAGTTAGTGTTTTAGGCTAATACTTCTTCCAGAGACTGAATTTATCAGCATACAATTATTTGTATATAATTATGCATTTCTTTTCTGGGTCCAAATTTTCTTTGTTGAAAATTTGCATTCTTTTGTCTGTGAGCAGAACTGCAGAAAAATGAAATGAACATTTCAGGTCCTTATTAAATTAAAACTGCTGAGACATCTCTCCATCAATCCCCCCTTTCCTCAAAATCTTAAAACAATGTACTAGAATGATAATAGAATAGGTTGTCTAGATTATTCATTTTAAGAAATAGTAAAAAGAAGAACTGAGTTAAACTGAGTTCAATAACTTTAGGAAAACAACCCACAAACAACTTTTAAAATTTTGAGATGAAAATAATTTCCAGTTGAAGACTGAATTTCATCACTATGCATTATAATTTGGGAAGACATTCCAACCAGCGTACAAGAAAACAGTAGTACTGGGAAGCTTATTAGCTGCTGTCACTCTGCAGAAAGTTATGTTGCTTTTATCTTGGTTTTGAAATTTTCTTGAGATTTGCCAAACATCTCAACAGGGAAAAGGACCTTGATACCAACCATGAAGACCCAAGTTGATCCCTGAGACCTAAGTGGTGAAAGAAGAAAACTGACTCTTGCATGTTGTTTTCTGATATCAATTTCACACTTTCCTATTCATCCCTTCCAATAAGTAAACTGAATTAATGTTTTAAAAATGAAAACATATTTAATATACTATGAAGGCAGAAGATATCTTTCATAGATCTGAGATTATTTTGTGTTACAGGTTGACATAACTTGATGTATATGGGTATATGCCTTTAAATCAAAATGGGAGACAGTATAGGTATATATGTTCTTGGTAATTTTATTTACATATATAAATGTATATGTGTAATTACATATATGATCACACATATATGTATATACATGTATATCATTTATTACATAGATATATAATATATATATAATTAATATACATATGATTATAAATGTATCATTCCTTCCCAAGGTAGCCAGTTAAATATTAGCAGGCTTCCAGGGCACTAAGGCTGAGCCTCACCATAATAATTGATAGTTTGTGAATATAAGGACTGAAACTTCAGGATTTTAGTCACTAGTCAGAATGGAACTGACATCAGAGTCCTAGAAGGTATGCAATACTGAGTACTCAAAATGTTATCAATGGGAAGACATCTAAATTTCCTTTTATAATATATGTAGATGTGTATGTGTATGTATGTATTATATTATATATGTATAATTTCTGTCTATGTCTACCAGTGCTTGAATTACAGGTACATAACTCTCTCTCTGACACTTCTACATGTGTCTTGGAACTCATGCTTGCAAAGCAGTCACATTTCTTACTGACTCCTTAAATAAAATGGTTAAACAAAACAAAACTAAAAAAACAAAAAAAACCACTATTTGAAAATGAACAATATCAAACATTTTCAATGAATCAAAAACACTGTAAGAACCTAGTGTTCAGTGCTTTTTTTTTTGTATCCAATATTTTTTATTGGATATTTTATTTACATTTCAGATGCCAACCCGTTTCCCCATTTCCCCTCCCTAGAAACCCCTATCCTGTGCCCCCTTTTCCATTTTGCTTTTATACAATTTTTTAAATGTTAATCAAAGGCTTTATAAGTATGATAATGCTCAATCAGAAGTGTAACCTACTACCCAACCTAGCTATGTAAACTATCTTTGACTGGTGGAGACACGTGAACTTCTGCCTCCATGCCCCCTCTCTCTTTCTCTCTCTTTTTCTCTCTCATTACCGAGCTTCTCATCTACTTCATCTTCTCCTCTCCTTACTCCATCTTTTCTCTCGGTGCTCCTTCCCCCTTAGCTCCTCCTACATATTACCCTTCCTGTTAAAATAAAACTTTTCTCACAAAATACAATTAGAGCATAATTATTCCTATTTGTACCAGTGAGGTACAAGATAGTCTTAATACCCAGTCCCTCCTCTTTTTGACTAACCAGAATCTCTGTCGTCTCTCTTGACTAAGACACTTAATTTTGAACCTGTCTTTTTCTTGGCTTTAGAATGAATGTCAGCTGAAAAACATCCACTAAGATCTTTTCTCTCAAGGTAAATAGCCAGGATTGGCTATGAGTCTATAGGTCTTCAACACCGTCAGAAATCCAGAATGACTAGATTAACTGAAGTTATGGGAAGCACTAAGCATAGCTTCTAAAACTTAGCCAATTTATAGAGACAGCTGAACACCTGGACAGCCCCTATACTACTGGTGTTCAGTGCTTTTTAGCAGTCCAAATTACACAGTATCCTCTGTTCCCCAGTCTCTTGCATACTGAAACAGTTTTAACTTCCACATATCTTCTATCTCCCACAGGCACACCTTTTTTTTTTCTTCTTTTAGTTCAGAGATGAGCAGTGCTCCCAGGGACATCAACCAAATATAGCATAACAAGCTACAAAAAGGCCAGGCATATACTATCACATCAAGGGTGGCAAAGACAACCCAGTAGGAGGAAAAGGGTCCCTCAACTAGTCAAGAGAGGCAGGGACAGTCCATGTTCTGGCTCTTAGTATTTTCAGAAGAACACCAAGCTACTCAGCCATAGAATATATGCAGAGGACATAGGTAGGGCCCCTTACAGGCCCCTTGATCTTTGCAGGTTTTCATGAGTTCTGATCAGTTGATTTTGAGTTAGGTATCCTCATGGCATCTATGACCCCTCTGGCCTCACTGTACTTTCTCCCCCTCTTCCAATGGACTCTCCAAGCTCCAGTTAATGTTTGAATGTGAGACTCTGCATCTGAGGAGCCTTAAATATTTTTTTAATAAGATGACTGTCTAATAAGCATCTTTTTGACAGAACGAAGACATTTTATTTGTATTTTTTGTATTTGTAAAAATTTGTCTTTTACCTGAACAAGATAATCTCTATACAGAAAAACTGTTTATTCTAGAGGCTTTAGAATAACCTAAAGGATGATGATGATGACGATGATGATGATGTTAGGTCAACATTTGTCCCTTTGGTAATTACTGACCATGATCATCATTGAGCCTGTATTTTGTTGTGTTCTACAATAAACTCTGCCCATATTCTATGTAGTGACCTCTGCAATGCACTTAAATTCTTTCCTTGGGGATTTCAAGAATACAGGAACAACTACACTCTTAACCAAGAATCTAGTGATGGCTTTACAGATATTTAAGTTTGAACTCCCAGTATAGAAAGGAGAAACTGCCAACATCCCTTCTACACTTTTTGATATTTTAAAAATGGATTATTTGAAATTTATAGTTGTCTGAAGAATCATAACCAGTTAACTACAGTAATATCTATAATGCATGTAAAATACTTCCTTGCCAAGAAATGCCACACACACTAGAAATTTCTACCTGGAGGTTAAATTCTTAAGTGCATGTGTGAAATTGATCTAGTCACCTTAAAGCCAATGAGGCCACTGTGGATTGTTACATTACCACTCATATGTCATTTCTGTTCCTGACATCTCCTACATAAAACATTAAGAGGTTCAAGAGGTATGATTTGCAATCTGTGTATTATAAAACTTTTTATATGGAAAAGAAAACAAAAAGGATAATTAACATTATTATACTTCACACGGTTATTTTTTACTGATTTAACATAACACACATATTATACACAGAAACAAACAAATATTAGCCACTTTTTTGATGCAGAATCATCAAGAGTGAGGGCACAAGTCCAACCAAGTTCCAGAGGACAGCAGTGGTTCTTTAGAGGGCTTCTTATTTTGCCTGAGAAAACTGCCTCTTGTCATAATTACAAAAAAATTCTGCTGTCTTTCTGTGTAGAATTAGTTAATAAAACAAGGTGCTAAGATATTTCCCACCAATACAGTCAATAAATATCTCCATTATTTCTGTTGAATTGAATTTAGACTAAATTTGGGTTTAGTCTATTATACAATTATAAAACACAATCATACATGTTTAACAGTAGTGAAAAATTTGTTTCATTTGCTTTTTAATTTTAACTACTTAAGCTTTATAAACAGTATAAGGATCTGTAATGATAATTTAATTTTTTTCTGACCATCAAATGAGATAGAATGTGGAACATTTTAACAGAATGCATACCTCGTACCAAGTATTAGCAAGAGTAGTAAGAGTATGTATGTATATAGTATTATTACTATTACAGCCATGAATTGTCTATGAGGACTATGAGTTAGCCTTTTGGTCTCTCTGTGAATGGCTAGATATCCTAATATAATTCTGCTATTATTGCTTCCTTGCTTTGTGGTGCTAATATCTAGGTTTATTATCTAATTACAGAAATTTCTAGCAATTTGGGGACATGTAACTGTTTATTAAATTAATCTCTTCACCTTTGATTTTAAGAGTTTGCGTTTGTGAAAGAATTAACAATTTCATTGCTTGCACTGCACCTGCCAGCTTATTACCACCTCTCTAAAAATGTCCAACGATCAAGAAACTAAAATCTACATCTCTGAACTGCTAGCACAGCTCCTGAAGCACTGAAATAAAGCACATCTGAGAAATGGAGTTGCTGAAGGTTCCATATTTTCAAATACCACCTGATTGTTTGCCTTAGATTCTTCAAGACCAGCAGCCTATCATTTCTATATCACATATAAGGACTCTTGGGGGTAGAGGACGACTTCATAAGCATTGAGAGGGGCTTAATTATTTTTCTTCCTGTTCAATTGAAATTGTTTATTGTATATACACTTGACTTATATATTCTTAAAGTGAATCAAGTATTAAAGCCAATTAGATATACATATCTACTAAGTTCAATAGAGGTATTAAGAACTCAAATATATGTTCTACTAGCTGGGGTGACTTGTCTGGCCTCAGTGAGAGAGGAATTGCCTAGCCTCACAAACACTTGAAGTGACAGGGTTGGTAGTGGTGGGGCAATCAGGGAATATCCCACCCTCTCAGAGAAAGGGATGGGGAAATGGTGGGATGGAGGAAGAATTGTGAGATGGGTGGCCTGGAGGGGGACATTGAGCATGATGTAAAGAAAATAAGTAAAAAATTTCAATTCAATTCAATTCAATTTTTTTAAATACAAATAGGTTTTTTTCAACATTTTCACTGTTTAAACTTTATTCCCCTATTTGTGAAGCTTTAGCAGTATGTAAAGATTTATGAGGATAAATTCAATTTGCATCTTAAGTATTAAATTTTAATATTTATTGAAATTAAAGGAAAAAAATCCTTGATGTTCAAGGTCCATTAGTAAATACCACTACTGAGACCGACATGGAAGGTGCTAATTCTATGAGCATTTATAGGGAAGACTGATATTCCCAAACCCCTGTGATACTCTATCTTCAACCCAATGCTTAAGTTTTATGGAAAAAGACAGTCTGTCAGAGATTACAATTGAAGAATAAGTAACCCATTTCAAATCCTCTATTTTTCCACTTTTCAAATATAAAATGTAGATCAAAGAAGTATTTTTGTCACTGCTTTGCCTTTTGATCCTTTCTAGTCAGAGACTAATATTAAACCACACTTCATTTTGTTATGCCGACAAGACTTAAAAAATAAAAAATCACATCATGTATAGGAATTGAGGAGGTTACGGTGTTGAGAAACAATGCATTTCCCAATATACTGAACAGAGCTCAAAAGAAACAGCTGATGCTCCCATTAGTCAGATGAGTTCTCTGACACTACAGTAATGAAATTCAGTTGAGTCTTGCAGTACTCTGAGTAGCAGAGGAAGAATATTCTCATCTCTGCTGGGAATTTTTAATGCCAGCTCTCCAGAGCCAAAAATGACTTTATAAAACATTTTATGCCAACTCTTTTACTGGAGAACTCAAATGTTCTTCTTATTTAGTCTTCAAGAAAATCTGTGGTGACTAAATTCCAGTTATGTATTAGTAGGGGAGGAATTGCATGGAAAAGTAGAGTTTGCAGTGAACCAAAGTCTTTTTCTTAAAAATAACATTAAACTGTGCGGCTGGTTATTGATCTCTTCTAGTCCGAGACTAATATTAAACCATACTTCATTTTGTTATGCTGACGAGACTTAGAAAAATAAAGTCACATAATGTATAGAAGTGAAGGAATGCACAGTAGTCTCCTGGCTTCTGTGAAGTCTTCTACAGGTTTTTGTAAGATGAAATGATCCCATCTTCTTGAATTGTAGTTTAGGAACGACTCAGTCTTTTATAGACTGGATTAAAATGTATTCACTCATTTGCATTAGCTAGAGCAAGCATTAGGTGAAATTTGAAAATGAATTCTGTACAAAGGGACAATGATAACTGGCTAAAGATTATGTAGTGTTAAGACAATTTTTAGGAGTTGCTAGAAATTAACAAAATGAGAAAAATTATAAATCATAATTGGTATTTGATCATTCAAATATCAAATTAATTGATTTGGGGTACAAATATATAACATTTGAGCCCAAATTGTATCAATGAGTTATATGTTCTGATGCTATAATTTCCCTTTGGAATTTAATTTTCTATTGCATATAAGTTAAGTCATAAATAGCTATATACAGGTATAGTACAGACTGTATTGCTGAAGAGAGTTTAAAATCACATACAGGGAAATGTTTACTGAGAAAAATATTTGTATTATGTTTTTGTATTTTGTATTCTTATTTTATTTGTAGATCTATAATTATATTAAGTAAAATTTTCTGAAGAGAGTGTATTAAATAAAAAGTACAATCAACCCTATTACAGACGTCATTAGTTCTTTTTCCCTTTGTGGTATATATGTTTCTTTTATGGCTAAGAATTCTAGAGTCTCGGTCAGGTGAATCTTGGTTACTTGTGGGTTACTGTGCAGGTCCTCCCCTACTAATACATAACTGGAATTTAGTCACCACAGATTTTTTTTTTACATATAAAAGTTTATCACATGATACATAATAGATGTACTGATTTATGGGAACAACTCATTAAGTGTCATTTAATACTATGACCTTTTAGGAGCATAACAGTAATCGGTTCTCTGCTAGGGTCTATGTCTGTCTACCTTTAGATTTTTACCCTAACACTGGTATCAGATATAGATATCATCTTGTGAAACAGGACTTAAATCTAATTACATAGCTGTTGGTTAGCCTCATGATGTTTTTTGCCACTATTGCACCAATAGTGGATATTGCTTGAATTTGATAACTGTGTGTGGCTGTCAATTACTTTTCTCTTTCAATATCTTACAAAACATCTCTTAGCACTCTGAAAACTAACCGGTTAAGGGTGAAACTAATTTCCTTATGCTTTATTTAATCATTGTTTGTTGCTTTGCATAACAAATCTTTACACTTTCCTGTTGTATCTGTATAGCAGTGAATCTAGATATATTAACCTTTTAAAACCAAATTAATTTTTATTATATATTTATTATTTGCTAACTAGATACTAAATAATGGACATAGGTAAAGTAAACAAATTTCCCAGGGTTTGTGTACAATTTGTACCCATTTTCTTGGAAGAGAATTATCAATTTTTGAGTCTTCAAAACAGTATTAGGAGTCTATCTTTTATAAATATATTTAGGAGACTAACTTATAAATAATTTATCCTTAAAGCTATCAAATTCCATAATACATTTCTAAATTCATATAACTTTTCTCCTCTATGAAGGGAACTCCAAAGTCATACCAAATTACTCCCACAAATATATTGAATAATTCATAATTTACTTATAAAGAAATTTGGAGTTAATAGGACAAAACGGCAACTAAATGATTGGGAAAAGATCTTTCCCATCACTGCATCCATTAGCGAGCTAATATCCAATATATACAAAGAACTCAAGAAATTAGACTCCAGACAACCAAATAACCCTATTAGAAAATGGGGTACAGAACTAAACAAAGAATTCTCAACTGAGGAATACTGAATGGCCTAAGATGCACCTAAAAAAATGTTCAACAACCTCAGTCATCAGGGAAATGCAAATCAAAATAACTGTGAGATTCTACCTCCCACCAGTCAGAAAGGCTAAGATCAAAAACTCAGGTGACAGCAGATGCTGGCAAGGATGTGGAGAAAGAGGAACACTCCTCCATTGTTGGTGGGATTGCAAACTGTTACAACCACTCTGGAAATCAGTCTGGCACTTCCTCAGAAATTGGACATATTACCTGGGGACCCAGCTATACCACTCCTGGGCATATACTCAAAAGATGCTCTAACATAAAACAAGGACACATGCTCCACTATGTTCATAGCATTCTTATTTATAATAGCCAGAAGCTGGAAAGAACTCAGATGTCCTTCAACAGAGGAATGGATACAGAAAATGTGGTACATTTACACAATGGAATACTACTCAGCTACACAAAACAACGAATTCGTGAAATTCTTAAGCAAATAGATGGAACTAGAAAAATATCATCCTGAATGAGGTAACCCAATCACAAAAGAGCACACATGGTATGCACTCACCAATAAGTGGATATTAGCCCCAAAGCTCGGAATATCCAAGATACAATTCGCAGACCACATGAAGTTCAAAAAGAAGGAAGACCTAAGTGTGGATGCTTTGGTTCTTCTTAGAAGGGGAAACAGAATTCCCATGGGAGAAGATACAGAGACAAAGTGTGGAGCAGAGCCCGAAGGAAAGGCCATCCATAGACTTTCCCACCTGGGGATCCATCCCATATACAGCTACCAAACCCAGACACTATTGTGGATGCCAACAAGTGCTTGCTGATGGGAGCCTGATATAGCCATCTCCTGAGAGGCTCTGCCAGAGCCTGAGAAATACAGAGGTAGATGTTCACAGCAAACCATTGGACTGAGTACAGGGTCCCCAATGGAGGAGTTAGAGAAAAGACTGTAGAAGCTGAAGGGATTTTCAGCCCTATAGGAGGAACAACAATATGAACCAACCAGAACTCCCAGTGCTCCCAGGGACTAAACCATCAACCAAAGAGTAGACATGGTGTGATCCATGGCTCCAGCTGCATATGTAGCAGAGGATGACCTTGTTGGACATTAATGGGAGGAGATACCCTGGGTCCTATGAATGCTCAATGCTCCAGTGTAGGGGAATACCAAGACAGGGAGGCAGGAGTAGGTGGTTTGGTAAGCAGGGGGAGGGGGATGGGATAGGAGGAGAAAACAGGAAATTGAATAACATTTGAAATGTAAATAAAGAAAACATCTAATAAAAAGACTAAAAAAATTTGAAAATTTTGATTTTCTTTTATTACCTTTGAAGCCTCTACACAGTTAATTAAACTTATTTCATTTTTACTGTTTATAAAGTTTGTTCAAATGTAAGAAAGTGTTATAATGAAAGCCTTCACATAATTTACTGTCTAGTCCTATAGTCCTATGGTTTGTGTAATCTCTATGTTTTCCCTCAAGATTCCTTGTAATGAGTGGCTTGCTTGGCATAATTACACTGAGATAAGTACTTAAACTATTAAGTAGAACCAGAGGAAAATCATCAGAAGTCTTAGACCAATAATAAAATCTGTTAAAGGAGAGTGCTCTTATATTTTTTTAGTCTTATAAAATGTTTATGTTTTTTTTAAAAAAAATCTTGCATCTATTTAGAAAATAAAACATTTTTTTTTATTTTGGTTGTATATATTTATGAGATGCAGTATTATAATTGGTTTTATATACCAAATCAGTATATTTAACATTTCCATTTCTTTACTCACTTAATTTTAGATTAATATGTAAGAATTGAACAGTTGTGGGTTGTAGTTCAATGTGTGTGTGTGTGTGTGTGTGTGTGTGTGTGTGTGTGTGTGTGTGTTACCCTAATATCTGCCCTTTCTTTCATCCTTTGGAGTCTAAATTCATTAATTTACTTTACATCCTGACTACAGTTTCCTCTCCCTCCTTTCCTGCCAGTCCTTCAGCTCCTCCTTTCTTCCCACGTTCATGCTTGCTCCTTTTCTCTTTAGAAAAGGAGAATCCTCCCAGGGACATCAACCAGCCTTGGCATATCAAGTTGCAGTAAGACTGGGCACATCTTCTCCTACTAGATAAGGCTGCACAGTAGCTTCAAAGGCAGGCAACAGAGTAATAGACAGCCCCTGCTCCTGCTTTTAGTAGTTCCACATGAAGAGCAACATACATAACCGTTACATAAATGCAGTTAGCCTAGAATAGAGACATGCATGCTCTCTGGTTGACATTTCCATCTCTGTGAGTTCAGGTTAGTTGATTCTGTTAAGTTTTCTTGTGGTGTCCTTGACTCATCTGTGTCCTAAAATTCCCCGCCCCCCTTCGAAAGGAATCCCCAAACTCCTAATATTTGTCTGTGGGTCTCTCTATCTTTTTTCAACAGTTGCTGGGTGAAGCCTCTCTGATGAAAGTTATGGTAGGCTGCTGTGCCTTCACAGCTTATAGACAGAACAAATTGTAGGTCCAAGGTTTTGTGACTGGATTGGTGTCCCAGACCCTCCAATGGAAGTCTTGACTGGTTATAAGGTGGCTTGTTAGATTCTATATCCTTGCTATGTGTCTTATCTAGGGTCACCCTAATAGATTGCTTGGACTTTCCACTACCCGAGGTTTGTTTCTAGCCTATACCAGAAATGGTCCCATATTAATGTGTTCTTTCCAAGTACTTTATCAGCCCTCCCTGATATCTCCTGTTCCTATCTCCACCCCTCTTATATCCAGTACCATCTCACTCTACAACCAAGATGTCTTTTTTACTTTCTCCTTCTCAGTGAGAATTATATTTTCCTCTTTGAGCCCTCCTTGTTACTCACTTCTTGGGTCTGTGGCCATTTTTACTAATGTTAGTCTAATTGATCCATGGGAAAGGAAGATATTTCGATCTTCTGATGTTGTCTTCAATTTCTTTCTTCAAAGGCTTCAAGTTCTTGCTATACAGGTCTTTCATTTGTTTGGTTACTGACACATCAAAATATTTTATATTATTTGCTGCTATTGTGAAGAATGTTATTTATTAAATTTTTTCAGCCCACTTATAGTTTGCATGTAGGAGGATTGCTGATTTTTTAGGCAATAATATATCTTACAACTTCATTGAAGGTGTTTATCAGCTGTAGTAATTCTCTATAGATTTTTCAGGGGTTACTTTTATCTTCTCTCTCTCTCTCTCTCTCTCTCTCTCCCTTTAGTTCTTTCTTTCTACTCCAGATTTTATTCCCTACCTTCATTGTACACACTCCTAATATTCCACATCCTATAGCTCCTCCCCTCTCCCTGTCTCCACGAGCATGTTCCCCCACTCCTCACCCTACCTGACCTCTAAATTCCCTGGGGCCTCCAGTCTCTTGAGGGTTAGGTGTATCATCTCTGATTGAACACAGATCTGGCAGTCTTCTGCTGTATATGTGTTAGGGGCCTCATTTCACTTGGTATATGATGACTTTTTGTTAATCCAGTGTTTGAGAGATCTCTGGGGTCCAGGTTAATTGAGACTGTTCGTCCTCCTACAGGGTGCCCTTGTCCTTAGCTTCTTTCAGCGTTCCCCTAATTCAAACATATGAGTCAGCAGCTTCTGCTCATTGGTTGGGTGCAAACATCCTCATTGGTCTCTTTCAGCTGCTTATTAAGTCTTCTGAAGTGTGGGCATGAAGGTCCCTTTTAGTGGAAGTTCCATAGACTCAGTGATAGTGTTAAGACCACGGGACCTCACCTTGAGCTGGATCCCACTTTGGGCCTGTTGTTGGATCTCCTTTTTTTCAGGTTCCTCTCCATTTCTATCTCTGTAGTTCTTTCAGACAAGAACAATTATGGGTCAGAGTTTTGACCATGGGATGGCAACACCCTCCTTCATTTGATGCCCTGTCTTCCTGCCTGAGATGGGCTCTATAAGTTCCCTCTCCCTAGTGTCGCACATTTCCTCTAAGGTCTCTCCCTTTGAATTCTGACATTCTCTCACCTGCCAGGTCTCAGGTGCATTCTGGAAAGTCCCCTCAACCTCCTACTTTCCGAAGTTGTCTGCTTTCCTTCTTTTTGCTGGCCCTTGTGGCTTGAGTCCTTTTCCCTCCCCCAATGCCAGATTAGGTTCCCCCCAAACCCCTGTCCTGTCCACTTTCCCTCCCAGGTTCCTCTCTCCTCACTTGTGATTGCTTTCTTCTCTCTCCCTAATGGGACTGAGGTATCCTCACTTGGCCTTTCAGCTTGTTGACCTTTTTGAGTTCTGTGGACTGTATCTTGGGTATTACTTTCTTCTTCTTGTTCTTCTTCTTCTTGTTCTTCTTCTTCTTCTTCTTCTTCTTCTTCTTCTTCTTCTTCTTCTT
>JADRCG010010366.1:371401-398113 GCA_019844195.1 Rhabdomys dilectus | reverse complement strand
TATATATATATATATATATATATATATATATATATATATATATATATGAATCATAGCCATTCTATCTCTAATTGGTTTTAAATACAAAATGACAAGCTAGGTCCTATCCTGGTTTCACTGCTTCATGTCTAGAAATCCAGTTGCTTCCTCCAACACAGATTCTTTCCATATGTTTCCTCGGTTAGCATACTGTTGACAGAGGGGATCCATTGCCAAGCCTGTGGAACTTTATGTTTGTGAATTAAACAAGCTACAGCATATTGCCATGGTTGTTGTTGTCATTGTTGTTGTTTTGGTAGATAATATAGTTATCATTGATAAAAATGTAAAACAATTAATTTTTAGCTGTCATCTACTAACACCAGTAGTATTTTCCACATTACACCACATTTTCTTGTGGAAACTTATTTATCTAGACTTGACAAGACAGGTAGGCTTTCTACTCATTGGTTTAGCATGGTATCTCTGATCCTCTCTGGCTTTGACTTCAGGTTTCTGACCAACTTTCTTCTAAGGCTTAAGTCCTGGATATTTTTGCATTGACATTTGTTTCCATCTTCTGCTGAGTTCTTTCTGTAAAATACTATTTTTTTATTACTTCTGATTGTTTCTTCTCTTATTTCGTTAGTATGGCCTCTCTTCTGTTTCCGTCCTATAGATTTTATGCAGCATTCCTTTTTGTAGAATGTGTGATAACTTCTGTAACTTTAAATATGATTGCCTATGTATTCTTTAAATATCTTAATTTTTATTTTAAAGTTTTTATTCTCCTTGTTGCAGATTGACTTCACTTAAAATTCTGTTCCTTTCAAAATGTGTAGGTTTTTAAAATAATAATATTTGAATTATAAAAGCCAAATCAAAAGCAAATTATTTTAAAAATGTTTTTGCTAATTGTCCAACATTTTACTAATATTTACCCATAACATCTTTTCCTAAATCCAAGGGCAATGAAGGAATTATAATGTTGTAATATAAAGGCCTAGATTAATTTTAGTATTTTATGTTAGAAAAGAATATTTCCCTTAAATTATCTAAAATGTATATTAGTGTCAAATACAAAAATACTGAAAGAATTTTGATTTATCAAAGTCTCTCTCTCTCTCTCTCTCTCTCTCTCTCTCTCTCTCTCTCTCTCTCTGTGTGTGTGTGTGTGTGTGTGTGTGTGTGTGTGTGTACACAGTCTGGCTCAATGGAATTATTTTTTTTCTTGTGGTCGCTCAAAATAGATGGCATAGTGAGATTTCATTAGTACTCACTACAGAATTTTATTGGCACTCAATATTTCTGCAGTATTTGTCAGGGTACTGTGCCGTGCCAGGAATAAATGTTTAAGGTAGCCAATCGGTTAAAATCATTAAAGGTGGGACATGGCTTCAAAGTAACAGTGCTTGTAACAGCCATGACTGTTGAGACATGAGCTTCAGGAAGGAAGACTCCTTTTCAGAAATGTGCAAGCTTCCCCATGCCATCTTGTATACACTATTTTGATTCAACTTTTGTAAAATGTATTGCTACTCTAAGTAGATTAGATAAAAGATATTTTTATCACAGGTCTACATTTAGAAATTTATGATAAGGCTGTAAACTTGGCTGGGACTTTCATGAAGAGTTCATCACAGAAAAGCCTCTGAGCATGGAACCAAAGTTCCAGTATCTGCAGGAATTTAAAAAAATCAAAACAAACAAACAAACAAAAAAAAACAAAACAAAACATGCTATCCCTTCTTGTAAAACCTAACAGTCATTTGGCTCTAGTGTTACTACTTGATCTAACTTCACTGATCTTCCTCATGTTGTGTCTCCTAACACTGTCACAGTGCAGGACAGGGACTCAAGTGTAAACTGAAAGGAACACAAGAATTAAGCATATAGCACTATCACTACCTCTTCACTCCCAATTTATGGTAGGTCCAATTTTATACACACACACACACACACACACACACACACATATATATATATATATATATATATATATATATATGATGGATTTAAGAGAGGTGACATACGGCTTTCTTCCAACTCTAAATTATCAAGGTTTTCTAATAAATATCAGCTCTCTCCTTGAACAAAAAATACTTCAAGTCCAGGAAAAAATAAAAACTAGGCTGACTTATATGTTGTTATTTTGTTATTGGAATGTTTTGTCCAGAACAAAACAAAACAAAACAACAAAAAAAAACCTTTGCACAAACTTTTATTTCCATTTTAACACACACTTAGCAAAAAAAGGAAAGTTTTGTAAATTTTCCCTGAGCATGTTCTTCCAAAACACCAACCAAGTTTATCCTGAATATTTAGGGAAAGTTACATTTAAGTATACAACTGCTGAGAAGACTCAGGGCTTTTCATTGAAAAGGAGTTAGAAAAGTACTAAAAATGACAGAATTCACGTGAGAATTCTGAGTGCATGTGAGAAAACTCTGAGAAAACAAGACTAGAATCTTGTAATATTGGTTTCTTCAAAAATATAAATTTCATCTTGGAATCTTTTTTCACATTCCTCCCAGGTATGTAGCAGGTAGAAGAGAGTTTGCTTCAATTGTTAACTCATATACTACTATGGAAAAACATGTTCTTGCCATGTATGGCTTTTCTGTATGCTTGAACACTTTACTCATGTTCTTGTAACACTCAGAGTATAAATTTTCTTATCATCTGAAAAAGTTGACTATTGCATAAAACTTTGGGTTATCTCCATTTTAGGCCCCATTTTCCAGGGTTCATGTTGCCTACTAGAGCAGTAAAAAGGTGGTTGAGAGAAACAGTGTCTCTGGTCACACTAGGGTATTAACGCATAGTAACTCCTAGTAATTTTGACAGGATGCACAAGACATGTCAAAACAAATCACATCATTAAAATGGGGCATGAGTACAAAAATAAAGACTCATTGGAGTTGATATTGGCCTTTGATAGTTGATAAAAGAATGAGAGTCAGTTTTCTTTAAGGATGTGATCTATGGTATAGTGTCCATGGTCCATGGCAAAGTCCAGTTCCAAAACATAATTGGGCAAAACAAATTCAATTTCATCAATTGAAGGAGGAGTTGGAAAGAATGCAAAAATTGGTAAGTATGGGGTAGAGATGAAAATTACATTGTATGAAACACTCAATGAATTAATGAATATAATTGTAAAAAGACATGAGCTATAAAAGAGCATATAAAGCTGTTTATTTTTCTAATTCTTATTCTGATTTTTTCCATTTTGTGTGATATTATAATTGTACAAATTATAATAATTACAATAAAATAGACACCACTGTGAAAGTGTAACTTAAGAGTAAAGTTGCATAGCTTTAGAATGGCTATTGTAACTGAGTAGAAGTTCACTGAGACATACATTTTGGGTAAGTTTCTTTCTGTGATTCTTTTTAAATCAAAGTAATTTCCGTAATAAGAATTTATAAAATTGTAATTTGAAAAAGTTATGAATTTTAGTGCATCAGCCATTTTCATCAGTTTATGGTAGTTTTTAAATTATGAAACCATGTTAACATCTGTGCCTCACTAAAATCTTCCTACGTTGAGCACAACTTTAATGTTGGCTGCAAATCCACTCCGGGCTTCCTTGTTCCAATATCAAATCTTTCCAACTGAAAAATGGAGCATAAGTTAGACACCTGGCACTTGAAATCCCGTGCAAATGCTTTCAGCCATCTGGCGTGGAGAATGGAAATTTTTTCCAGTTCCACGTTGGCATGCCATGCATGAGTGTTACTTTCTGAGCACCTTGAGTTATATAGTGCCATAAGAGCCGTGTACTAAAAGCAAACAAATGTAAGATTTGATTCTCCCTTTCCATTTGTAAAACTGTAAGAGGTGAATTGCAGCTGCAAAATAGACCTGGATTCTATCTGGTGGCTTTGGGTAAATTTGGAAATAAACACATAAAACATGCGTGGTTTTAGTTTTATATTGCTTTTCTTTTGTTTATGTCTTTCAAAGTAAGTCATATTTTACTACAAAACATAGTATTTATTATAATTATTAATATTAATTATGCATTATGCAGTAGAATTTTATTATAGGGTTTTATAACTTATTTGGATAAAAACACTAAAGTACACTCTTAGGCCATAGTGACCTAGAAGTGATGGTGGATTTCAATGATTTAGAAAAAGGCAGAATAGCTGTGACATGAACAAGTATTTTCTACATGTAAGATTTGGGTTTTTTTTCATTTCAATATAGTTTCTATTGAAATTTCTATAACGAAAAGACATACAAATATTTGTTAGCTTTCTGAATGGGAATGTCACATGAAAATGATCTCAGTTATTGGAAACAAACAAAAAATATTTTTTTCTTATTTTCTTGCAAGAAAAGAAAAAAGAGAATGGTAAAAATTTAAACATATAATTCGTAACAGAATGTCATTTGAATGTTGGTAGACATAAGATTTATAAAATTTCATCAAATAACTCTATAGGGATATATAAACCATACATCCCTGAGTTGTCAAAAAAAATGTGTGCATCTCTAGTGAACCCTCATTCTAACTGATTTATGCTCTTATGACCTTTCAATTTCCCTTCTTAAGAACACATGGTGAGTAATAATTCTCCAGGGATAAATATATTTCTTAACAATTCCTTCAAATACCAACCATTTCAAAGCTACTTGGAAAGCTTTGAAAGATAGGAAGGAAGAGAATCAAAGAAAACTTAACTTCTTCATATATACAAAAGGGTTGTATTTCTATGATCATTTTAACATTCAGTAAAAGTTCCACTGCAAGTATGTACAATAATTTCTATGAGAGACTGAACATATCTGGTCTCTTGCGATACTTCAGGATTCACTAACTATGAGAATATTGGTATCACAGGGTCACCCTGCTCTGTCCAGGCTACTATAGTGGAATAAATATGGAGTTGAAATAAATTGCTGTCATGGTGGTTTCTTGTGACATTACCTCAAATTTTGAAACCACCTTGCCCACCATCCAAGACAGTTGCTAAAATATTAAATACTCATATCTAAGTCTACAGGATTGTTCAGAAAGTTTAAGAAACCATAGATATGTAGGAAAACAAACAACTAAACCAACGGAGCCTTCTTCCTAGTATCCTGGAGAGAAAACATTGTTAACACCCCAGGAACGTTAAAAATTAAAGAAGATCAGATTTCATATTAAGCTAATAATATAACTGTTGAAATTTATGTTTACAGAGCCCTCAGTATTTTATGTATTCTCGATGTTTAAATAGTCTTTGGGACAATGATTTTTTTCAAACAGAACTATATGTTTTATATCATGTGAACAAATCAAATACCAATTTTCTTTCTGTGACCATTCACAGAGTTCAAACATACTTCTAATTGTAATATTAGTAGAAGAAGGTACTGAGTGCTAGCTATAACCACTATTAATATGTCAAAAATTAGCAGTAATAGCCTAACATTTAATAAATAATCTATATAGATTTCCATGAGTTAAAGAAATAAATATATGTAAATATATATATATATATATATATATATGTGTGTGTGTGTGTATGTGTGTGTGTGTATATGTATATATGTGTGTGTGTGTGTGTGTGTGTGTGTGTGTGCGTGTGCATGCACGTGTGTGTGTGCATGGGCAGATATAAGTTACATTGGGAGGAAGGGAGTAGAGGAAGAAAGCAAAATTCTAGACATGATTAGTATGTAAGTGTGTATATATTTAACTCTAAAATTCTGTTAATTTTCTAATATTTGAATCCCATAGAAAGAAATAAAAATATCTTTAGATAACTTGATAACTGAGTTTAAGTGAAATTTAATGCAGATTGTTAAAACAATGACCTCAAATCAGATAATACAAAAAACAATTAAATATAAATTTTATAAATGCCTTGTAGTGTTTGGTACTCAAAGATTGTCACAAAAATGTTTTTCTTGTCAAGGTTTTATAATGTATTGGATTCCAAGTAACTACACTAAGATTCTTTCATGTGTGCTTGAGACAGCTGCCCATATAAAAATTTTTGCTCCTTATGTGAAGATAAATCAGGATTTCTTTCTGGCATTATGATAAAACTTTAAAAAAATCAAAAAAATAGGAGTCATAATTGATTTTGGTTTAATATTTTTCCCCAATTAGTACTTATTTTTAAAAAGGGACCAAAATATAAAATCTCTTTAGTAATTACTATTCATCATACATAATTGGAAATATATTTACTATTGATTTATTTGAGAGAAAGCTCTGCCTAGAATCTTCAAGTGATTTAACTGTGATATTTTCAAGAGAAAATAAAAAGGTTTTCCAGACTGTTAACTATCACTAGAACTTTGGAAGGCTAATAAAACACATATGTCAGATCTGACTGCTTTTCAAACTTGACTGCAAATGTTTGATAAATAAAAAGGGGTGTATTTTTGCTCTAATTTTCTACCTGCCTATAAATCACTAATAAATTAAATTTTTTTTAGTTCTACTACTATCTCTTCCAGTTTTTCTTTAAACTTTTTGTAACATCAATTTATTTATTTTTCTATTTAAATTTTATATGACCATGCAAATATTATGAATAAATGAAAGAAATCTAGACACAAGAGAGAAGGGGAAATGCTTGTAAGGTGCAGACTCTGGTTGTGTTGGCTGTACAACAATTTGTGTGCAATCCAGAAGACTCAAGTATTTGGACTGCTAAAGTGCAAACAGTATCGATGTATCTTTTATTTTCCATTTTTCTCTCATGATCATCTTTTATATGGCCTTTTATATCTTGGTTATTACTTTTCTATATATTTATTTTATCATATATTCATATATATATATATATATACAGTCATATTTTAGAAACATATGGTAAATGTGACAAAAACCTAATATAATGATAACATGAATAAATTTATAGACTATAGGTTCATGAAACTATAATCTGAGAAATCAGGATGTAACAACAATAAACAAGAAATAGGTATTATTTTTCAAGTTTTGTTTTTATTCCTTAATCTTTTCATCAGATTATTTTTAATGAAGAATGCTAAATTCCTTATTTGATTTGGGCAATATTTTATAGTCTTTCAGCCTTCATACACAAAGGCTGAAACAGTAGGGTATCTTTTTAATAATGTTTAAAACAGTTGCTAAGCTAAAAATATCTCTTACTATAAAACTTACGTTCTCCGTTCCCTGACAGCTTAGCTTTGAGTTGTTATAGTCACGACATTTAACGTGTTGCACTTCAGATAGTACATATTCTACAGACCTAGACCGTGGAGCTTATTCCACGTCAGCAATACTGGAGACAGTTACAGCAAAATTGAATTTCTCTGCCACATAAAATCAAAAATAATTTCTTTACAGTAAATTGTTATTTAAAACTCTGTTATAGAACAGTTTCCTTCCCAGACAAATTTTTGGTTTGTCAAAATTTGCTTTGGAATTTCAAGACTGCTAGTGAAGCCAATTAAGTTTTATTTTAAGTTCATTAATTTTTCAAGTACCTCCAAGCTGGAAACATTTAAATAAAATTTTAAATATATATTTTTGGATTTGCCTATTTGATGAGGTTTTTCTTGGAAGAAGCGAATGAATAGCGACAACATAATACTTTATTTAATACTACAGAATTACTACAGTTGAGCAGTATCAATCTTCAAAAAACTAGAAATTCTACATGAAAGAATATAAAATCTGACTAGAAATACATCTAGAAGCTAAACAATTCCGGAACTGAGTTTTATATTTGTTTATTTATAGTATCTAGTGGAGGCATTTTAATCCTGTTACACATGTCAAGTGTTGTCCTATAGTTATTTACCAAATATAAACAATTACAGCTGTCTACTAATAATCTCCTTTTGTTCTCTTTACATGATAGTAAAACAAAAGCTAATATTAGATCCTTGTGGTTTTAAATTGTTTAAACTTTCCTTTCATAGCTCCTAATGATAAAGTCAAATATCTCATATTTTTCTCCCATATATAGAAAATAGGAAGCAAGAAATTAAAACAAAGCCATTAGAGCTGAAAGAAATGATTAGGAAAGAGGAGATGGAGCAAGAGAAAAGGGATGTGAATAAGTGAGAGAAAGGTAGGCACGATGAAAATGGACTTTATTCAGATGTATAATGGAGGCTGGAGAAAAGCTTATTGGTAAATAGCAGTTGTTATTGCTGCAGAGGACGTGGGTTCAGTTCCAAGTATCCACTTGATATTTCATGCCGATCTGTAATTCACAGGCGATATGCAGTTCTATTTCGTGCACGCAGTACCTTCATACACATAAGTAAACACTCATAAAATAAAAAATAATCAATGAAAGGAATGTATGAAGACAAAACAAACCCTGTTATTTTGAACAATTCTGTATGCTACAATTTAACATCTCAAAATTTGGAAGGATTAGCAGCTGCACGAAGAGAACACTGTGTGCAGAGTATTTGCCATAGTACAAAGTTTTGTTTATTTGTAAGTAGATACAATAAAATGAGACTAGAAAAAAAAAACGACAAAATCATTGCAAACCTCCCAGTTCACATTGTTCTTGGGAGATTCTTGTTGGCTTCTTCTTGATGGAAACAAGTTTTATGACTAATACAAGAGAAGGAATTACTTAAGAATTTTCTCATGTTGGTACAGATTTAAGATCATTTATTTAGCATGTGGTGTGAAAACAAAGAAACTAATTTTCAAATTGCATGCAAATAGAAAAGCATACTGATTGACACTGAATTTGGGCATGAAACATTCCAAGACTGGAGTCATACCTATGTCTGTTAGTACTGATTATATGTATGTATGTGTGTATTAGTCTTCATCTAAGGAAATTGATTATGCTTACTGAATTAATTATTTGTAAATTACAAGAATTTTTGTCTATCTTGAACCTAGTTAATAAGCATCACTCAGAATTCTATTTGAAAAAGGCAGGATGGTTGTATGACTACAATGTATGTATGTGTGTATGTGTGTGTATGTGTGTGTGTGTGTATGTATAAATGTAATATAATATATTATACATAAATATACCATATCATATATAATATATAAAATTGTATATTATATATAGTATATTTCTACTTGTATTTACATATCTATACTATATATATTATTATATGTAGAATATATTATTTATATATTATGTAAGAATATATAAATTCTGAACAACTCAAAGAAATAATAAAACCACTATGTAAATATACATGCACTTTCACAGGAGCACACTCACATAACTCATACTGTGAATTCTTAGTTGTGACTATAGTTGCACCAGTAATATTGGTTTCTTTGTGACATAAGTATTGGGCCTTCACTTTTATTAGTGAGACTGCTAAAAAAAATGTAACTATTAGTAAGCAATGCTATACTCATGTCAATATTGGATAGAAGTCAGTAATGAAGTTTCTTTTTCATATCAAGCCCTTCAAAAGACCCAACGAGCAGCTGAAAGATCAGATGCAGATATTTGCACACAACAAATGGACAAAAGCTGCTGACCACTGTGGTTGAATTAGGGAAAAGCTAGAAGAAGCTGAGGGGGAGGGCGACCATGTAGGAGGATCTGCAGTCTCCATTAACCTGAACCCAGAGATCTCTCAAACACTGGTCCACCAACCAGGCAACATTCACCAGCTTATATAAGGTGTCCAACACATATACAGCAGAGGACTGCCGGGTCTGCTTTCAGTGAGAGAAGATTCACCCTCAAGAGACTGGAGGCTTCAGGGAGTTTAGAGTTCTGGTGGGGTGGGCGGTGGCTGATGGGTGATGGGGACATCCTCATGGAGACAGTGAGAGAGGAGGTATGTGATGTGGAACAGTCAGAGAGTGAACTGGGAGGAGAAAAAAATAACCTTTAAAGTTAGGATGATCTAATTTCCTTCCACAACCATAAAATCTCTTTTTAAGGCATTATCTCAAACTTTTTTGCTTCCAAAATACTAATTACATATTACCCTGACAAAATATATTTTAAAAAGTTTTTTAAGATACATGCTAATTAATTAAATTTTAATGTAAATTAAATGATGTAAATAAAATAAGATGAAATAAAATAAAAATAGAATGGCCTTTAACAAACATTTTTGTCCATTGAACAAGTGATTCTAATTTTATTTTAGTAGATTACACTTGTAAAGGATATTAGGATGCCTGAGACCCCCTGATGTCAAGGAAGAAAAACCTGCTGAGGAGTACTGTGTTTCAAAGCACAATACTATGGACTCTTGTGGGCCCTAGTATGAGGACTGAGAAGCCCCAAGGCCTGCTTTTTGGTGCAAGCACCTCTTGATGTTATTTTTGCAACTATTCTTAGTACTTATTCTGTTTATCTACTTACTGTTCAGTATCTTTCCTCCTTTCTTGATTAAACTAGCATTAGGTGACCTGGCAAGACCTAGTAGGAGCCCACTTGATATCCAGAAACTAGGTGTTACCTATAATATTAAAGTGAATGCTGTTCATGAATTCAAGAGAAATGTAACTGTAGAGGAAGCTACACAAATTTGAGGAAATTGCCCCAGTGTAAAATTGGATATCATGGTAATTACATCTTGGGGAAGTGTGGTATATAACAGTCACTCGTTCAATGTGAAAATGAAAGTAACCTAGAGCCATTGGCAGAGATGAGTAAATCTGGAGCTGTTTCCCCAGTCTTAGTCTCAATTCTGTATAATAAATACAGGATCTTTTTATTACAAAACTGAGGATGGAATAACATACAGATATTTCCCAGAAAGTCAGCAATGGGTACTTTGTGTTCAGGGGCAATGGTAGCAGACTCCTAGAAATTCTACAAACAAATGAGGATATTTTTGTAGACAGACAAATGGGGTCCTGGATGTTTGACCTGGGTTGGAGATCTTGTGAAATTAGAGTATGGGACCCAGTATTAGAAAGTGATATTGGTGAAGAAACATGCCTTTTGCTATATTTTTAAGATCACCTTGGAGCATATTGCCATGGGACTGTATTCCCAAAGAAAAGAGAATTAAATATCTACAGGAGGAATTAAAATGTAGAAAATTAGGACAGCCAGGAAAAATAACTAAATGGTGTACAGGTCAGGCCCAGGAAGAATTACAAATGCTACAGGGTTAGCAGTATGACCTCATGTTTGTCCTCTTATGAAACCATACTGTCTGAATGTCTCTCACATGTCTAAAAGATACTGACTTTGTAACCACAATAATGCTGCACTTGACCTCTCTGGAGACTGGTGTTCAGGAGATATAAAAAAAAAATTGCTTGCTTATAAAACTTTTATGTTTGAGATTTTATAGTCCCTTTCTTTCTGTTCTAAATCTGTACTACACTGAATCACAAGAAAATGTTGGCACATAAAAATTTGAGAAGCATTTACCCATCCTATGAATGTTGTAACCCAACTTCCTTGTATGACTTCAATAAAAGACTGGGCCTGAGTCAAGTCTAGAAAGTATTCTGACTCCCGAGTTCAGGAGCTCTCACTGCAAGAACAGCCTGTCAGCTTGTACCTCAATTGTGTGTTTTCTTATTTGCCTACCAGGTATCCTTAGTCCTTGACACCTGACTCTTATTGAGGCTGGACTCTGACAATTTTGTATTAATTATATTATTTATTCAACATCCCAAATTCTTCCCCTTTCCGGGTTTCCCCTTTCCAGTGCTACTCATCTCACTTTTCTTTCTCTTTTGCTATGAGAGGATGCTTCTCTTGCTAGGCATTCTCCTTCCCTAAGACATCAAGTCTCTACAGGATTAGGAGCATCCTGAGGCCAGACAAGGTAATCCTCTGCTACATATGTGTCTGGAGCATCAAGACTGGCCTGTGTATGCTCACTGGTTGGTGTCTTAGGCTCTCAGAGCTCTCAAGGGACCAGGTTAGTTGACATTGTTGGTCTTCCTATGGGGTTGCCATCCCTATCAGCTCCTTCAATCCTTCCCTTAATTCATCCAGAGGGGTCCCTGACATCAGTCCAATGGTTTGCTGTGAATAGTTGCATCAGTGTTTGTCTGGTGCTGGTAGAGCCTCTCAGAGGACAGTCATGCTAGGCTCCTGTCTGCAAGCAGAACATAGCCAAGATTAGCCATCTCAGAGGAGAAAAAGGGCATGCTAAGACTAGGAGTTTGTCTAAAGCATATACATATGAAATGGCATTCCATGTCTTCACTGAGACAGCTGAATTCTATGATCAACTGGCCATCATTGCTTATAATTTTGGTTTTTTAGTTGTTATATTATTACTTATATTTTTGTTGCTCAAAAAGAAGTTTGACTCTTCTTTCTGACTTTCGTCTGTTTACTAATGGAACATGCATCTATTTATTGCCTTCACTATATAATTTATGTAGTAGGAATAAGGACTACAGATTGTGAAAAACAAAAAATCCTTTGTTTTTATAGTTTTATGTTCCTGTTATGAAGCATGACATTTTAACAATGATGTCATTCAATTTGATATATTGTCCAATTCAAATATTACTGCCATATCTATACTCAGTAATTATTATAGTTTCTGAATGGGAGAAATAAGGATGTATTCACAGATCTTGAGTGCTGCTAGAGACCTTCTTAAAAGAAAGATCAGTAATTACCTACATGTGGATGGGAGAAAAACACATCTCTACAGCTCAACAGAAGGCATTCCAGGATGTAAGGGGCCATGTGTCTACTAGAGAAACAATGATTTTAGGTACTAGAAGCCACTGAGGCATATGCTCAGAAAACTAATGAAGATGACATGGATTACATAGCATTGTTTCACCTTTACTAGGACAATGCCAGGGCAATACTATCGACAGTTGCATATGATTATTTCTTATTTGTGTATCACTCTTTTATACACACTCATCACAATTCAGACACTGAACACAGACATGCCACATAAGTGCAAATACACTGAAATACATATACCATATATATATATATATATATATATATATATATACATATATATATATATATTATACACACATATATGTATATATGTATGTATGTATATATATAATACATATGCTATGTATACATATATGTATATGTATATATAGAATATATGTATATTTACATATATATACATAGCATATATATATATATATATAAATACATACATACATACATACATATTGTCACACATAACATACACTCATCACATATAAACAATGCATACCTACACATACACACATAAACACATGCATATACCATGTATATATAATTGTATCCATATGTACATGCCACATATACACATGAACCACATTAATATATGCACACACATTTTGATAAATTTCTATATGTGCAATTAACACATTATTTATAGGTGATTCATTTTTATCTTTCTTTCTGTCTTATGAAAGGAATCCTAACATTTAATGAACATTCAAATGTTTAATAGTCTGGACTTGAGCATGGATTCTCAGAGTTGTCAATTATCTTTGTTCATCAAAACTGGGAAATAAAAGAAAAAGAAAAAGAAAAGAAAAGAAAAGAAAAGAAAAGAAAAGAAAAGAAAAGAAAAGAAAAGAAAAGAAGGAAGGAAAATTGAACATGTTTCCTCTTCCATTAGGTACCCTTTAACAAAACTGAATTAAAATATTTAAGATCTTGTTGTATACAGTTCTATAACGTATTTTAAAACACAAACGAAAAGATTGATTTTACAAATCTGTGGAATGAAAAATCAAGCCAGCAATGAATGTCCAATTGTTTTATTTTCATGCTGAAAACCATGTAGAAGTCTTTTTAGTATTGCATTAATTTCTGAAAATAAACAGATGCCCATTTAGTTTAGTTCTGCACTTAGGACACTTAATATCTCAAAATAAAATCAATAAATCAATATAAATGTTTCTATTGAAGATAATCAATTTTTTCTATCTTTATTGCTGTTTGTTTTTCATTATTTATTCATTCATTCTTCCATCTATTAAAACCATAGAATTAAAAAAAATCAAGAGTTTAATGAGAAAACTAACCTGAACATTGTAAAATAGATATTGTACCAGAGGGTGAAAGACTATCAGGTGGCAAAATTATACCCTTAAATCTAGAAATCTTAAATTGCTGATAGTTATGTGATATGACAAAATACCAGAAATAATTAACTTATGTAGGAAAACTATTGGCATTAGGTACCAGAAGTTTCAAAATTGGTTAGTCCCTACTCTGAACTTCTAATGAAAACTGTATAGCGTACCAGATTTCTGTGATGGAATAAACTGATAAATTCATGAACTGCAAAGCAATATAGAGTTTGAGTGTGGGATTCCTACAATTCCCTTCCAGGAAACCTCCACCATCACCAAGTGATATGAAAACATACCATTAGGCTTCACCAATCAGAAGTTCTGCCATCTCCTCAAACTGTCATGTTGGTCATCAATGCTGTTATATGTGACCATGGTGTACATTCATGGAGTCTATAATGCAGACCTCCATAACTTTCTAAACTAAGTGTCATTTGTCTTTCAGGTGATATCAATGACCTTTTGTGGCTCCTCTTACCTTAACTTGTACTCATTAGCTCAAAGTTTCATATTTTTTGGGTTCTCCACATTTATTGTCTGGATTCCTCCACTGCATGGTCTGTTCTCTAAAATCATGTTTCATGTTAAAACTTTGAGTTTTTCCTTAATCTTTTGCCAACACAAATTTCCCCTGAGTTTTGTATGAAGTATGTTTACAACTTGAACTTAAACTGAGAAAAATAGTATAATTTAATTGGGGACATTTATAATTTTGAAATTGTAGGGACGGTATTGCTTTTCTTTACGAAAGGTAGATATGCTTAGTGGGACCACAGGCCCATATTTGCCATGAGGCAATAATATTAAGTCAGATGACAATTTTGGGGAGTTGGTTCTCTCAAGCCATGGTTTCTAGGGGTAGGACTCTGGTCCTAAGATTTGAGGTGTTGGTTCGTTTACCCACTGAACCATCTCACTTACCCATGGCATTACTTTTAGCAATGGAATCATTACTTTCATCCTAGTTTAATCTTAATTCTAAACATATAGTAGATTTATTACCATTATTCCCTTAATTATAATTAGGAAATGATTAGTAATATATTTCTGGGGATATTTTTAGTGTTTGTTTATTGAATTTTTCATCTTTGGTCTCTTTACAAAAAATTTACTAATCTTATATATTATATATGAAAGTTTTTTACATAATTTATTATTTTATTTTTATTGGTTACTTTATTTATTTACATTGCAAATTTTATCCTCTTTCCCAGTTTCCCCTCTGCAAATACTCTATCCCATCCCCCCCTCCTTCTTCTTCTATGAGGGTGATCCCCCACCCACCCACTTGTGCCTCACAGGTTGTATTTCTATTCTCTCTTTAAAAATTAGTAATTCTAGCATTTGTTTCTGTATTATTAGCTTTTTCATTATTTAGAACGAGAAAAATAAAAGTATTATGTGTAAAATGTGAAGATTGTTTTTCTTTATTGCTAAATACTCATCGAATGAAATAAATCCAGAGCAGTGCTGGAAGTCTAGGAATGGTGCCATCAAATGAAAAAAAAATCAGCAGAAAAAAAATAGCTTCTGGGAACTAAACACTGGTAGGATAAAATTACTGGCAAAACACCCAGGGCTGCAGATTTTCTGGTTCTCTGTATCACAGAAATATATTTAAAAAGTAAGAGCTCTACCCAGAAATTCTCAGTAGCCAGGTAGCCAGTCCAACATAAATGCTATGTTAGCTATGCCATGCCATGCAACAAAAGGCTACAGAGGACTTTTTATAACCTAATATTTAAGGTCAACAAATTGGAGTGACATCATCAGATTGTAATGTAAATTCCTAGAATCAAACAAAATAAAGGAAAAGCTACTTTAAATTAACAGGCTAGAACTGAAATAAAATAAATTACTCTTTTCTTCTTAAGAGGTTAAGATAGTTATCTGCTAGTAAATTTCTCTTGGAATAAAATTACATTACTTTAAAAAATATGTAATGATTAACAACACCAGAAAACCATGTAATAGGTTATGATGTAGTTCAGACTTAAAACACTTGCCCTGATGATGCTCAAAGTGTGGATTCTATTTCATAGTATATGTATGTGTTTGTGCATGTGCATATGCATATGTATATGTACATGTATATGAAATTATTGGAAAGTATATTTTTGCTTAGTAGTCCCAATGTGATCTACCCTCACCCAACTAAAAAACCCAAACAAACTTGTATACTCTGAAAAAGAATTACGATATATCAGACATTGAGAACTGTAAAAGGCCAAGAAACAGAACAGAACAGAACATAGTAAACACTATTACAGAGGCCTCTGAAGATATAGTAGGCAGACTACAACAAGGGATGCCAGTGAAGACGCCATCCCTTCACACACTACAGTTTGTCTATCAGAAACCTGAGAAGATAAAATGCACAGAGGTGTTTACTTAAACTGGATAGTCCTGCTCAGTGGCCTCACTGCAATTATCACAGCTTAGTGAAGGTTTCTTGTGTGTCAGACACTTCACAGAAGATTCATATGGTAGATCCATGTAATTTTGTTGTACTTACCAATTTTTCACACTTTTTAACAGTGACGTTACTAGTCTTTCTGAAGTTGAGTTGTAACAGCCAAATCACAAAATTAGTAGCTGAGAAGACCAGGTTGGTGTCTAAGTAATAAAAACCCAGGTAATTATTGTGAGTCAAAATCACCAAAGAAATACAAACTAAAGGTGTGTAAGAAAATACAATTTTATCCTGGTTTTGTTAAATATATGACAACACATATGCATATACACTGAGATATTTTTATGAACATACATTTGTATTTATTACAAACAAACTGCTAATTAGCACATTTACCTGAAACTACCAATACTTCAAGAAATACTTATCAAAAGCCTGAGAAGCTAATAGTCAATAGATTTACATACTTTAAATGGGTTATTTTATAACATTAATTGACTGATAGGGAGAAACCCTATTCTCAAATAAAGGCAAAATAGTATATACAGCTAATATATGCTCTCTTCCTGAATCAGACTATTCATCTAGAAGTCTTGGATTTTAGAATCGTGAAATGACTCAGAGGTCAAGGGAGCTTGTACTGAGACTGATGACTTGCATATGAACTCTGTGACCAACATATTGAAAGAGAGAATAGACTACTCCATGTTTTCCTGACTTCCACATGTATGATACAGCAGACATGTTTGCCTGCAAACATATACATACATGAATAAAAACAAAATCAACAAAGCACAATATTTTCTCTAATAAGCTAATATTGGATTTTGCCTGTGACAATGGAGAGCCAACTATTCTAACAGTTAATAGCTCATACTTGAATTAGACATGACCTGTAATTTTCTGCTGTACATAGTAGTCTTTATGCAAGAATTAGTAACTGATAGTTTTGAAGTCAAAGGGTGCTTAAGCAAGTAAAGTACTCTCATCTGGGTCCAGTATTCTCTGTTCTCCAAGTTTCTAAGGCACTGGGCAGCAATACTTTGGGCTTAAGATGTCCCATATGTTTAGTGCAGTATAAAATGCAGTGCAATAGAGCAACAATAATGTGTTTGATCAGCAAACTGCCTCATCGCTATTCCTATCGAGCCTTATGCAGCTATAAGGAAGTAAATAACCTAGACAGTAGACTGCAGATTACCAATAAGGGTTCAAAGCTAAAATGAGTTCCAAAACTGCAGACCAGATCCTTCAATGAACTTAAGGTGTGTCTCTGGGTTGGCCTTTAAAAAAAAAAAAACAAACAAACAAACAAAAAAAAAAACCCTTTCAATGGGACGGTTACCTGAGACCTCATAAGTTTTTTAGTAATAAAGTAATAAAATGATGAGACTCTAAGAACTAAAAAGGAGAGGAACAATATGTGCATTGTAATTATAACCATTTAAAAAACTTAACACCGGAAATTGGTTTTGCCCCACTGAGTGGAATTTTGTTTTTCAGTTCTGCTGGTTCAGAAACTTTATGGAGCACAGATTGACTTGATTTTCTCCAATGCACTGTTAATTCTTTAGCACAAAAAGAAGTGTACAAAGAAGTAAGTGGATGGAAGAATGTACAGTTGACTTGTCATTCCTGGGACATTTAGAGTCCATTACGTTGAGAACACAAGTAGTACAAATAGGATGGCAGATGAATATAAGGTATTGTAAGTTCAGGGCCTGCTCATGAGTGTTAGTCTGTCTTTTCATGGTTAATTATATCCACCAAGCTAATTTACATAGACATATAAGGAAGGTGGAGAAGTCATCGTTTTTATAATTAAGTTAAGGGGAAATATCTTGATTTAAGGCAGAGGAACATGACAGAGCTAGCCTAGCATTCGGACTTATACTTCACACTGAAAAGTCTGTACTTTTCATCAGTCTTATATGAGAGATTAGCTAGGGAATCATTTGTTTAGGTTGAGACTGCCTAGTGGAAATCAACTTTTATGTCTTTACTTCCCACAAAACTGATGTGTGAAATGGCAGACCTTGCTCTCTGTCTACTGGAATTCCATTCCATCTTACAGATGGTCCTTTCAGATACTGTGCTTTGTGAAAAAACTCTACTTCTTATCAGTTCTCTCTCTGACCGGCAGACAGGAACCAAACAAGTGGAAGTTCTTCTCAACACAGTTTATTCAGGATCCTTTAAAATCTCCTCTCTGGAGGCCCTCCTCCAGCTCCCTAACCGCCGTCCTTTTATACCCCTGCCTGTCCCAATCAGCACCTGCCTCGTGGGCATGCCTCATTGGTGCACCTCAAACAGCCTGATTCTCGTGGCAGTGAGTCTGCGCAGTAGTTCTGCCGTTGTGGCTCAGTTAGGGAAAGGCGCATGGCAGGCAAACTGCCAAGAAGCAGCACCATTCATAAGATTTGACAGGTGCCATTCATAAGATTTGGCCCAGGCACCATTTTAGCTGGCTGTGCTGCTGCACCTGCTCCTTACAACTTCTAACTTGAGCAGTGGGAATTAAATCTTTATTTTCAAATTTCTTAGTGTTCTGATGTTTCTCACTGAAATTCAAAAGGTATAGTAGAGGTAGAAGTACTCTCTTAAGGAAATGAAAACTAATGCAAAATATAAAGAGGCAGATGGAGGCACAGTAACCTGAGACACAATAAGGGGTTAGAAATACTCTAAGGTCATCTTTGTGTGTCTCTCTTTGTATTCAGAGTGTGAGGATAGGAGAACATACACCATGACACATGTAAGGCAATAAAATGACTATAAAATGACCTTGACTGGAGATTCTTACCTTCTACCTAGTTTGGTACAAAGTCTCTTATTTTGTCATTTCAGGTATCAGACAAATTAGCTTATAAATATCCACATTTTCTCCTATCTCCACCTCTCCACTAGGTGTGGGAGAAATGGAGTTACAGAAGCACTGTAACATGTTTAGATGTATGTCAGTGGTAGGAACTCAAACTTAGATTCTAAGGCTTCAGAGGCAAGCACTTTATTCACTTAGACAAGTATCCAGCCTGGGAGAGGAATTTCAGTTAAATTTCTGTTTGAACTAGGGACTTACATTTTATGGAAACGTGATTGCAGTAGTTCTGGCCAAGTGATGATATTAACTTAAGATCTGGCAAGACATAATGGAAGCACTATGTAAAGGTTTGTATGTTTCAGCTAATTAAACTTAATCTTTGGCAACCTAGAGACTAGTTATATATGATTGTAATCCCCCCCCCACAAAAAAAAACAAAACTGAAGAATGCTTCCATACTTTTTAGAGTTTATCATGATTTAATTTGACTGCTGGAAAAGTATATATGAGTTTCTTCATTAGTCTTTTAATTCTTTTCTGTTTATTTTGTTGGGCAATTTAAAGTTAAACTGAAAAGCTCTCCCAAGTTTACAAAGTATTCACTTATTGTTCCATTTATGACTACATCTGCAGCTTCTCAGTCCCTCTGGGTATAGAGGATAGGTACAGACCTCAAGCAAATACTGACTGTAGTACCTAAACAAACAAACAAACATTCCATCAAAATTTTCACAAAAGTATTTCAGTAAAAGGCACCCATGGCAACTGATCTAAAAGTTATTATTTGATATCCTGACCTAGAATGTTCTCACATTTTGAAGACCCATCCAAAATTATACTACAGTTCTAGAGGTATTTTTTTGACCTTTTATTTGACTAATCCTTGTATATGTATCTAGATGTCTGTATAAATTTACTCATTTGGATTCTAGATCTTGCATTTTTTTTTCTATTTTCAACAGCTAGACAGAAATACAGGGTCGTATTAGCTATTAACATGGCACCCAGTCACAACTACTTACTTTCTGACTTCTTTTGTAAGTTCCACATGCTCTGAAAGCCTCCATCGTTCTTCGTTGCCTACCTGTTAAGCATCTATTTCCTTGTTTTGAGCTCATTAAGATAATTAAATACCAAACCACAAATATAGCAAAATAATAAGGGTTAGGGAATAAAAAGACAAAAGAGTTTAATAGGAACAGTAATGTCTTGAAGCATTACCCTAACACAGATATCTGCTTCTGTTTGTTTCATACTCCCTATTTACAGATCACAGAAATACAACAGCATAAAGAATGTTAAAAACTCTATTTAAAAAACATAACATCCAAGAGGAAAAGACAGCTTTGAAAGAGCACAGAACACGCACAAGAGCCCATCTCACCGGCCCATTTATATCTACCTATGTGGCACATTATCTGAGGAGTGTCTTGAACAAACCAAAAAGATTTTAATTCACATAAACACTTTGTAAAAACTGGTACGAAATGACTTATAAAAAGAAATATAAAGCAACAGGAAACCTTAATAGAGTATGTTGAAAATAATTGATGCTAGAATAACTGGGAAAGTAGCACTTCAAAAGTAGGTTTTATTGATACAAATAAACTTAATCAAAACATGAAGCAAATAGCCAAAGGGAATAAAAGGTGTTGATATAAACAAAAAGTAAGTTATAAACATTTTCACTTGGGGAACAATGTAGGACTTTAATTTGCGTAAAAAGCACTTTACTCATCTCTATAGTAAGTGAACAGAGAAGTCTCAAAAACTGAAAGTACAAAAGAAAGAAAGAACAAAAAGAGGGGAGAAATGTCTTTATAGAAAAGCTTAGACAGTCTCAGTAGGAAAACATTTATATGTGTTCTATTTAATTAAATATGACTTTTGGGTAAGTTTCTCTTTGTTGAAAATTTATTGCTGGCTCAGAGGACACATGAGCTTCCATGGAGATTAAGCTGAATTGATATATATGTAAAACATATTTTTGTGAATAAAGTGCATTTACTCTCATGATTTCTGTGCGAAAATATCCCTAACATTAAGGAAATTGGTCAAGTTCTTTCATCCTGTGACACGCTACATTTGCAACTCAGATTTATGCCAATTACTTCTGAGATAAACTACTAGTGTACTCAATTAATATTTAACCTAGATGTTATTGGTACCTTAACTGAAGGGGTGGGTATAAGGGAAAAGCATTCCACTTCAAGTGGTGGTAAGAAAATAGTTCTGCGATGTTTAGGAAATAAAATTTTAATCATTAGCTTCAGGCCTAACTTTTGAAAAATAAAGCTTTTCTGTTGGAAAGCAGGAAAATTGATATAAATAGGAATATAGTTAGGAAGCATCATTGAGCTGGAAACCAGCTTCAACCATGGCCTCAACAATATGTTGTAGTCTGCCTTTGGGAAACATGCTGCCACTTCGTCTCTAATTATCTGAAGCTGAGAAGTGAATGGGATATCTGAACACCTTAAACATAGAAAATGTTTCTTCCTTTCCATCCCTGCAGAGATCTCAATTTCTTGTTTAACTTCTATAGATATCAGTTTTAGAATATTTATTTTTGTTACTTCTCAATTATATGTATGTGTGCCTGGGAAGAAGAGAAGTTCAAATCAGTGCAGTTTACTATGGAGGTCAGGGGCGTGAGAACCTGTGGTGCAGGTGTTACAGGTGGTTGCCAGCTCTCCAGTTCTCACACCCTTGGGGTCTCCTCTCCCAACTGCCTCAGGCAGTGAGGAGCAAGGGGGCAGAGGTCATCTCTCCCCATCCCACCCATACCTTTCAACAGGCAGTCTGCATGTAGAAGAATGCAAATTGATCCACTCTTATCTCCTAGTACAATGCTAAAGTTCAAGTGGGTTAAGGTGGTCCACATAATACCAGATATGCTAAATCTAATAAAAGAGAAAGTGGGGAAGAGCACTTTGGCACAGAGGAAATGTTCCTGAACAGAACTCCAATGGCTTATGCTTTAAGATCAACAATCAACAAATGGGAACTTCACAAAATTGAAAAGCTTATGTAAAGCAAAGGACACTGTCAATAGGACAAAAACTGCAATTGACAGATTGAGAAAAGATATTTATCAACCCTACATCCTATAGAGGGCTAATAACCAAAATATACACAGAACTCAAGAAGGCACACTCCAGAGAACCAAATAACCTTATTAAAATGTGGAGTACAGAACTAAATAAAAAATTTTCAACAGAGGAATCTCAAATGGTTTACAAACACTTAAGAAAATGTTCAACATCCTTAGTCATCAAGGAAATGCAAACCAAAATGACCCTGAGATTCCACTTCACACCAGAGTGGCTAAGATCAGAAACACAGGTGACAGCAGATGTTGATGAGGATGTGGAGAAAAAGTAACACTCTACTGTTTGTGGGACTGCAAACTGGTAAAACCACTTTGGAAATCAGTCTGGTGGTTACTGAGAAAATTTGATATAGTTCTACCTGAGGACCAGCTACAAGACTCCTGGGCATATACTCAAAAGATGCTCCAACATATAGCAAAGACACATGCTCCACAATGTTTATAGCAGCCTTATTTATGATAGCCAGAAGCTGGAAACAACCCAGGTGTTTCACAACAGAAGAATTGATACAGAAACCATGATACATATATACAATAAAGTACTACTCAGTGATTAAAAACAGTGACTATGAAATTCTTAGGCACATTGATGGAACTAGAAAATATAATTCTGAATGAGATAACCCAGACACAAAAGAACACACATGGTATGTACTCACTAATAAGTGGATATTTGCCCAAAATCTCACAATGCACATGATACAAGTCTCACACCATATAGAGTATAGAAGGAAGGAAGACCAGGGTGTGGATGCTTTAGTCCTTTATTGGGGGTGTACAGGACAATTGTGGGATGTGGAAAGAGAGGGGACCTGTGAGAGACAAGGGGGAGGAAATAAGGGTGGTAGTATTAGGAACTGAAACAGATATGAGATAGGTACAGAGTAAATCAAACAAAAATATGTAGCAGGGGGATGAAGAAATGGGGATAGCCAGTGGAGATGCCCAGAAACCAGGGAAATGTGAGGCTTCCAGGAACCAATGGGGATGACTTCAGCCAAAATGCAATGAGAAGGAGTTAAAACCTGTTAAGACCACTTCCAGTAGATAGGAAGGGCTGCTGGTCAAGGGACAGGGCCACCCACTCATCTCAAAGTTTTTAACCCAGAAATGTTCCTGTCCAAAGGTAAAACAGGGACAAAAAATGGAATAGAGACTGAAGGTAGGGCCAACAGGGAACTGCCCCACCTAGGATCTATCTTGTCTTCAGATACCAAACCCAACACTCTTGTGCTGGTCAAGAGGCGCTTGCTGACACACACACACACACACACACACACACACACACACACACACCAATTAAAAGTGTCCAGTAGAAAAAATGTTTGGTAGCTTTTTCTAGATATTACCCTTATTTGATGAAAGAGTAAATTAGTAGTCCTTTTCAATTTCTTATATTTGTTTTTTGTGTTGCTCCATTTTTTGTATTGTTTCCAACTTGACAGTGTTCAAACATAGACTGTCAATCACAGTCAAGTGTAGTTGAAACTGGATTAATGCGAACACATGCCATTCATTTGTTAGAGCTGACAAAAATGTGGGATAATATGGACCTCCATATATAGATTAGTGCAGAAAATTAACTAATTAAGTCACAGTGGCAGCCAAATGAAATAGGTATAAACAAAAATTTGGGTTTCAGTTAAATGATGGAGCATTTTGTAAAGATTTATCATTAACAAGAGTAAGTAAGTGCCCTTTTGGTTGGGGCAGACACCTAGCTGGTCTGCTCCCTTGAAGACACCACATCCTGAGCCATGCTAGAGAAACCACTGCATTCAAAGTAGCAGGTAAGAACCATCCCCCACAAGCCTATGTCCCAGAGCTACAACTAGGAGCCTGGGGCACTAGGGACCCATCACCCACCCAAATCACTGCCCCACCAGAATACCACTCCCCTTCAGCCCCTTCCTTGGTCCTTTTGGCTGGGGCAGACACCTAGCTGGTCTGCTCTCATAAAGACATTATATCCTGTACCACCCTAGAGGAACCACTGCACTCAGAGCAGTGGAGGAACCACTGCACTCAGAGCAGCAGGATTTCAGGATCACAGAGGCAGGCTGAGTCCCAGGAGCTCAGGATTACAGGAACATAAAGATAGGTGGACCTTGAAGAGTTCTGACACAAGCAAGATAATAAGAGAGACAGGCTCCAGTCAGAGACAGTGAGTGCAGGTAGCACTAGAGTTAACCAGATGGCAAAAGGCAAGCACAAAAACATAAGCAACAGAAACCAAAGTTACCTGGCATGACAAGAACCCAGTTCTTCCACCATAGCAAGTCCTGGACACCCCATCACACTGGAAAAGCAGGATTCAGAATTAAAATCACTTCTCATGGTGATGATAGAGGACTTTAAAAAGCACATAAATAACTCCCTTAAAGAAGTACAGGAGAACACAGGTAGACTGGTAGAAGCGCTTAAAGAGGAAACACAAAAATACCTTAAAGAATTGCAAGAAAACACAAACAAAGAGGTAAAAAAATCAAACAAAAACATCCAGGATTTAAAAATGGAAGTAAAACAATAAAGAAATCTCAAAGGGAGACTACCCCGGAGATAGAAAACCTAGGAAAGAAATCATGAGACATAGATGCAAGCATCACCAACAGAATACAAGAGAGAGAAGAGAATCTCATGAGCAGCAGACACAACTGTCAAAGAAAATGCAAAATGCAAAAATCCCCTAACCTAAAACATCCAGGAAATTCAGGACACAATGAGAAGGCCAAATCTAAGGATAATAGGTATAGATGAGAGTGAAGATTCCCAACTTATAGGGCCAGTAAATATATTCAACAATATTATAGAGGAAAACATTCCCAAACTAAATAAAGAGATGCACATGAACATAAAACAAGCCTACAGAACCCCAAATAGACAAGACCAGAAAAGAAATTCTTCCCGTCACAAAATAATCAAAACATCAAATGCACAAAACAAAGAAAAAATACTAAAAGCAGTAAGGGAACAAAGGTCAAGTAGAATATAAAGGCAGACCTATAAGAATTACACCAGACTTCTCATCAGATTATAAAAGCCAGAAGATTCGGGACTGATATCATAAAGAAACTAAGAGAGCAAAAATGCCAGCCCAGACTACTATACCCAGCAAAACTCTCAATCACTATAGGTGGAGAAACCAAAATATTCCATGACAAAATCAAATTTACACAATATCTTCCCACAAATCATCCCTACAAAAGATGCTAGATGGAAAACTCCAACACAAGGAGAGAAACTACAACCTAGAAAAAGCAAGAAAGTAAACTTCCAACAAAGCCAAAAGAAGATAGCTACACAAACATAATTCAACCTCTAATAACAAAATAACAGGAAGCAACAATCATTTTTCCTTAATTTCTCTTAACACCAATGAACTCAATTCCCCAATAAAAAGATGTAGAATAACAGATTGGATACATAAACAGGACCCAGAATTTTGCTGCATACAGGAAATGCACCTCAGAGACAAAGACAGATACTACATCAGAATAAAAAGGATGGGAAACCATTTTCCAAGCAAATGGTCCCAAGAAAAAAGCTGAAATAGCCATTCTAATATCGAATAAAATCAACTTTCAACCAAAAGTTATCAAAAAAGATAAGGAGGGACACTTCATACTCATCAAAAAAAAAAAAATCTACCAAGATGAACTCTCAATTCTGACCATCTATGCTCCAAATTCAAGGGCACTCACATTTAAAAAAAAAAACACTTTACTAAAGCTCAAGGCAGACATTGCACCTCACAAAATAATAATAATAGTGGGGTATTTCAATACCTCACTCTCAGCAATGGACAGATCATGGAAACAGAAACTAAACAGAGATACAGTGAAATTAACAGACATTCTAAACCAAACGGATTTAACACATATCTATAAAACATCTCATCCTAAAACAAAAAAAATATAGCTTTTTATCAGCACCTCATAGTACTTTCTCCAAAATAGACCATATAATTGGTCACAAAACAGGTCTCAACAGATATAAAAAGACTGAAGTAATACCTTGCATCCTATCAGATAACCAAGGACTAACGCTGGTCTTTGATAATGACAAAAAGAACGGAAAGCCCACATACATGTGGAAAGTGAACAATGCTCTACTCAATGCTGACTTGGTCAAGCAAGAAATAAAAAAAAAGAAATTAAAGACTTTGTAGAATTTAATGAAAATGAAAGATCATCAAACAAAAACTTATTGGATACAATGAAAGCAATACTAAGAGGAAAACTCATAGCTCTAAGTGCCCACAAAAAAAGAAGAAGGAGGAGAAGGAGGAGAAGGAGAAGGAGAAGGAGGAGGAGGAGGAGGAGGAGGAGGAGGAGGAGGAGGAGGAGGAGGAGGAGGAGGAGGAGGAGGAGGAGGAGGAGGAGGAGGAGGAGGAGGAGGAGGAGGAGGAGGAGGAGGAGGAG